>KE525335.1:1118108-1129734 GCA_000441895.2 Anopheles sinensis | reverse complement strand
TGAGCCACATAAGAAGAAGAAGCTTCAGTATATTATAATCAGGAAAATATTTATGTAGTGATTCATACATAGTCGCAACAAAAAGAAAATAAGGTATGTAGTTACATAGTAAGATAATATGGAGCTAGGAATAATCTATTGTTGATTTTTAGGTGTACTTCTGAGAATTCTACCGTTCAAAGATTGCTTTTCGCTACTTCATCTTCAAAGTAATATACGAAAAATACGAGTAAATGAGTTTAAAGATATATAATTATAAGGAACCAGTTATGGAACCTTTACTTTATTATTCTAAACTTAAACTAAGGTGAGCTTGTGATAAAACTATTTTGCAATAATCAGTCCTTCATTATGTGGGGACTCAAACAAGACTGAATTGAAAGAAGGGACCGACCCACTCGGTTGGCTAGCCTAAGCTTCTCCTATAACGCAAGCTAGCTCCTATTACGTGCGGCATTCTTTCCCACGCTTATGCTGGAATCTGCTGATGTCGCACCTTCGCGTTGCTGGGTCGCTACCATAACTATATATATAGGAGATATATATATATATAGGAGAACTGGGAAGCAGTTGCAGCAGGAATGCGGATGATGGCGATGAAGCTGCAAACCATGTCTAGAGAGGAGCAGAGGCTTGCCCGTGTTGGGCATTGATGACGGACTGGGTCCACTAACCCGTCGATAGCTGTATGCTGGAGCACAAACCCCCCTGGAACCAAAGTCAAGACGGCGGATTCCCAGGGGATGTGCTACGAGAAGTTAGGTTTTAGTAGGCAAGAGCCCCACACTACCCTGTGTGTATACATTTTATTAACAAATGTACAATTAACTGTTGTAACTAACAACTACGACGTTCTTAATATTGTGTTTTCATTTATAATATTATTTTTAACGGAAGGTGTATTCGGAATCGATTTCGAAAAATTAGGATAATTAGTATGACAATTTTGAAATTATTATGAGTATGAAAAGACGATGTTTCAGAGGTCGTTGGGAAACAAATCTTCGCGCAGTACGTCGACTAAACTTTCTTTTGGAATAAATGTAATACAATAAAATAAACGCACATAAACGCAAAACTTCTTAAAAATTAAATGAGAGCAGAGATTGAAAGAGCAGGTGTAATTCGAAGAACCAGCAATACTGGCGAGCGTTCTTGTGCTCTTGTAATGATCACTTTTTGTATTTGACTCGCGGTCGCGGAGGGTTTGTCATCGTGAAACCAGAACTTGAGGACTCTGAATTAAAGAACACAGTTTCCTTTTACTTTGGACTCTTGACGGGCATTAAGACCACGTCTAGTCACTTCCGCAGAATAACTCTCTCCAGTCTATTCTGGCTTGCTTTATTTATATTGTTTCTTAACGCTAGTTTACAGGTGGTTAAATATGTATGGGTGTGGAGACTGACCTAGTTTACAAATTGTTTTTGGTTGGTTCTATAAATTTTGTTGCATATTGTGTATTGAGGTTTTTTTATTGGCAACGCTTGTGCAAACGTTTTTGCGCGCATTGTTCCCTGCTTGTTTCATAACTTCCGGGCCGCTTTGGGTCATGTTTATTTGGGCCAAATTCCTGAGCCCGATGGTTCCCTGTTTATCCTTCACCGGCTCGCCATGGGTCATATTACTCAGGTGGAATGCGCCCAATCGTGTCGAAACGTGCTTACGGGTTGCGCTGTATCGTTCCATGCGTCGTTCTGTCCATTCAGCTAGCTTGCAGTTTTGTGCTTTTGAGGTAGGTTCTGAATTGAGATTGATTTGAGTTCGAAATGGTTTTGGTTTGTTTTCATTGTGGTATCACCTGATCTTGTTGTTTTCTAGACTTGCTGCTTGGCAACTGATTATGAAATGGGAAGTTCATTGCTTTTCTTGGTTTGGACGAAAACGGTACTTCTATGGTGGTGAATTTAGCTGTATAGCATAAGCATCCTACACTCTTTCTTCCGTTTGCACTCGACCCACTAAGACTTCAGGAACCAATATGAGGGTTAACCAACTGGAACCACACTTTTGTGTCCTTAGCGAGGATAAGACAAATTGCTACTTTGATTTATTTTGAGTCTTGAAGTGATGTAACAAAATCCAGTGAACGAAAGAACTCACCTCAAATCAATCAGGTAGTTCGGCAAACATTCTCTCTAGCAATGCATCCAAATTTGACCGAATTTCTTGGCAAATCTCAAATTTTGCTTCCAACGATGAATTTCGTACCCAATTCATTAAACAACTTTCGATTTCCTTAGTTGGAATGGCTTCAAGCATACGTTTTGTAAACCTCGAAGCCCATTCTATAACCGAAACAGAATCATTTTTAGGCAAATCATTTCGTATAATATATTCCGCAACATGAACATTATTCAACATCGCATAATAAAACACATTATGTTCTTCGAAATCCAGTTGACCGAAGCAGTCGAAAGGGTCTTTCTCCATTAAATAAGTGAATACTTTCAGTTTGTTTGAATCAGTTGCCCAGGGAATCAGACAGTAGAAGAATGCGTTCCAGTTGTTTTCTTTTTCATTGGTTTCTTTCGCATCAAAACCATAATGTTCAGTGAGACATTTCGTCAAAGTTAACCAACCCTTCATGCAAGCGAAATGTAAAAGATTCCTACTCGTTTCATTGCTTTTCCAGTTCAGTTCTCCGGTTGTTTTCAAGTAATCGCAAATGATCTTTATAGATTCTTCATCAATCAAATGATTTTGTTCAAAGTAATCAATCTTATCATGGCTATTGAGGCCACCATTTTGTAATTTTTCGATCAACACGGGTATTCGATCTTCGATAGGAAGATGTTCCTGTAATTTACACTCTCGTTTGAAAATCTCAATTCTAACTTTTCTTTTTCCCATCGCATAGTAAAAGACGCTCTTCCCTTTCGAATCCAGTTGACCAAACAGTCGAAAGGGTCTTTCTCCATCAAATAAGTGAATATTTTCAGTTTGATTGAATCCTCATCATCATCATCGTCATCAACTTCAACATAATTTCTCCAGTCCGAAACGCAATAGAACAATGCGTTCCAGTTGTTTTCTTTTGCATTGATTTCCTTCGCATCAAAACCATAATGTTCAATGAGACATTTCGTCAAAGTTAACAAACCCGCCTTGCAAGCGATATGTAAAATATTTCTGCCCATTTCTTCGTCTTTGTAGTACAGTTCTCCGGTTGTTTTCAAGTAATCGCAAATGATCTTTACCGACTGTTCATCCATCCAATGAATCTCTTCTAAATATTTCCCAATATTTTCGATAGAAATGCCCGATTTTCGTAATTTTTCCATCGACACGGGTATTCGCTCTTCGATAGGAAGATGTTCCAGCAATTTACAGTCTCGTTTCAAAATTCCCATTCCAACATCTTTATCAATACCCATTGCATGGTTAAAGACGCTCTTCCCCATCGAATCAAGTTGACCGAAGCAGTCGAAAGGGTCTTTCTCCATCAAATAAGTGAATATTTTCAGTTTGTTTGAAGCATTTCCACTGTTGCACACAAAGTAGAAGAATGCGTTCCAGTTGTTTTCTTTTTCATTGATTTCCTTCGCATCAAAACCATAATATTCAATGAGACATTTCGTCAACGTTAACCAACCCTCCATGCAAGCGATGTGTAAAAGATTTCTACCTTGTTCATCATGGTATTGAAGTTCCTCGATTGACTTCAGAGTGTCGCAAATCGATTTACATTTCTTTGGATCGTCCAAATATAGGAAATAAAAATATTCTAACATGTCCTTTAAATCAAAGCCTGATGGTTTGAGTATTTTCATCAAATCAGAGATCTGATCTGAGTTAAAATCTCTCAACTCCATTTTAAATTTTCTCTGCAATATGTAATCAGCAATCTTTTTATTCCTCTTAGCTGCATAATAAAAAACACTCTTACCTTTCGCATCCAGTTGCCCAAAACAATCCACAGGATCTTTCTCTAGCAAATAAGCGAACATATTTTTGCTGTGTCCGTACCGTACGCCACTTGCTACGTATGATGCACAGTAGAAGAAAGCGTTCCACTTGTTTGCTCTTGCAATAATTTCACTTGGTTTAAAATCATAATGTTCCACCATACATTTTACCAAATTTAAATCATCGTAACCTACAGCAAAATGTAATAGATTTCTACCATTTTCATCAGTACTAGTAAGATCTGTATTGTTATCGAGAAGAAAATGATAGGAGCTTAAGCAACACCACTTAATTTTACAGTGTAGACAGAGTTGCCTTATAAAATGATTGTCTAGATTTGTTTTGGTTTTGTACAATAAGTATTCGACTGCGGATGCATTATCAAGCTGCAATGCTCGTGATATTAAAAACTCTGTACCACTGTCAATGCCGTATCTTATTGCAAACTCTGTAGGAAACTGTTCTGTTGGAATGATTGGCAATGAAAATTCGCTATTCCATTTCTTTGATTTATCTATTGGAGTTTCTTCGAGGCAAGTGATTTTGTACCTAGTACAGTAATCGTGAAAATGAGATTTAAACTTCTGTTCATCACATTGCATGTATGCATGCAACACACACAACTCCTGTTCAAAATTGTCTTTTATCGCTGACAAATTCAAATACTGCTGACGATCGGCGATCAAATACTGAAGCACATTAATCGAACGATATCGGAATGCCAACGTGAGATGGCGTTCGTTCGGCTGTTCGAGTTTAGAATCGTTTGAATTTTCCATGAGAGTTTTGAACATTAAAGAATCAAACATGATGCAAACATCTAAAATTGGTGTCGGCACACAACGGTATGGATATACAATCTGTTTTCGTGTTTGCGTATGATAAAATAATTGATTATATTCATATCTCGAAACCATAACATTAAGCACGTTTTTTGGACCTAAAACCTGTACTACCTTTGTGAAAAACTTTTCAAAGTTCGATGTGCATTTTCTGTCTAAAGACACTTCAACGAGCAACAGTTCTACGGTTTCAGATCTTTTAGAAAATCTAAATAACATTTCAGGAGTATCGATGGAAGCTCCTATGTTTAATAATGTTCGTACGTAATGCCATTTTTTGTTTTCTTTGTGCGTAAGCAAGCTACTGGTGTTTGTGATGTCAGCGCAATATGCATAATCCAATGTGAACCATTCAAAATATGTATCTTTTAAATTCACGCAATCTTTATCAACCCGATCCAATAAGAATTCAATAATATCTAGGTTAGCCATTGCCAATAGTCGAGACGAAATTGCCAGGTGCAATGGAGTTCTTCCCCATTCATCCCTCGCATTAATCAAATGTGGTTCTTTAGTTAGAATGCTATCCATTTTCAATGTAGAACCATCAAGAACTGCCATATGGAGAGGACTGTTCTTACAAATCATTCTATTTAACAATTGTCTTATTTTTATTTTGTCGTCGGTCTCATATTCTTTGGGTTTCAGGAAGTCTTTAATTCTTTCATTATTTTGATTCGAATAGAACCAAAGAGCAGCAAAGTGCTCTGCAAACAACCTATGATTAAAGATCGGTGTGTTCTCTGAAACTCCTTCGATGAGACCAGATTTTTCTAAACCATTCTTCACATTTTCCATGTACCGGAGGGCAGCCTGTTGCGTTTCATTCGTCAATATTTTTTCTATATCATCTTTGTTCAAAATTGTGTACAAAGCCAAGAGTGAATGGGTTTCTTTGACCTTTTCTAATTTTTGTTTTGCGTAATTCATTGCCTCGACCGTTTTCGCAATAGCAATCGTTGAACCGGTTTTCTCAATGTTCACGATGTTAAGCTTCTTTTCAACAAAACATTCCACCATGCCTAAAAGTTCAAAACTATTCTCACAACCTGCTATAATTTGTTTGGAAATTGTTTCTTCTTCTACATTTATATGGTTTTCCACCATTGGCATCAACAACTCCACTCCCATTGATAAAAACAGCGGGGTTTCCAAAAGGTTTCCCAGGATCTCTTCTAAAATTGCAAAAATAACCCTACAAGTCATTACTTGTTTTGTAGCGTCGGATGATTTGTATCCATCAAGGTGCTTCAAAAGATATCTATGAATAAAAGAACATTGATTTTCATCATTAAATTCCACTAAACGGTAGCATGCGCAACCTTCCAATGTGGTTTCTACTTCGGTTCTTAAACCATAGGGGCGACTAGATAGATACACTTTGCAAATTCCATCAAAGGTTTTAAGCATGGATAGTAACTTAAGCACGACCGTCTTGTAATCTGGTGCGATTTCGTCGAATCCATCCATTAAAATAACGATTTGTTTGCTGTTGAATTTATGCTTAAATATTCTAAGCAGTATTAATTCCTCAGAAGACAAGGTTTTCATTATGTTGTTATCCAGAATCAAACAACCGTTCGAAAAAACAAGTGCTTCCGCAATTGTCTGAGCATAAGAAGATTTCTCATTTGAAACAACAAGCAACCTGTTTTCAACATGAAAAACTAAGTAGACCAGCTGCAAAAGAAATCTAATCGTGATCAGTTCATCCATAGTTTCACTTTTATCCATTTTTCTCAATTGATCGAATTCCATGGAATATTCATTCAGATTGAACTTAATAATCCACCACGATGGTCTTACATCCTGCAGGTAAGATGCTAACCAAGTCAAGTAGAATGATTTCCCCGATCCGGCTTCGTTAAAAATTACATGCACTTTAGGATCGGTTTTATTCAAATCAGAAAAATTGGACTGTACTTGGTCTTTAGTATTTCCATCAACACCGGGCCGATGCCAGCGTTTATTTTTTCTATTTAATAGAACCCTGTTATACTCTTCGATGTCTAAGTTGTTATAATCCAAAAATATTTTGTAACTGATTTTGTCCTGAGCTTCACTACCAGGAAATAGTTTGGTAAGACTCGTTCCTTTTTTTCTACCACACCAAACCAAAGAGCTCCAACTCGATGATTCCCATAATTCTTCTTCACATTCACATTGGCTCCATTTTCTATGAATAAACATGTCTTTAATTTTCTCATAGCTTTCCTTCAACTTATCAAATTTGATTCCTGTCCCACTGGGAAGTTGTCGAACATCCAAAACAAAATTAAGTTTATCTTCATCATGGATAACTTCGCCGATCGGTGTTTCGGTTCCAAAGAAACTTATGAACTCGGATTGATTAAATACTTTTTTTTGCTTTGGTCCGTCAGATCACTGAAAAGAAGATCTGTTTTAGCTTCTGAAGCACTACAGGTTTGATCAATAAGTATAATCTTTTTGAATGTGTTTGTAGACATTCTTTCAACCTTTGCTTCTATATACGCAATATTGGACGAACTTTTGCATTCAATCACCAAAATAAGTGAACTTTTCAACGCACGAAAGCCATCCATTATCTGTTTTTTCCGAGGCTCAAACTGTGCGTCTTCTAAAAACAAAAAATTCACTTTGGAATCGAAAGACTGTATAATTTGAGGTACAACCCACGAAGGGTAGTTGTATCGATCAATATCCACGTTGAATTCCTCATTTTCATTATCTTTCACTTTTGCAAGTAACGAATGGAGGTTTTGATATAATTTAAATTGTTGCAAGGTTTTCTGTTTACATTGAAGTTCAAAATTAATCAATCTGCTACAATTAGAGTTTGTTAAGCCTTTTAACTGTGCAAAAATTAACGATGATTCAATATACATGAACAACTCTTCTATATCCCGTCGTTTTATAGGTGTCCTACTTTTGTCCTTCATCCTCTCCAATATCCACGTTCCGACTTTATAAAAAGTAAACGCGGCAGGGGATTGTTCTCTTAGGTTTACGGGTAACACTTCGCTTTCGAGAATACTGGCAACGACTTGATCTTCCTCGTGTTTTGTATTACAAACTATCATAAATGATTTGAAAAACTTCTCGATTTGAGCATCTTTTAATTGTTTTGGCAATTCCTTTTTGCCACATTTGTCTGGTTGTTTTTCTTTTTTGAGACGTATGCTTTTGTTTTGAACATCTGTCCAAATGTCTAAATGCTCTGGTTTAAGCAGTTTTTGGTACTCGATGTCAAACAACCTTTTGAAATCCTTAAAACCAGGTATATTGAAAAAGTTATCATCGACTATGTAACATCCATTCCCCTTTTTCTTGTCTGTGGCAATGCACTTTTCGATGATATATCGGTATTTTTTGAATAAAGGGATGAGAAAATCAATATCTATCTCGCGGAAAATATGTTGAGCTAACTGTGTTGCAAGATCATCTAAATCCGAATTCCATATTCGTTTTGGATTGTTCTTGTCCTCACACTTTGTTGGTTTTGACTTTTCCAGGTAAATGCCTTTCTTTTTTATATCATCCCGAATTGGTTGTTCTCTTTGTTGAAGTTTGTACTCGTGTTCAAAAAGTCTTTTAAATTCCCTATTTTCATTGAAATACTCTTCATTTACTTCGTAACTCTCGTGGGCTTTACTTTTCTTTTTGGCAATCTTGTTTTCTATGACGGGCCGGTATTTTTTTTGAACCGAATTGTTGCGAAAATCAACAGTTTTTCCCTGAAAAATATGCTGTGCAAGCAACTTTGCGAGAGTACCTAATTCGGAGTCTTCTTTTAAGTAGTTTAACAATTGTTTCTTGTTTTCTTCTTTCAAGATGTTCAAATCAATTTTATAGGCATCGTTAGTGATGGACTTAAGAATAGAATCAACAACATTTGCGCCAAAAGAGTATTTTGTAACTGTTGATTTAACCTCTTCGTGTAGTCCGATGTTAGTACAAAGTACTAATTCGAGCCGCTTTTCCCTTTCTCTGTCATCCCACTCTTTCTCTAGAAAAGAGTTCAAGTACTTACTAATCGCAAACGGCGCTCTTTTATCCGTCGATGTAAGATCGTCCCATGTGATGACGCAGCTCTTAGCTTCCTTGTGCTTAGCTTGGATGAAAAGGTCTCCATCGTCGGATTTAAAAACGATGTCGTCAAATAAACCGCCTTTTTTATCTTCGTTGGTTATGTCGAAGTTTAACCGCTTATATCTTCGAATCAGCTCAGACACTTGACACACCATCGGTGTGGAAAGTTTTTGCTGATATGTTATACCAACAAGAGAGTCTATTGCTCCTTCACTTCTTTGTTTTACAGAAGCATCATCATTGGATTCTTTCGATGCTTCATCCTTTCCTTTGGTAGAAGCGCTCTTATCGAACGTTCCGGAATTGCTGGCACCATCGCTCTTTTGCGTTGCGTTTGTCACGGGTGTTGGCTGGATGCAAGGATGCATAACTATATGCGATCGGTCCCCTTCTTGCTGATTTGCTAGATTTAAACTGCCGAGACCCAATGCTGTTATCGAATCAGCGTCTCTTGGCTCCCGAAGATGATACTTCTTGTTCGAAGACTGATTTATGGACATCCTTGTAACGATTATTTTTGTCGAATCTTTCAATCTCCTCAATCGTTAAGTAAAACTTCAGTTTCTTGTGTTTGTAGTCTGTAAAGAAGAGATGTTTAAGAAACTTAGTTTATTGTTTATGGTAATCGATTTTATAACTTGTGTTGAACTGGCATGGAGAATAAATGTAACTTTTATGTTAATTGATATATCTTTCTTCCCAGACACATTCAAACACGCAAGTAACGTTTGCATTAAAAAAAATAGACAAATTTTAACGAGAAAAACGAAAAACACTAGCAAATTTCTGTTGAAAGTAACATAAAATGTAGCCTTTCTTTTAAATTCAGAACAAGTTTGACATCTTTATTATTGAAATTGAATCCGCGGTGGCCAAAACAGCAAACCGACTACGTTTGATTACGTGTAAAAATTTCCAGCATTATCGCGGAACGAACTTGTTTGATTTTGTTAGACATTTCTTATGCACCGAATTCAGCTGATGTGGATTTTTGACTATTTTGTCACTTATGGAGCAAGGTTAAAAAATCAAATGGAAGCTTTGGTCTGGACACGTGCCGTGCTGCGGGACGCTTACAGGGTTTCGATCCATATAATGGAATGTTTCAATCGGTAGAGGGAAAGTTTCATTGACATAGGGGATGTTTTCGATCGGTAGAGAGAACGTTGCAATCATATAGGGGAATGTTTCAGACAGCTAGGGGAATAGTGCAAAACCAAAGGGGAACTTTGCAATCGGTTAGGGGAGCAAGTTGTCAACCTCGCAAAAGTCTTCGTTTGTTGTAATGTGTTTGTTGACTTTGATCCACGCCGGTACGTACACGCAAGAAAAGTGAATTAATTGTGTGTCCCTACAAGCAAAAATGAACACTTTCCCCATAGAAAATGACAACTCCAAAAGGATTACCGGTCTCGCTCCAAGTTCAGAAGTTTGGATAGGCGCTCCAAGTTTTGAAATGAACTTTTACCGCAATCGTGAACGCCATATGGCGAAAAACGCTGTTACAGAGCGTAACGTACCGCGCCTCTCTCGCGTGTAGCCGCGGCCGAGCATAAAAAAGAGACTAGTAGTCGTCTCGCTTTCGCCTCTACCTTCCTTCTTGAGCTCCCTTGCTTTTTTCTCCCTTTTGTCTCCTTCTCTACCTTCTGGCTTGAGCTCCCTTGCTACTTTTCTCCCTTCTGTCTCCATCACTATCTCTGCACGCTTCCTTCACACATGTTCGTGTATTCGATGGGGGTCCGTCGACCGCTGTGTGTGGATCGTACGCGGTCAGATGGCAGTCGATGCTCCAGCGGAACGGACGTGTTTTGTGTCGTTGCCTGTTGCATGCCGCCCATGTGATGTTCGTCCCGCTTGCTCTTGCATCGTCGTCGTGTATGGAGCGTCGTCGAAGTATAGAACCCCTTTAAATGGCATGCCGGAATCTGAAAGAAATAGTAGGAACAAGATAGGCTACGCGTAGCCTCAAAACCAGCGAGTCGTGTATCCAATATATACAAATGGGTTTGCCTTGTGGCGGTCGCACACCTAACGGACGAAATTTGAAAATCAACTACAAAAATTATCTTGGTGGTGGAGACGCACGGTCAAAGCTGTAGTGAAGGTGCGATCGGTGACGAATAGAATGTTCGTAGTTTTTTTAGAAAAATGTACATTTTTTGACCAAAAAATTTTTATTGAAGAATTCGTTTGCGCGTCATCTCATGTCGTGCTGATGTTGATGGCTCCTCTGGGATTCAATGGGAACATGTTTTTTGGCTCTTGCGTTCAAACGGTGGTAGATAGCGTCTTGCGGTCTTCGACAATCTTAAAGTTCGTATTAAAACGCAACTTTTAAAGTTCTACGAAAAATCTCTCAGACCCTTCCTTCTGCCCGTAAATTCCACCTTAAAGTATTATTATGTGCTCTTGGTCAGATTTTCGAACTATTAGGGTTATCATAATTCGGGCGTCGAGAACAGCGTCGTTATTCTGACAGTTTCATACAAAAAGTAAACAAACACTTTGAAAAAAGCGAGAAAATAGCTGGCCGTGTCGAGATCTTCTCACAATGTGAAACGACACCACCTACGCGTCGAGACGCAGCGCGGAAACGAAACGACGCGGCCAGCCATTTTTTCGCTTTTTTCAAAGCGTTTGTTTACTTTTTGTATGAAACTGTCAGAATAACGACGCTGTTCTCGACGCCCGAATTATGATAACCCCCAAATATATCATTTACTTATTAACAAGTTTACTGAGGTTTAGATGGTGTTTTTGGACGAAATCATCGCAGTGAAAGGTTATTAAGGTTCAGTAAAATC
>KE525335.1:1084063-1116553 GCA_000441895.2 Anopheles sinensis | reverse complement strand
AGTTGCTCTCGTCTTCTTCTCTCTCTCTATGTTCAAGTCCCACTCTTTCTCTCATCTTGTCTTCCATTCTCACGAATGTGACTTTTTCTACTACTTAGTCGTCATGTTGTCTCGATAGGAAAGTCAGTGCCATAATCGCTTAAGGCTATTCGTCAGTTGTCGATGCCGGAAGTTAAATATCCAATATAAACCTAGGAGAGATGGACATCTTTTTCCATTACGTTCCACGCTCTCCCATCAAGACGCACGACTTTCCCTACAAACCAGTGCTTTGGAAAAAAATAAAATTACATAGGAAAAAGTGAGATGGTGATAGCATTGTCTCTTTTACGCTAACGTAGAAACTCTCCACTCCCGTCACCGCCAGAAATTTCTCCGCACCGCGCCCATCAACTCACTCGCGTTTGTTCCAGCGCGAGCGATTTCTATATGAAGAGCGCAAAACGAATTCGTCGGCGAACGAATTTGGCGATACAAACGCCAACTGATTTCCCCAGCAGTTCATCCGAACTGAACAATCGAGTCTTTGTTTGGCTGACTGGCAAGCCGAACACGCATGGATACATGGCTATCCATTCATTCATTCCCGCGTTATACCTGCAACGCCCATCGCTACACACATGCGTGAGCAGCTCCAACGTACAGCAGCGGAGCGAGTAATGCGACGCGCCTTATGCTCAGCGCTTAGCATTACGCGCGTAATGCCATAGAGAGCGAAGAGTGTATTCTCCACGTGGAGTGCTTTCAACTCTCCAGTAGCATCGAATTGGCTTGATATATATTTCGCTTTTAACCCATCGTTCTCAACAAAGAGTATCAGTCTAGCGGTTGGCGTGTTATGCTGAGAGTTAGAAACTGCGCGGTTCGAGTCCCGCTGTGTTAGTATGAGATATGAGAGTGGAAGAAGGAAAAAGGACGGAAAGAGAGAGAGAGGGCCCAAACGCGGGGCCTCCCCTTTTTCGTTTTTGCCGCGGCAACTTCATGAATGAAATCATTTTTTCTATAGCGGAACGGAACGAATCTATCTGAAAATTCCCATGCCGATGCCGATAAGAATGCGTTTCGCTCTCCATACAGCGCTCTCTCGTTTTGATTGTAGGGCAGTTGTAAGCACGCATGGTTTTGCTCACAGTTGTTCGGCGTCAATGAAACGATTGCGTGTGTGTTCGATGCATACGCGGGGTATTGTTTTGATTTTGAAATGAAATTGCGCGAAGCTAACGGAATGAAATTGCACGCATGAACCTAAGTTATTTCTTTATTTTTCGTTAAGTATAGAATTGAATGAATGAAAAAACTGCATCCACCACCACAACCACAATAATGTTGATAATCGATCTACGCATGTTTTTATTTACCAATGCGCATGCCAGCTTGAGAAAAGGTCCTTCAGATTTTGGCTCAAGAAAGTGAACCGGAGCCTTTTTGTTACCTTTGGCCATTCTTCTTCTTCTTCTTGGCGTAACGACCTCTTGGTCATGCCTGGCCATTAAGGGCTTACAAGACTTTTTCCCTTGTGTACGTGGTTAGTCACTCCCCTCGTACAGGGGAGGGCCCGGTCTCGGATGGGATTCGAACCCACGCCGTCGAGGTCATGGGTCGAAATTCTAACCGGCGCTACCGCTCGGCTGTCGCGGACCCCCTCCATTCATATTATTGAATCCAAAAGCATCAAGCAGCGGTGGCTACTAATTTCAAGCCTGATATTTGAAATTGAATTTCAAATTAACCATACCATGTGCAGACCTTCATATTGATCAGCAATGAGCTGTGATATTAATCCTCAACACGCATCGTGTATATAACTTCAGCTTCACGCACAACCTCAACCGGTTTTATTTCCACGCGTGAAAATACCTCCAGCTTCACGCACACCATCAACCGGTTTTAATTCCGCGCGTGCAAATACCTTCAGCTTTCCGCACACCCTCAACCGATTTGTATTCCACGCTAGCCGCAAATGCAAGACCCAATGAGGACGAAAGAGTCAGAGCATAGCATTAGTAACAACGATCTCGCTCTTGTCCACGGTAGAGGGTAGTTGAAGAGGAATTCTCCCTACCCCTCGCCTGTAAAATGGACTGATTCGAGCAAAACCGCTCGCAGGGTCTCCTTACCCATCGGTAGCGAAATCTACTCGAATTTTCGTTCGCGAACGTTCTTCCCATATCGATCGGTAAAAAATAATCGATCGGTAAGGCAAAAAGTTCTCCAGCTGTCAAACAGTCGTTTGTTTACATATGGCTTTAAAATGTAACTGGATGACAATCTTCATCAAATCAGTCTGTTTATTATTTTATGTGGATTTCGCTCCGAAAAGTAATAGCTTTGTCTCTTTTGCGCTAACGTAGAAATTCTCCGCTCCCTTCACCGCCAGAAATCTCTCCACACCGCGCCCAACAACTCACTAAAAGAGACAAAAATATCACCATGTCGCTCTTACTCATGGATTTGCCTATCTCAACCCGAAGCTTGTGCCGGTTGGGTTAGCAATACGCGTGTAATGCTACAGAGAGCGAAGAGTGTGGAATGTGTTTTCAACCCTCCAATAGCATCGAATCAACTGGCTTGATATATATTTATCTTTTAACCCATTGTTCTCAACAAAGAGCAACGGTCTAGCGGTTGGCGTGCTAGACTGGGGTTAGAAACTGCGCGGTTCGAGTCCCGCTGTGTTAGTACGAGATATGAGAGTGGAAGAAGGAAGAGGAGAGAGAGAGTTTGAGAGAGAGGGGGCTCTAACGGGGCCTCCCCTTTTTCGTTTTTGCCACGGCAACTTCGGTTTTGCTTCGAGTCCAACTGAATATTTTCCGATTATCCAGGCGAGTACCCAGCGAGTATCCATTTGCGGTATATACTGCGCCGCGCTTCTTGGGCCTCTTTCTTATTGGAGAGAGCGAGAATCCTATGGGAAAGTCACTCAACCCGTACTCAAGCCACTGAGAAGATAAGGGCCGTTTCCACGAGGCGAGTTTGGGTCAGATTTCTACAGGTGAGTTTTTGACATTTGTCAAAAACGCGCACTGTTTTGGGGTGAGTTTGCTTCCGTTGTGGACGAAGTCAGGTGTGTTTGGTACGGTCTATGTTGAAAGATGGCCATAATCTCGGCTATGCCGGGAATGACGAGTTTGCTAAAATGGGTGCCAGGTGAGTTTGATGAGTGTCAGAGCACCTGCCACTCACCAAAGTCACTACTACTCACAGCACCAAACTCGCATCGTGGAAAGGCGTTTTATAGTTTTTAGGGGAAAGTGTGGCAATATGCACCGGTGGGGTAATATGCACCGGTATGATTTTAGCTGAATTATGGCCTTTAAAAATAAATTAATCAATAAAATCTGTTCTTTAATGCGTCTTATATATGATATGCGACTTTCACGGCTCTACATTAAAAATTAACAGAAAAAAACGTAATAAAACAAATTGAGTCCAAAACCATGTAAGATTTTGCAACCTTTATTTAAGGAATTATAAGTGTACAAATGTAATATTGCATCCGAACAGGCATTCATAAAATACCTGAATACTTTATTTAACGAATACTGAAGAGAATTTTTGTTGAAAATCCTTCCTTTTTTGATTATAGACAAAATTTGAACTCTTCTCACTAGGGGGCAATACGCACCCCCTTAGGTGAAGTAAAATGCCATTATGCCATGTACAGATCGGTAAAATTTTTGAATAATTGTTCGGAAATCAGCAAAGATCTTATACCCAAACTGTCTTTCGAATACTACTCCACCAAATTCAAACCAATGCGGTATCAATTTGGGTCGTTTTACCCCACATTACGTCCCGGTGCATTCTACCCCACCGTTCGGGTCATATTGCCCCACAAATGTCAATGACGTGTAGAAAGAAAGGGTCTTCAAAAACCTTTTATAAATAAAAATTGGAGGTTTTGATATTATTTTTGATAATTTTAGTCAATAGAAAAGATGTTAAGGAATCGAACTGTGCCTATTTTGGACGATTTTCTTGAATGTACTGCGAGAAATAAATTGTTTTCGCTTAAGGGGTGCAATTGCCTCACCTTACCTTACCTCAGCACAAGAAAAACCGACCAGCGGAAAGACCGAGTAGAGCGAGCCTTTCCTACTTTCGTTGTGCAAATGGGCAATATTTTGATTATCCTCTGGTTTGAAATAAAATTCCTAAAAATAGAATAATTCATCCTGAAGCATATCTTGCTTCACTGAGTTTGCATTTGCTTTACTTACGTTGAAATTTAAACAACCTACGATGGTAACGATCTTCCTGAGAGCAAGTTGTGGAGGAGCAGTGTGTCACACGATCTTCTCCTTTAGAAATATCTTCGCCCAACGTTGTTGCTTGCGTCACTGGACCGTGGATTCATCGCCGAATTACGTCAGATTCGGAAATATGGACAACAGATGCGTTACAATTCATATAAGCTAAGAAGCACCGTTCTGGTCCGATGTTAGCACTACGTAATCACTATTTGATGTGATCTTGCCGTAGAACAGGTTAATGAAACAGATCTTGGGAAGCAGTGTTAATGGCATGGACGTTGAATCATCGAGGTTCAAAGATCATATTCCGGTTGGTTTCGATTGCTACATGCGTACACGGTCGTACATGAGTTTTCTTGATATCACTTGTAAAAGCCAGTTCTTGCGGTATGAACTGGTTTTCAAGGTCACCGCCACCGTTCGGTGTGATCGAACACGAATTTCTTCCTACTTTTCGTATATTCGCACGATCGCAGTAAGAACACTTAGAAAACGGTAAGGCGGCGCTCGTTGTTCGCCGCACCGCACGCCGCACTGCAACGCATTGTCAAAAATTGCAAATACACTAGTGTAGTCTCGGCCTGAACGGTTGAACCGAATCGGTTGCGACCAAGATAATTACATTCAGTATGTATTCATCTTGGTTGCGACGGCGCGGCAAAATCAACGCAGTTGATCTTGCCGCACAAGCTGGCCAACATAACGGCGTCGAATGAAAAAAAAAACCATACAATTTTTGACATGTGTTGCGGTGCGGTGAACAACGAGCGCCGCCTTACAGCGGGGCCAGCCTGTACCTGTATTTGAATTTCGGTTCAGTTAGACAGGTGTGAACGCAGTATTACTTTTCCACGATCATCGCTGGCAGCACTGTTCCGCAGCCAAACGAAAAGCATGAGTCAAAATATAAACAATCAACACGAAGGGACGTAATAACAATCTAATCTGTTTACTTCAGTGTTGTGTTCAAAGAGTATGGCCGGTGAAGTTTCAACGCAAATAATCTTCGATAATGTGTGCCGATTTTGTCTCTCTAAGGAGCAATGTGTTCCGCTGTTCATCGAATCATTCATCAACGGTTACTTAATGGAGGCAATTGATGTATTGCTGCTGAAGGTAAGCTCTTCTACCGTAAGTTGTTTAAACATAGACTACGATTAGATGGACATGTTCTGCTATATGAACCATAATTGCAAAGTGATATGATCCACATTGCACTAAAACGAACAAAACTCAGAGGATTCACAAAACAGACGATGGTTGGACAGTTGACAAACTGACTCGAATTCTGCATCCATGTGGGTTAAAACAGCAAGAAAATTAACCATTTTCGATCGGCAAACATACCTTACTTATGAAACGCTTTAATAATTTCACTGTTGAATTCCAGGTAGACGAAAACGATGGCCTTCCGAACGCAGTCTGCAAACATTGCTTCCGGATAATGGTTGAATATGCAAAGTTTGAAGCTAAAGCGGTTGAATCCTATCGCATCTTGGCCGAAGCCCTATCGGATGCCGGGCACACCGAAGCAACACCTTGTGATGAAATGCAGACGGAGACGAATGACACAGCAGAGTACGTTGCTTTGAGATGTGATTCCGAAGATGACGTGCAAGATTCAATCGGAAGTGACTGCCGGGTTGAGAAGCTCCTGGATGATGAAACCGCACATCAAGAGGAGGAGCAAGAAGATGAACTACACGAGCAGGAGAACGGACTGGAAACTGCCCAACAGGAACCTGTGATAAGCAACGCAAATAGTAAAGGTGGACGCTCGAAAAAGAAATGTCCAATTTGCGGGAAACTCGTGTCCCAGCTCAGCAAACACATGCCGGTGCACTCGGACACGAAAAAGTACACCTGCGAGTATTGCGACAAGCAGTTCACCTACGACACGAGTTTGCGCAAGCACCTGAACATCCACCGTGGTATCCGGAAGTATTTCTGTCAGTACTGCTACCAGCGGTTCTGCGATCGATCCTCGCTGCGCTACCACGAGGCGAAGCACCTTGGTGAGCGGAAGTACTGCTGCCAGGAATGTCCTAGCACGTTCTATACCGCGTCCCAGCAGAAGCAGCACATCCGTTTGGCCCACCGGGAACGGGAGTTTCGGTGCAAGCAGTGCGGGAACATGTTCTCCATGAAGTAAGTAAACGGCGCAAGAATGCCTAACTCGTGCCATAAAAGCCTTACACAACGAATGATGTTTTTTTTTCTGACCAGGCACCATCTGGACGATCACATGCTTAAGCATACGGACGAACGGCCGTACGGCTGCACGATTTGTGGGAAGAAATTCAAGAGGCGCAGGCACTTTCAGGAACATACCGTTTCGCACGAGCGATTGGGCAACGAATGTCCATGAGTTGTGATTCATGGAATGGCCAAACATACTCTCCCTTACGAGCTTAAGCAAATGTTTGAACCAAACTTAAGATTTTGGCATCTTGTAAATTGTTGCAATTTTTTGCAGACTGATTATTTCGTTTTTAGCTAGATCCACTTGGGCGCGAAAGGTCAGCAACTCCTGTTCCTGGCCATCAATTTGGCAGCCAACACTGTATGGTCCAGCAGCAGCCCAATACAAACGAATAATCTTGTCTTAGAAAATATCCTTTGAGCTGTTTATAACAATAATGCATTATGTATATCACAAATACCAATAAGAAGGAAAGTGAGATTTTTAAATTTAAAAGTTTTCTTCTGATGGTGCAAAGACCTCTAATTGTAGAAGTCAGCAGTTCACCACAACGTAGAAAATAGAACAGCTATATATAATATAATAGAATAGCTAGAACAGTTGGAACGCAAAAAATAGCGCAAAACTATAACAATATTACAACCGTTATGTGACGCATTTGAAGTCAACTGTAAAAATGTGTAAAAATAGGGTAAGTGCTCCTATAGTGGTGCTACACCAATAGTGGAGGTAGTGGAATAAAATCATAGCTTTACGAAGAAATAAATACGATAGCGTTATTTGTACTAGTATGAAATGTTCCTTGCCCTTTTACGGAGTGTTCAAACGATAAACCTTGCCACTCCGTAATGTATTAAAGCTCCAATATTCATATTTTCCAAACGGGTTGTACCAAAATGCTGAATTCCTTAAGAATTGATCAGGAGTGCCGTGATTTCCTTAAGGCTATAAATCTCCGCAAAAAGCATTGGTCTGTATGACGGAATGCGTTGGTCTATGGGTAATTTGGCCGTTCTGTTTGAAATATGCTTCAAAAACAAATTACAGTAAAAATTTATTCTATATTTTCCAAGTTTTCAAAGTACTACCATCACTATAGGAACCATACCACCATTACAGGAACAATCACATGGGAAGAAAAATGCGCTTTTTTCATGTATTTTAACATGATAAACTGTAAAAAAAGATGTTTTTCAGAAGAATAATGATGTTAAGATCATAATTGGTTTAAATTTGTTAAATATTCTGTAATAGACACTTGAAAATTGCATCAAATTGTTAGTAACACGACTAAGTGCGCCACTATTGGTACAGTTACCCTACGAGAAATTTTCTAACGTACTTCCTAATCTACGATATTTATTTAACTTGTATGGTTTGTTATAAGCTGGCTGTTGAAACCAAATCGTTCGGTTCAGCGAAGCTGTTTGACGTTATAAAAGAGATCGAAGGATGGGCCACGGATTAAAAAAAAGGTGACAATTTTTGGCGCATTAACACGAGTTTACACATGTTATAAAATAAACCACGAATCGGCAAGAAAAGCTGGGAGTTTTTACTTAGATTCCGTAGAAAGCCGAGTTGAAGACAAATCTGTCTTTAAGCACTGGCATATCTACTGTTTAGCTACTTTCGGGTTCTTAAGCACATGTTTAAAAATGTCGAAATATCGATTTCCGATCGGTATTTTTATTTAAAGTTTTTTAAAATGATGAAGTCATTTGAAAAGGCGTATGTAATGAAGCCTACGTATTTAGCTGCCGATAAAATTAAATTCATTTTACTTGGGTCTGATCAAGTACATATAGTACACCGGAAACGTGGACCGGAAATAAACTACCTGGCGTGGAAGAAATTTAATTTACATCGCACCTACTGCTTCATGATTAGGTATCATTAAATTAATCAGTCCGAACGGTTGTAGAAAGTGTTTTTTTGTCTACCCAGAAAAAAAGTTACTTCCGGTTCGGCTCCGTATATAGTATTTTAATACACATTTGTCATCATCTTTAGAAGGATTGTTTGTTCTTCGTCGCCTCCGTATGTCGTCGGTAAACAACGTAGCAAGTAAAATAATACAACTCAGCAGCAATTCATTTTAAATACATTTATTTTTCCTTTCTAATCATAAACAGGTCCTGCTCACTGTGCCCGGGGTTTCCACTTCCGGTTTTCGTGTGTATGTGTGTCCTCTCTGTGCTCGCTTCTTCCGCCGCACGTACATATTCGCCGGATTGGCCCTTGATAGTGGCCGATTTCCGACCAGTACCATACCCGGTTACGAATCGATTTTTTTCTTTTCTTTTTTCTTTACTATATTCGAGAGCTGAAGAAAGAGTTGATAGATGTAAAGTAATGCAGTAAGTTAAGTTAATCGAAAGTGAACTCTTCTTCTTTCTCTCCGACGCCGACCCGCTTCCTCCCGGCAACCCTACGTGACGGGTTTGCGGTACCGTACCTTACCTTCTAGTACCTTTTTTTCTACTGTGATTTCATTCCTTCCGTTTTCCTACCATTTGCCTAGCGCAAAGTTTATACCCACTTTTTTGTTATGTTTATTATGCAAGGAACTTAGACTTACTTGTTCGTTACGATGGAACTGGGAGAAGGGGGAAAGGGAGTTGAATCAAGTTCATCACTAACGGTCGATTAAGATGAAACGCAATCGCTAAACGGATTTCGCTTGATAAAGCCACGGTAAACTAGTGTAGGGATAAATTCGTACAGAAGTTTTTTCTTATTGCCTGTTTTGTGTGTATGTGTCTTTGACGGTTGAGATCCTCAATAATAATTCGATTATAAGATTTATGGGATCCACACGGCAAACCACTCAGATGGAGAAAACCTTGCGTTCAGCACGAAAGGTGTAAATGAAAAGTAAACTAATGTGTTTGCGATGTAGGAAAAAAGTAAATAAATTACAACTTACACAAATGTACATCAGAAGCGCTTTAGCTCCACGAATCATTGAAGAAGAACATTTAAAATGTAACCATTTTTTTACATCGTCACACTTCGCCCCTAATTCGAGCTATGTGAAAAACATGAAGCAGACTAGAAAAACAAAAGCATCTTGAATGCAATAAAGAGAGGAAAGCATAATCAAAACCATCGCACGGTTGTTTTTTTACCTGTTCGGTAGCATTATGTCCTTGTGCTACCGTAGTTTTTTTCTTCCTCTATTCGGGTCATTTCGCCATCCAACCTAAACCGAAAGAATTTTATCACCCTAATTTCTCTTATATTGCTCAAACTCGACTGAAGGTTAGTTAAAAACGGGACCGACCGCGAATGGATAAAAAATACTGTTAAACAGCAAGTAGAGCTCGTTGGGAGGGTTAAGGAAGATTTTCCGCATGAACTATTTGGATAATTTTTTTTTATCCGCTTCGTGTTACTAAATCAGCCGTCCAACATATAGGCCAATTTCGGGGGGAATCAAACGGATGATTAATATAGGTTCTACATGGAGAAAGAGACGGAGTTTTAGGATGTTTTTTTTTAATATTTATATATCCCCACGAAGCCCCATCATCATCGTTGTCGCAAATGTAAGAAACGAGCGCGGAAAGGGTTTTCTAGTGTATTTCATTCTCATTCATGTATTTCATTTCTCTTTACGCTTTCGTCGCTTATATATCCACCAGCTTGTCCACTTGCTATATCTTAGTAAATCACAAAGGAAGTTATATTATTGTAACTACCACAAAAAACACTCGTAAACCTACACGTGTACGTTGGAAGGAAGTTGCAGAGTCAAGGAACGAGGAAGGAAAGTACGTCTGTGTATCGTTATCATATGGAAAGAACAAAAAATCCTCCTGCTTCTTCTTGGGGGCGTCTGCTTGTGTGTGTCGCTACTGCACTAAGTATACGTTATACATACTTCGATAATACGAGAATAACTAATCCCTCCCCTCCCGTTCGCCCAAAACCGTCCTTTGCGGACGGGAACGAATTGATTTCTGTTTACTTTTAAATAGTGTTTTTTCCTTACGCTCTCCTTCCACGCGCTACAGCGCGACTTTCGCCCGATTCTCCATTTTGTTTCCTTTCCATTTCCAAATTTTATCCTTTTGCCTTTCCTTTTACGTTAATAAGTAGTATGTACAGAGGTCGAACTCGTAATCGTAATGCCTTCTCTTTCGGGAAAGAAACCGTGTCGATACAACCTAAAACGGAAGGACAATGGAATAGATGGATAGCTTTAATGGTGACTTTAACGTGTTTCTTGTCGCGACCGTACGCTACCAAATTTGTTCAAAAACCTCTTTTTTTAATTTAAAATGAAACCTCAACCTAAATCACACCAACCGTGAACCAAATGTACAACGCATTCTACAAAACCGGGGAAATAGATTAGATAAATACCAGAGGGCATTTTGAAAGTCTTATTCAAAATTCTTCTGCTAATCGCTTGATGCTGGTGATTGATTAAATGATTTGTTCTCCAAAGGAAGATATTAGAGTGGTCGCTTCACGCTGCCCAATTTACGACTCGAAAAGCTTTCTTTATCCTTCTACCACTACCTTGTGTAGATTTGGAACTGGAAATTTCTTCCCGGCCCGGTCTCCAGAGAATTTTTTTTCTTCGATATGGCAAAGGGTGCCTTCTCTATACAGCTTCTCATTCATTCTCATGCTTCGTTTTGGGGCGGGAATACAAATTAATTTTCGCTTCTCTTATTCCCCCCCCGACACAACCGCACAACAACAATTCAATGGAATTTAGTTTCTAACGATTGCAACTACTACAAATTATTATGTGCGTTTTTTTTTTTTGTTTGCGTATGCTTCAAAGTGAGTTTTTCTTCCCTGCCCTCTCTTTCTCTCTTCTCTGTCTCGCTTTCGACATTTCTGGATAATTTTCCCTTTGCTTTTTGGCGCATCTGCACCGGCGCGGAAAAGAAGAGAAATGTCGTCAATGTTCTGGTCCGGGTTTCCATTTCGTTCCGTTACAATTGTGGGACAGTTTATGCACCTCGCGTCCGTTCGTAAAATTCAATAACCGTGCGACGCCTGTGCATGTCCAGTTTACAGAGTTCAGTACGCTCAATTTGCGTTCCCCTTGCGACAACAACTCCGTGGGGCGGGCGGGCGGTAGGCATCCGACAACGAGGCAGTTTGGTTGGCATTATTGGTTACGCTGCTGCTGCTGCTAGTTGTGTGTGTGCACTTGTGCTTTACATGTTGTAGGCAACGTAAATTGGGTCCAGCTGGTCGGCGAGGAACCCATCGCGTAGATGCATCCGTTGCTTCTCTCCGCGGCTGTTGATGGGAACAACACCTGGAAGCGGTTGGGAGTGAAAAAATACAAGGAAGGAAATTATTAATAACTTCCGCACGAAATGAGCGGTCCCTTCCACGTTTGACCTACCGGGATCGACGACAACGACCACACCGACGATGAGTTGATGCTCTTCCAGCACCGTGTTCGTCACCAGCGGCACCAGATCGAGCGCCTCCGACTCGTTCCCGTCCAGCTCGACCACAACGACCAGCAGGTTGGTCCAGGTGAAGACGGCACACTCGGCAATCTTCTTGTGGCAGCGCAGCACCGAGTTCTCGATGTCGATCGGATGGTAGTTCATGCCACGCAGCGTAATCACCTCATCCAGCGCACCGACCACGTACACCGCATCGTGCAGCTCCTGCTCGCCGCCTCCGACGACCGCCGTCGTTGCCGGAGTGGCCGCGTTCGAGCTTGTGGTGGAGTTGAGCGTATTATGCCCCTGGAAGAAAACGAAAGCAAAATAGTCAGAACCGATCGAAACGCTGCCCTCCAACGTCAGTCCGGCTTACCTGTGAGTGTATGGATTCGGTATCCGAATCGCGACTAGCTATGCTCGGTGTCGTTTCGTCCAGGATGGAGCCCGCCTGCGAGCACTCGGTGCGGCGCAAGAAGCCCAGGTAGCCCGTCCGGGCCCAGATATCGCTGGTCGAACAGCCGGTCACCAGTTTGGCGTTGAAATGGTCGTTATAGTCCGTCTCGTCGCCGTAGATCGTGAAGTAACCGTTCGAGTTGTGCGGCGATTGAACCTGGATGGAATAAGAGAGATTTACAGGTTTATTCCATGTGTTATGTTGATCCAAATATAAAATAAAGTTTGATCACGATATTCACTATTACGCTTGAGGTCACTTTTTTGTGGATAGCACCAGGTTGTAATAAACGATGCTGTTTATCGGACAATTATTACAATGCTTTGATGTGAGCTTTTTTCAATAATTAACCCTATGTACTTCTTGAATTTAATTTATGCTTTAAAAAATAACCTTTGGAATTCACGAAAACAGAGCTTTTCAGTTATAGTAGAACTACAGAATTGCCCATACTCGCATATCTGTCCCATATGACTTTTCATCACTTTTGAGTTAGCCCCATGACTTACGTTCATTTTCAATATATTTTCAAAAAATATATATAATAGTGGCCATTTAGTACATACAAATGTTGATCCTTTTGAAAAATCAATGTTGAATCTTTATTATTGAAATTTAAACTATTTTGTAATGTAAAGAAATCAAAATTAACAATAAACATTTATAATTCAAGTGTTAATCGAATAATTCGTAAACGAATTAGTCAATATTGAAATGCAAACATCCGTATCGAATGAAACCCCGAACATCAATGTTTTGCCTTGCAAGCTAAGCAAAGTATGCGTTGAGAGATGATATGGGACTGATATCCGAGTACTTTCACGTTCGCCCTCAATAGTAGTGGAAATTTGTGTGTGTTTGTCTTTTCATCGAGGAGTTCAGGAGGTCTTAGTGTTTAGGTCGTTAAGTAAGGCCACGTTCTTCACAACAAAACGGATTTTAAGATGGGGTGATGATAAGCCCAGGATAGTTGAAGCGAGGGCACAGCGGGGTTCATTAAAGTATATAAGAAATCTTAACATTTAAATAAAGATCTCATTTTGGCCTGTGAAGCGACCCAGCTGGCCATACAGCTAGGCAACCCCGCCCGCCTCCCACGACAAGCAGCCAACCGCTATCCAACCACGACCATTCCGCCAGCAAAGACCGAATGATCCTGCAAGCCCAATACATCGTGTCAGCAAAAACATAGCCGCTTGAGAACCGCAACGTCGACGTTGGGAAACCAACCCACCGAACCCGAATGAACCTTTGCATAACACTGCCGAAACATCCTCGTCAGCGAGATGCACCGCCGGACATACGACACATCAATCGGAAGAATCGTATGACAAGGCTGTTTGTATCGAATCGTAATTGGAAGGGGGAATTATTTTGACAAAACAAAGCGCGACTGAATAGCGGAAATAGAACGATTGACCAACACCTGGCTTAAGAATCGCGGGCTTCAAGGAATGGTGCCACCCAACAACAGTGGGAGACAAACTGGAGGCTTGGGTGGTGATGGTGGGCCAAGAGGCGGATAGGTGAGGGGACAGGAACCGGAATCGCTATAGTATATAAGAACATCTAATTGTAAAATTAAAGACTCAATTTTGATTTGGAAGTGCCAGAGTTAACATCGTATCAGTGCGCTTCGCGTTTTAATTTGGTAGTTCGTTTTTCTGCTTCGTATAGTTTTAAAATTGAATTGATCGGTAAGAGCCATTCTGCCTGGCCACTCGCATCTCTTCATTTAAAAGTGCTAGTTGCTACGTCGTATCAGAAATGCACTGTGGTGTATTCCCAAGATTGAGAGGTATTTAGATTAATTAAGAAACTCATGAAGAACATAAGTATTTTTATAAGCCAACTTCAGTGACCTACATCTTCTTTACCAAAAAACCTCATTTAAGTCGTGATTTGCTTTGAATTCTTTACAAGCTAGCCCTGATTTCGTTTTTCTCGTTCACTTACCCAAATCTCTCCCAGATGCGAATCTCCACACTGTCCCTTCGAGTCCGGGTTGGCGATGATCACCTTCACGCCCGGTAGCAGCTTGCCCGATTCGACTAAGCACAGCGAATTCGGTGCGCCCCGCTCGACCAGAGCGACCCGGTTGTTCCGGAGCGCCCGCAGGTCCACGTACACTTGGGCACTTTCGGCCGAGCTGGCACCCTGCACGCAGATGGCCGGATTGACGCGGCACCCGAACGATGTCGAGACGCAGCGCGTGTTGAGTCCGAGCGCCTGGAACAGTTTGCAGAACTGCTGCGTGAGTTGGACGCGCGGGCGCTCCTCCGCCACGACGACGCACGTCCGAACGCAGCCGAGGTTGATGTTACGCTGCTTCAGCGCCTGGATGGAGTTGCTGAGGGCCTTGGTGCACAGCTCGATGACGCCGTACGAGCAGAACGTGTCCCGCACGCGATACTGTGACAGTGTGCTCAGCCAAAGACTAGGATTGGCTTCCACCTAAAACGGAAAGGAAAACGGGGTTTATTACTTTCTCCCTAAGCTATGGCAAAGTACGTCTTTATGTATGCAGAATATTGGAATGCAAATAAAGGACAAAAACATTGAGTCAAAGTATATGATTTTAAGAGTAAATTTCTTTACTTCAATTTGAACATAGAAGATTTTCGATTTTTCGTGTCTACCACTCTTTTTTTTCAAATTATTGCTTTGAAAAGATGGAGTGGTTACTATGCATAATGGAATAAGTAATATTAAAATGTTTCTAAATTCCTGTAAAAAGTTTTAAATTTTACTTCTGATTAGCATTTACGAGGCAGGAGAGGGTTATAACAATTTCAAAAGCATCATAAGCAAACTGATGATAAGTAAAACTAAAATAGAAAGCAAGTTGGAATTGAGGCAGATATTATAAATTCTTAATCACTGAACAGAATTGTTAATAAAACGCAATGAAGAAAGTGGTAATGGAAGCAAGAAAGGATATTGCAGCTAGCAATTGATAAGTATTGTATAACATTTTTCAAATCCAAGAAATTTTGTAAATAATTCTTTGTAATACAAACAAAATAATGATTTTTAAGAGCAAAATGATTATAAATTTCTGAGTAAACGGATCAAAACCCTTTAACCAACCATCAATGCAAAACAAATGCCTGGTTCAAGAAAAGATACATGTAATTGGATATAATTTCTTTAGCTAAAAATATTTTCACTAGGAAATTTTCACTAGGAAATCTGTGCATCTTTTGTTATTGGTCAACTTGTTTGTTTTTTTGATGCGCTTTTTTAAGCAGTGTTTTTTTTATTCTTGTTTAACTCTTTATGGCACGACTAGTACTACTAGTTTCTGTTTCCAATTTGAATAAACAACCTGCTAAAACATGCCCCAAATTTGGGGAAAAAGATTTTGTTCGGTTTTCCTTCTAAAAACCGCACAAAATTAAACCCAGTGTGAAGATGACGGATAATGTGTAAAATTAAACATCCAAACACTGAACTCACCTCGTACGGAGCGATCAGAATCGAATGGTGACCACTGTAGACGCTGATCAGGGTCCACATGGAGAAGCCAAGGCCACAGTACGGATCAAGGCAGAGTGCCACATGGCGACTAGGGTAGAGCTCACAGGCAAGCTTCAGACTGGCACAAAGACTCGACAAGGATCTGGATGTGCGGAAGCGAAGATGAAAAATTGTGTTACTATATCGCTGTTGTTTTCTTTTACGATGGCAAGGAGTCTCCCTTACCGATGCGTTATTATGACGCCACTCAGGCGACCACAGGTGGACACACTGAAGTCCAGGTAGGCCGTCGAATCCAGCGTACTGTTGGCGATGGCTGAAAGTAATCATGCGAAAGGAGATACGGTTCCGTGAAGCAAATGTCATAACAGTCGATCTTTTTTTCCTTACCAGCCAGCTTACGCTTCGGATTGTCCTCGATGTCCAGTATGGTGGGCCAGCTCTTCGGGTCGATCGAGGTGGCGGCCTCGCGCGATTTGAGCAGCTTGATGATGCTCTGGATCGAAAGGATGATGCCGCTCTTGGATACGTCCACGATCATGCGCACGGTGGGCAGGGTGGTGATGAGATTCTGCGGATGCGGTGGCCGAATGGTGACCGGCACTGCGCCAAGGTACAGACATCCGTAGAACGCGCAGATCAGATCCAGCCCGGGCGGGAAGATCAGCGCAACGTGATCGCCCGGGTTCACCTTGCCCCGTTCCTGCAGCAGGGCGGCAATCTTCTCCGCCCGTTTGTGCAGCTCGGAGCAGGTGAGCGTTTTCGCGACCGCACCTTTCGCGTTGAGCAGCGTGTAGAGGACGTGGTCGGGCGACGAGTTGGCACGCCATCGCAGAACTCCCGTGATCAGTTGATGCTGGAATGGACGTGCATTAACGTTACTTTCTTTTGCGGTTAGTTTATGGCCAGGGGCCTTACGCGTACCTTGCGCTCGTTGTCATCGGCCAGACCGATATCGCGACCCTGGGCAGAGGCAAGCCGATTGCCCTGCACCAGATTGCCGACCATGACGGATGCCGGACCAACGGAGGCATCTGCACCGCCGACGACGCCCACCGTAGAACCCGCGGTTCCACCACCAGTTCCCACGCCGAGAAGATTCGAGGCGGAGGACGAAGACGACGTTCCGGAAATTTGAAGTTGTTGGATAGAGCCTGATTTTAGTGTTTGCGCAATAGATTTTGTGGGGCAAGGTATCGGTGTTTTTTGTTGTTGTTGTTTGGAATTTCAATCAAACGTGATGGCGCGCGCATGTGCCCGAAAAGCATTGACAGCACATTTGTCCACCCACATCCGTGGTGATTGTGGGAGGCAATCATGATCAAGTTCGAGTGTGTTGGGTGTGTGAAAAGGTGAATAACGTTTTTGTTTCACAACATAACATAAAAGCGTTGGTAAACGATAAAAGTGTGGTGCCGAGAGCACAAGGTTGTGTGATACGTTTGCCAAGTTATGATTGTGTGTGTTACAAAAAAAAAATGATAAAACAATAAAACACACGATCGTCGATCAAATCAATAAACAGCGTGAACGGATATATCGTGTATATACAAATTGCAGAAATGTTGTTTTTGTTCGCCAATGTTGATGGTGATGGAAAAAATCGTCGATGTTGTTGATGTTGTTCAGTTGATCGGTGATGATAATGATGAGGAAAACGATGATGCACAGGACAAAACAATAATCAAATGGTGATGGATCGAGTGGTAAACAGTTGTGAATGTGATGATCGAATATAAATGGGTACGATATTCATACATCCGCCGAAAAGCCCAAAAGAGATGGACAAATATATGAAGATTTTAGATTTGGGTTACAAAAAAACCATTAACAGGACCATCATCATCATCATTATCATCGCAGGATGACACGCCCGGTTTGTTGTTAGAAGGATGCAGCACACCATCGCCCGTTAGCCAATCGGAGAGTCAGTAATCGGAGTTGTTAGTAAACGGGTTTCCGCAAAAACACAAAACAACGAACGTTCGCAATACGGGGTGGGATTTTTGTTTTTTTACGGGTAATCGTAACCGGAACCGGAGTCATTGCAAAGAAGGAAAAACCATCGCCAGTTATTTGTTAGTATGCCGAACAAATTGACGCGCGCGTTATGTGATTATATGAGGTTTTTTTTTGGTAGTTTGTTATTTGTGAGGAGCAGAGCAGCATTTTGAAAAGAAAATTAAGAAAGAGAGAGAAAGAGAGAGAGAAAATGATATTAATTTTGAGAAAATGAAAACTATACGAAATCAATGGCAACCAACGAATGGTGAAAGATTAGTACACGCCAATCCAATGGGATGCGGGACGGAGGGTTGAGGGACGTGAAAAGGGAAGATTCATCGGTGGGAGTGATAATGAAGTATTTAAAACCGGAACACCATGGAAGAAGGAATGATTAAACCGGATGGAAGGGGGGTTAATTTAAACAAATTGATGCCAAAACTGGTTCTTAACCATTTCATAAATTTGGTGAAGTAATTTTCGTTTTTTTTTTAATTCAATCACACCAAGTAAGTTTTTAGTTTGGTTTTAGAAATGAGTCGAATTGGTTATTATTAGTTATTTTTTATCTAATGAATATCAGACGAGTGCACACCTTCGAGTGAACCATGCAATACCTTTTTATACTATTTCTTAATTGTTATTCTCTAAAAAAATAGAGTTAATGTAATTTCTAAACAAAAGTCATAGCCAAAAACTATACATTCAGATTGAGTACGCGCTTTTTAGCTTTAATTGAATTTAATTTAGCAAAAAGGTTTGCATAATTAACAGTTTAATAAGTTTTGCAAATGATTTGCTATGGCTCTGTTAACGAAAGTTTTCTAGCGTAATTTTGAAATAAAAAAAATACACACGCACACATTTATACAAGTTATGATGTGATGTTTTGGTGTTCAAACAGGCGCCACTGTGCAATGTGCTCTAGTCGGTGGCAAAGGAAGAAGATGGAGGTGGTCGGAAAAAGTATATGGTGAAAAACGAGTGGGAAGTGATGGATGACACGCGTATATGCAAAATACAAGAAAACACCTAAAAATTTTCACTCTCATTCACACCGCGATCAGCACACGATCGCACGCCAAACACACGCGAAAGCCATGCTTCAGAGGAAAGCTCCCTGGTAAGAGACTTTCCCTTCGAGGACACCCACAAACACGCACACATACATACAAAACACATAGGTGGTACAGCGAGGTGCACGAAGGCGTACAAAAGTGTCGTCACGGAAACTGTCGATGGTATTGCCTCCTCCCTTCAATACATACCGTGGTGCATTTCGCGGGGCTTCGGGAGGTTGGTGACGCAGGTGTGCGGGCACATGAGCACGTTGGCCGGATGCAGCGAACCCTCGAGGAAGCGTCGCCGGGCCTCGGTCAGGTGGATGCCACCGAGCGGAGTTTTGGGCAGATGGTTCGGAGGCACCAGCGCCAGGCAGTAGATGCCGACTTGATGGATCGAATCGACCGCCTGCAGCACCCGCGACATCCACTGGAATGATTCTTCCTCCGAGCAGTCCGGACGCTGCTCGGCGATGACGCACACCCGCTCGTCCCGCAGCACCTTTATGCTGAACACGGCGATGCGGCCGCGGTAAATGAAGCGCATCGGTTCGACGGCCAGCACCGTCGCGATGATATCGTCCGAGTTGTGTTTCCGGCCAGTCACCGTCATGAGGCCGTCCCGGGAGCCACAAACGAACACGAGCCCACCCGGACCGAGGAACCCGAGCAGACCGCTCCGTACGTATGTTTCTTCGCCGATCGGCTTGCCGGGGATCGTTTCGCCGTCCTTTGTGACGGGCGCCTCGAGGAGGGGTTGCACCTACGGAAGGACAATGTTGTCATTAGGATGAAGTGAAAAAAGAACTAAGCATTTAGCTTACCTTGAAGGTGGAGTTTGTCATGCCCTCCAAACCGTAGTAGGCAGTTCCGCTAGATCCGGAAGTAACGCAGATTTCGCCGACTTGATCAGTTTTGCACAGGACTGGTGATCCTTCGGCACTGACGACAACCATCGTAGCTGAGGAAGACAATAACAATGTTAATAGGGGTAAAATGAGCAGTGAGGATTTTATGCTCTAGTTCAGGGGTCGGCATGCGTATCTTAAAAAGGTTTCTTTTTTTCGTTTCTTAACTCGCAAGTGCGGGCATGATACCTTAAACCATGCCTTAATGTGTTGAAAGTAATATTAAACCCTTTCAACCCAAGTATCAATTTTTTAAATAGTTAAGTTACATAAAACTTTGTTGTAAAATAGAATATTTTATCTTTATACCTTTAACTATTTGAGCCATGTAGCCTTATTTTCGATGAATTATGTACTTTTTCAACACATAACTTTTGGTTCATTGTACTGTAAATTACCATCGACATTTTTATTACCTTCGACATTAATTCGCTACTCAAATGTCGAGGTTTTATGGAAACTGTTGAATATTGTGTTCTATATTTATAATTCATAAAGGTGTCGAAAGTTGTATTCCTTAACTGTAGCTATTGTGGGGGTGTTATGTTATTTTGGCGCTGGATGCTTGGAAATTGTCGTGCGAGCATGAAAATAAGATAGAAAAAGTCTAAAAAGTATACGAGGAAGTCTCCTGCCATTGCAGACCTCGTTAAATAATTTAAGCGTACAGTTTTGGGGAAAAAACAAGAGTGATATCGTGAACAAATCCGTCAAGAATAGAGTTTTTTTTCATATGTTGCACTAAAATTTCCGTAAGGGCCGGATAAAATCAGCTGGCGCCGGATTTACCCCGAAGGTCGTACTTTGCCGACCCCTGTTCTAGTTGGTAAGTAAAAGAAATAGTACGATTTATTTTATATTAAATCTACATTTAAAATATTAGTTTTCTTTAATTGAAAACAAGGTGTATTATCATTATTTTCTACACTAACTGATCTACGAGTCACAGTAACTCTCTTCAGAGAGAGGCCTTGTCCCACTAGGGGATGTTGAGTCACATAAGAATTGATCTACAAAAAATAGATTTCAATAAGCAAAAAAGACAAGACAAGAAAACCCGACTTAGTGTTCTGAAGTTATTATTGTATGAAATTGTAAATTCTGCAATTATAACAATACTGGTAAATGCATTTGATGCTTATATTCAATGGTACTCTTTTATTTTTTAATCAAACTGCCAATTTTCCAACATATTGCTACAAATTTTGTAATATTATTTCGTTTCAAAAGACTAAGCATCGGTTTTCTCTGTACTAGGAAAAATAGGCGAGACTAAATGTTAATATGCAATGCTCCGGACAACTAATTTAAAAAGTGAAGAAACTCATGTTTACGAAACATTTTACTTTAACAAAGTATAATAAAAATCATTTAAAATGCTTTCCCTAACAATTATTGTAGCCTTTATAATAGTAAACGAAATAAAAATAAGTAACATTGTTATCCTAGAGACATGACTTACCGCTCGGCATAACTTGACCACAGTCCTGGAGTGTAAGTGAAGTAAGTGAATCCTCACTATCAACTCTGACGACGCCATGCGATAGTGCGGACATTGACAGAACGCCGCGGCCCGTGGCCGACTGATTGTAGCCCCCAACCGCCGATCGTCCCGGTCGGCGCAAAGAAACCGTAAACACCTCCGAGCTGCTCGCACACGGACAGATCGCATCCGGTCGGAGTCCCTTCGATTGGAACACGCTCAGGAACTGGTCGCAGCTGGACAGCGACCACGGATTCGCGCCGTCCGCCACCAGTAGCATCCGCAGCGACGAAAGCGAAATCTCCTTGTGATCCTTGGTGGCCAGCAGACCCCAGTGCAGGTCGCGACTCTTGACCAGGCAGCACGAGGCCCGATACTTGGTGATGAGCTGCATCCAGGAGGACGGCCGAAGCTTCATGAGCGCGTACGGAATGAACAGGACGTGCATGCCGTTCAGTACGGACGTGAGGATACTGTGCCACAGGCCGACCTCGCGCTTGAAATCGAGCACGCAGACGATCGTCTCGCCCTCGGTGTAGTGGCAGGCCATCGTCAGTGCACGGCAGTGGTTGATCATAGCCTGGCGCGACACCGTCACGCCCATCACGCTGCCTTCCTTGTCGGTCGTGTACTCGATGTACGCGTTCGAGTCCTCGCTGATGCGGTTGTTGCTGGTGTTGAAATCCTTCGGCACCTTCGGCAGGTGCTCCGTCACGAACCAGTGCAACCGGGGCCAGCCCTTCAACTTGGCCACCTCGCCGGTGGACGACTTCGGCAGTCCCTTCAGGCAGGCCTCGGACGTGAGCGCCACGTGGACGCCGCACGAGCTGAGCAGGAAACCGACCTGCTGGGGTGGCGAGTCCGAGCTGGACAGTGGCAGCTCGATCGGTAGCGGCACGAGCCCACGAAACATACAACCATACCAGGCTGTGAGGAAACTGTAAGAAAATAACAACATTAATTTACTCATCCTCAGTTCGAACCATCGATCGGGTACTCACTTTAACGGATCACTGTTCGGGTAGACCAGCGCGACGCGATCACCCGGTTTGAGAGATACTTGTTCCGGTCCCTTGCTGAAGACCTTCGTCGAGAGAGCGTAGGCGATCTTTTGCGCGCGCGACAGCAGCTTCCCGTAGGTGAGCGTGGTCGTCATCTTTCCGTTCGGATCGAGCACCGTTGCCATCGGAGCCTTGAAGGAGCTGGTGCCGTACCGCTGCAGGGCAGCCTCGAGCGTACGCGGCAACCCGGATGGCACGATCAGCTGCTCACCTTGCACCGGCGTCATCAGGCTGCCCTCGGGCTTGGGTGCGTTCGGATCCTTCGGGTTGGCGGCGATCTCCAGCTCGATATCGTTGTCCTCGTAGAACTCCGGCAGTGGCCGTCGCTTCGGTCGCTTGAGCGTGTTGAGCAGCTGCTGTATCTTCGCCGACACCTTCCACCGGCCGGCCGTACTCGTATCGCCCGGTTCCTGGTTGGCCAGGTTCACATACCGTGTCACCCGGTCCGCACCGCGCCTTGTGTTTGCGCTGAACTGTGTAATGTCCGGCGCGGCATACGGTGTCCGCTGCTGCGGCTGGAAGTCGCTCAGATCGGTCAGATCGTAGCCGGGTTTGTTCTGGTACTGGTGGTTGTTGCGGTGCACGGCCGGCGGCGATCCGGCCGACGACGTGTCGGACAGCGTGGCGTGCTGTGTGCTGTTCGGCTGCGTCGGAATTGTCTGTGGCGGTCGGCGCTCGATGCCGTGCTGCGACGATTGCTTCTGTTGCTGCGGCGGGGGCAATGGCTGCGGCTGTGAGTGATGGTGGTGATCCCGGGTGGAGGGCAACTTCATCGGTTCCCGTGTGAGTATGTGATCACGAGGCAGATTGTAGTTGTCCCGGTCCGGGGTCGATATCCTTCCCAGCATACCTTCCTCCGGTATGGATTCATCTTCCGTACTGGAGTCTGCGGTGGGACATCAAGAAGAGAAACGATTACAATCAAGCAATTGTCAGTGAGACTAACCGAATAACACGTCAAAAAGAATTTACTTTTGGCAAACTTTTAAACCTACTATATTTTGTCTTCGTTTATTTTAAGGAACCAGAACTATTTTTGTAACAGTAAGAAGCAAACATAAAACAATTGTTGACACAAGTTGGCTGCCTATAGACGAATAATGATTGTGGAAAGACAATTAAATTTCAAACTGTCCGTCGTGGAATGATGGAAGCGTTCGTGCATGCCAGGTGAGCCAAATGAAAACAAAACAACGGACATTGTAGTAGTAGCACGACGGAAGTCTCCATCATGACATCCGCGATTGATTGTGTGTTGCCAGAAGTGACGTGAATAATGATAATGGGTATCGTTTTAGTAACGGAACGGGAACCTGTTGAATTGCTGTAGGGAGTTGGTTTGCTTTGCGTTTGAACCATTTACCTGAATCGTCATGGTCCCGCTCGGGGCTACGGTTAAGCACGGAGCTGCGTTTGGATGGCATTGGTAAGCTAGGTTTGGGGCGATTCTTTAATGCAGCTAGTGCCTGCTGTACCGCCTCCTGGCGTACCTCTGTGTGAGCGAGATCCGTGTGTCGTCGGTGTTCAGAGCGGTGTCGATGTTTGTGTGTGTGTGTGCGTCCGGCAAACAATGGGAAGTGTGTGGTGTGGAAATGATCGTATGACGTGATCGTGGTTTTGTTGCCGTCCATTGGTTTGTCATTATGGGCAGATTCGGTTTCAGGAGCGGATGATAGTAGATGAAGTTGTCATGCGAACAACAACAACAACGAACAACGACAGCACGACGCCCGATAAGCGAATGATCGCGATGTGGATGTTGAATGACAGACATGGAGATGATGATCATGGTGATGATGATGGCAGCCATTCATCGCATCGGAGCAGGATGCACGCAAACAAAAGGGAGTAGAGAAAGAGAATGAAGAGAGAAAAAAGAGAGCAAACGAAAAAGAAAACAATGTAAAAATGATATTTACTCATCATTTCAGTCGTTAACGGTTAAGGAGTAGCTTAAGGGGTTTCATTTTCTTAAGTCTACGTTGATAGGATGGATATAAGAAGGAGCTTAATTCTATGTAGCCGGTTCAGACTGAAGGATTACTACCATTCACCAACCAAATCTTCCACCATCGTTCGTGAGTGTAACCATAACGAAAACCCTGCGATCGTGGGCTTACTCAGGGGATAATTGACGAGTAGACGGTTGTTAGGTGGCGTTCATTATGACAACGTTATTAAACGTTATGCGATGGAACATCTTTCACCAACGCACGCTCAATTGTGTCATCCAACGAACGCTGCATTAAACTATCGTAATGGCATTTGAAGGAAGGCTTCTGGTTCCACGTTATTCTATCTGGCGTTTTTCTTTTTCTGTGCCACACGTGGGTGTTTCCACTTCATCAGAAGTTAACGAGCGGCGATTAGTTAATGTTTGCTCATTAGGGATATTATGTCTATCGAAAGGCGAGCTTACTATCTGAAGGGAACTAAAATAAGCTTCGACCCTCTTGCTAAAAAGGAAGATGCCTTCGCAATCGACTATAAAACAAACTAATTTTGATAGCTGCAAATTATGGGCATGATAAAGGGTAGTCGAACTTCCAACGAGGTTTATTAAATGGCAGGAACCTCCGAACCCTAGAGCTCCCATAAACGTATCTGATGCATGCTTTCAAACGTGCATGTGGGCGGCAGTTTTTAATGTCGAAAAATATTTATGTGCATTATCAAGTCTTCATGATCACACTCGATCATATGAGGTCCAAAAAAAAGCGTTTCAATTCAGCAAGATTGATGAGCTGTGCCTGCGCCTGCATGGTTTGTTTATTTATCGCTAGAAAGATTAACGATTAATTCCACCTAAAAATGTCTATCCATATTTTATATGCCACCGAGTTGTGTCCATTCTAAAGACTGCGTACTGCGCCACAGTTTCACATTTGCTCGAAAACGTAGGTCGGTGAACACCTTATAACCGGTTTCATGATTGTCAATCTCCAGCTGATCGTGTGTATATCTTGCCAGATACCTTGCTCTTGAAAATCAAAACGTTCGAAAAATCCGGTTTATATTGGCCCTTTTTCATGATAACGATCGATATGCACGCGGACGTGACTGATGTAACCAGTCCCAGTGGTCATATTGGACTGGAAGTAAAGAGCTCGATCTGACCAACTAGGGACACTAGCAGAACCTGCAGCTACGCACGTATTTATGCGACCATAACTGCTAATCTTTCCGACTTGCGATGCGTAGGCCAGTGTCGGTACTTTGAACCGTGGCGGTCGTTAAACGCTTGGGCGGAATGATGGCTTAGCTTTGAGTTAAGTCTTAAATCCTAGCGCCTTCGTGGCCATCCCTAGCAAATGCCATGCACCCACGAGTTCCTTCTTGCTGTTGGTTCAATGTTCGCCCATCGCCCAGTGAGGTTGTCGCCCGCACGTGTGGTGAACTTGATCGTTACTTGTCAATCAATAAGCTAGCGACAATAACGGAGCGTAATCGGAGATGCTTCGAACTAGCTCGACCTCGACACCACGTAGGTAGATCTAGACGGAATCTTTTCGCCGATCATTCGAACTGACGACCGATAAATTGTGTTACTTGATCTCGCAGCCAGTTGTCGTCTCGTAAGATGATGGATTAGCAGGGATAATTGAGACGTGGCACCATTTCGTTAAGATTAGATTTTAAACCACCTTTAAACACCCTATAATTGCGTGATGAAATAAATTTTGCCTAATGTGATCTATTACAATAAGAAAAAAAAACTAATCAATACTTTTTTTCTATAATTCTGTTACATGCAGAAAGCTTTCAAAGATTTAAACAAACGAAACGAAATAGATAACAGAAAAACACGTAACATGCCAAACTAATCGAACCGTTCACAAAAATGCTAAAACCCGTAAAGCATGCACAATTTCTCTCGCTTCTGTTTTGTGTTGAGATCGATGTTTTCTTCCTCCTTTCGAGCTCATTAGCGAATAATTGATATGAAACTAGATACGGACGCGATTGACGAGAGGCGAAAGTGTGTTCATGCAAACACCCACCACCCTCGAAGTTGCACGCTATGCCACGCTAGGGGGAGTATGGAAAACCAGGGGCCGTGATGTATGATGCGCGCCAGCTGGATGTCTCGAGAAGCAATGAGAGGGTTTCGGGAGGCACAAACGCTTTTTTTGCACAACACCACAAACGCTCCGGTCACTATCAATCATACGGCGTGCACGCGCGACCGAACGGGTGTAAAATGGGCCGTTTGAAATTTCTTTCACCCAATCCCCAGCCCAAGAAGGGGCCGCACGCTGAAGAGTGATGTTAAGAGTGTACCACATTAAACCGCCGGCATCGATCGCCACCGACGTTGCCGGTGACGATGAACACGTAACCCAGGGAAACGCATGTAGCGTGCTGCAAAACAAAACACCCCATCGTGCGAGGTGCAGAAACGAGGTGCCAAACATAAAACATAAGCTCCAAACGGGCCACAGATTGAACCGCTTCGCGGAGTCCACCGAACCACCGACACGTCTCGGGGCGTCGATGAAGCAAGACGATGGAAAGAGAATTACACCCGGGGGATGGTCCTAATCGATGGGGTGTTGCGAAAGTGTGCAGAAATTAAAGATCCATTTTTGAAACTTCACTTTAACGGGCAGGTTAGTGTTTTACGCAGATTGCCGTTGGACGTGCGCTCACACATCGCCAATCGAACGGAATTTAACTTCACGCATCTTACTGCACGGTGTCGCGTTAATGAGTTTGATATTACACAACAGGGAGTTATTTAATTTTAAAGTTACTGCTAGGAATTGAAATCCAGCATAGAAGGGATATTTTGATCGTTAACGTTTATCGAAATCTATCGTTTTGTGTATTCTTACAGATTCTGGAATGATTGATAATTATATTTAAAAGCTTCAAATGCTATTTAAACATCAAATAAAAAAAATCGAAAATAACTACTAACGGAACAGTTTTAATAAACTTGTATAGATTTTGAAAATTTTGTTCAGACCTTATTGAAGATGAATTTAACTTTTTGCGCATGGATAGACACCTGGGTTTTACTATAAAAGCAACGATCAACGCGTTAAAATCCAAAGAAATACATTTTGCAAGAATAACTGCTTTTAAAACACCTACTTGAAAATTTTGCAAATTGTTTATGCAATATATAAAATACGATATGAATATAATAACAAGAAGTAAATTCGCCCTTGACAATACGACCGAAATGACCAGAATTTTAGATTATTTGGTCACTTTTTTTTACATGCAGGTTGTTCATTTAGAAATACACGTCTGTGTGGTCCAGGAAGTAAAGTACCTAATAAGAACTTCAAGAAAGTTTCTTTACCATAACTTACATTCCTTATTTTGTTTATGTAATGAAACAAGTTTTGGAGACCCTGAAAATCTTACACCCTTTTTTAAGAAGACTTATCTAAGAGATTTTCAATTGGTTTTTGTACTGTTTGATTTGCACGGCGTGTATTAGTTCCTATTGATATTAGTGGGGAGATTGAGTTAGACTTATGCGTAGAAGAAGAGTAGAAGAATAGAAAAGAAGGTACGGTACGTGAAACCTAGTGGAAAGCTTCTGCCGAGGAAGGAACGACATCAGCATAGAAAAGAAGAACAGAATCAAACTCCAAAAAACAGCCAAGAACGTTGCGTAAGGAATAAAAAGGTGGGGGAAAATAAAACAGGAAAAATTTAGTGTAAATTTTGCTTTGCAGTGGACAAGCTTCCGGCACTCAGCGAAGAAGCATTGTGCGGCGCAATGGTGGGGTGCAGATAAATTTACCACTGGTGTAGCGACTCTCGTGCCGTCCGATTCTTCTATTATTTCTACAATTCTTGCCGTCCGCCGGCCCACCACTCGCGGCTGCTGGTGCATTACTTGACCGGTCCGGATGTTCCGGGGGAAGCTGTTGCTGTTGCTGTTGCTGCTGCACTTTCGGGCGCAGTATCACAGGGGCCGGCGGGTCCATGGACGTGGAACTAGATGCCGAACCGGATGCGCCACCGGCCGGTGGCGTTGTTTGCTGCAGCTGTGGCGAGATTCGCATCGCTTTGAACTGCACCAGCGCTTCGGCGGCGGCCGCTACCAGGGCGGACGAGTAGAGACCGCCGGGTCCGCCGGTTTGTTGGCTTGCGCTCAACGATGGCACTGTTGTGGTGGCGTTTGGCACGTTGGAGACCGGCGCCGGTTCCTCGAGGACGCCGCCGCTCGAGGAGGTCGAAGAGGTAGCAGTAGTTGCGCCCGCGGACGATGAAAGCAGCACGTGGCGCAGCTGGTGCAGAGGACTGTGCTGAGGATGTTGCTGCTGGCGAAGCAAGTGTGATGGCATTCCACCCGCTGGCCGGATCGAATCTTCCGACTGCAGCACATCGGGTCGTCCAGCAGCTGGAGGGTGTTGAGTGCATTTCGGAATGTGTGCGTGTGTGGGTGCGTGTAGTAGATGGGTGGATGTGCATTGTGATGCAACAGGCGTTGGTGCAAAGCAGGATTCAAACAGTGTGTGCACGCGTGAGTGTAGCCGATTGATTCCGTGACCATCATGGTTTTGTTTTTGCGCATGAATTCATTGTTACGATTGCATCGCGGTGTTTAATTTCCAGGTCAGTTTGTTTTATTTTTCAATTCAACAGTACGATAAACAAAACACAAACAGTGACAAATCGGAACACCACACGACGCATGCACGAATGTAAATATATTTATACATAAACCAGAGAAAAGAAAAGAAGAAAAACAAAACACACGTTAGAAATAAAATGGTACAACCATGGACGACTTACGGAACAACTGAGGATAATTATAACAGAACAAAGAAATCAAATTGTAAATTACAACGATAAACACACAACCAAGTGGCATGAAAAAAACGATCCCAAAATGATATATTTTAAATCTACGTTAATGTGAATTAATCATGCTTTGATGGCGTTCACATATTTAACAATGCTACTTACGAAATAGATATTTTATTCGATAACCCCTTCTAAACTATCTATACCGAAAAGCTTAAAGTTAAAGCTACAGTCCTAGGCTACGTCAAACATAAATTTTAATGCGTATGCAAATACATCCCAATCGATAATGGCGCCACCGACGACGACGACGACGACGACGACGAAGACCAGCTGCGGAGTATCAATCATTGAACTAGCAACACTAGGATATCGGAAACTGCGTGGGGTTTTCTCATATTTCAGATGGCTCCTTCGCATATACGGGCATTATTAGTGCTAATGATTGACTATGCTGTGGCTGCGGCAACCACCATAGTCTCTTCAGCACCTACCGGGAGCTCTTTCTCTTCCAGTATGATCTTCGGTTTGTGATCCCCGATTGGTAGAAACCAAAAGGTGCCCAACACGAGCAAACCCTTTTCTTAGAAGTTGTCCTGGGAAGGCAATTTTGACTGTTTGTATGACCTTGTCGTGACTAATGTTCTTTGGGAAGTTCCGGGAAAGAGGGATCGCCTTGGGCCCTTAATGTTTACCTCTTTTAAGAAGTTAAAGCCATTCGAGAACGGAACCAACGAACTGTCGAAAACTGACTGAACGCGACGCAAATCGTGGGGATGTGAGGTGATCACCTTCGTCGTGTGAAGGGGAAGATTTAGATGAATCTTCACTACAAAACTCCTGACACAAAACTAGCAATTACTGCTAGCTTGGCTTTGACTTATGATTACAGAAAAAAAGGAAAATACACCGTCAACCATGCGACCGGCGTTCAATCTTCATCCAACGCGATACGGAGCGAGAGAAAGAAACATATTAAAAAATCAAGAACTAAAACGGCAATCATACACAAAACGGAACTAAACATTCAAAAAGAAACGGGAGATGAAAAAAGAAAACGCATCGGATGAGATTTCCCCCCGATCGAGGATCACAGCCAAACCGTTTTCAAGGGAAACTCGTTAGCGTTTGATGCTGCTGCTGCTGCTGCTCCCAAAAAATCCCCACACGCGCGCGTCTACCATCTTTCGATTGGTTTCGTGCTGCCGACAGGGTGCTTAAAGGCCGCAGATCAAATTAAACCCGAGAGACGAGATATTTTCGGGCCAGAAAATGGGATTTGTTGTTTGCTTTTCGAGGCCCGAAAAGGGACGCTAACGGGATGAGCCCGAACGGGGCGGCTGCTGAGGATCCGTTACTAGCGGTAGATTGACTAACGTAGTCCCAAAAACGGGCCCATTATGATCGCTCAGTCACTGCCAACGGTCGCGTGAAGATGATGGCCCCGGCATGTGTGTATGGGATGCGCCGGATGGGAAGCTGGCAAATTAAGCACGTTACTCGACTGCAGCGAGTGTTGGGCTGTGGGACATACTAGCAGGGAGTGACGTGTACGATCGTTGGGAACACCTTTTGGATGGTGGAATGGATTTGGAACGAGCCTGAGAACCTTTTAGGGAGCTGTCCACGCCAAGTTCCATGGCTATCCGGTAACTTTCCAGCGTAGTCCATAAGCATTTTTATCCAATGTCTATTCCTGAATCTTTAATAGGTTAATACTTAATACCATTAAGTACAACCAGATTAAAGAGTCAAAAAGGCACTTAAAAATTGGCTAGACAAATTTCAGATATAAACTTGCTGGACGTTCCCTAGATAACCAATGGACTGGAGCTCGTAGGACCAAAACGCTAGTGTGATAGTTCATATATTTTTCACGTTCCTCTACTAGAGCAAAAGACAGCTTTCGCACAAAGCGTGTCAACTATGGCGTGCTCTAACCTGAGTGGTAGCGCTTCTCGTTGTGCGTCACCTTCCGCTGAGTGCTGCGCCGGGATCGGTTCTGCTGCAGCTGTTGTTGCTCACGCTGATCCCGCTGCTGCTGGTGGGACGACGACGAAGAATGGTGATGGCCACTCCTCTCCCTACTACTAGCACTACCACCACCACCTCCTCCTCCTCCTCCACTACTACCTCCACCACCACCACCACCACCACCACCACTACCGGAGGAGGAGAAGATGTTTTGCTTTTGCTGCGACGCCGGATGATGCAGATGCGACTGGATGTCGTTGACATAGCCGGGATTACCGCTACCACCTCCTCCTCCACCACCACCGCCTGGGAGTTAGAAGTTAGTAATTATGATGAAACGAAAGCAAAACACATACACACCACAACCACCACCCACGAATGAGATAGGATTATCTAGCTATTCTACAGGTGCAACATTGATATGGCTATACTTTTAGGGTGGGCGGAAGGTTAGTACTCATGTCGAAGAAGGGGAACTAAAGTGTTGTTTACGGAAACTATATCTATTAAACTTTTTGTTTTGCTCGATGACATGCAGTATTTTTTCTCCCTCGCGATGAAGTTATTGGGCCCGACACGCGTCGTTACTTTCTATTACCCCAAACCGCGGCTGAAGACACTAGACTTTTGCACGGATGTCTTGTAGACAAGCGAACTGTGGTTAGCAAAAAATAAAACATCGGCACGTTTTGAACGTACACGATTTCGTTGGCAATTTTCCACTTTCTTCCAGCTAATTGTCTCGCGAGTTCAATGGGAGGAGGATGTGCCTAGGAAGACGAACTACCATGGCGCGGTGTGGTTTTACCTCCTTCGCGGAGCATAAGCGCTTTTTGTCGGTTTGCTTTTCGCTACAGTAAACGACAACAATTGTTCAAGCATCGGTTGTCGGTGTAGCGAAGCAAAGAGTACAAGTGTTGCGTCCTGCAACAGATTGGTCAATCTTCGGTTTGTTTCTTTCTAGGGTCACGCGGTTTTTAAGCACTCGGTTTTAGTTTACTTTTTAGCAATAGCCAGCGCTAAAAATTTTACACGTGTTTATTCCTATTCCAACCTCAAAAGACGACCCCGGGTCCCGTGTCGCAGCCCCTTTTATCTCCCGTCATACCGCATCCGTCAGCTGGTCGTCTCCCTCTTCCGCGTAGGGTCCATCCTTACGGCCCTCGACCAGTCAACGGACGCGGCATCTCACCACTACTACTGCGACAGGGACCTTTGACGTCCCGTCCAACCGGTTCATTTTAAAAACCTCGTCATCGGACCGTTGTTTTCACAACAGTCCCCCCAGTGCTTGGCTACGTCAAGGGCTCTTTGTTGGTCCGATGGGCAACCTTACTACCTTTACCGCCGGTCTAACCAATATTTTCCCGTTGCTCTGCCTTACGTGTATTCGCCGCACTTGTCCGTCC
>KE525335.1:950517-1084043 GCA_000441895.2 Anopheles sinensis | reverse complement strand
TCCAGTCCAGCTGAGGCAAAGTGGGCGCCGGGTTCCTTGCAATCCCAGCTCCTCCAATAAGCCGTGTTCCATGAGTGTCAGGGATGATCCCTCGTCCAAAAGCGCCACCGTTTGCACCTCTTTTCCGTCCGCATGAAGTGTGATCGGCAAGTACCTCAGCAACACGTCTTCTTGATGGGCTGAGGAATGGGACAGATTAACAGCATTCTTACCCTCCGCCTCGGTATTAGATGATGCCGTGTAGTGAAGCGAGGGTGGTGCTTCGCTGTACATCCTTCTTTGGAACATGGACCGCGTGGTCCTACACGTACCCTCGTGGCGTCGTAGACAGGATCTGCAAATGGTGAGGCCCTTCACAAATTTCCAGCGGTCCTCGACGTTCAGCTTCCAATACCCGTCACAGTCCGTGAGGTGCCTGCAGTCACCGTCGCACGACGCACCTTTTCTCTTTGGACCTGCACCTGCCGCTGGGATGACGCGTGCACGTTCACCATGCCACGTTGCTGCGTTCTGTTTTCCTCCCCGGTGGTCGAAGTCGAGTGCACGAGAAGAATTGCTTCCCTCGTTCTCTCCATCCACTTACCGAAGTTCACCAGGGTAACTGCGGGTGCCGGAGCTGTAAGGCAGTGCATGCCCCACAACAGCTTAACATGAGCTGGAAGTCGACCGACAAGCTCTTGAAGAAGAGGGCCATCGAACTTGTCCCCCACACCGCTCGTCTTAACTGTTGCGCAAACCTCTTCAACTGACAGCGCAAAGTCGACTAGCGTGTCCAATCGATCCGACTTAGGGGGTGGTTGACGTCGAATTTGCTCGATGAGGGTGTTTACGACGATTTCTGGGCGTCCAAACATCTTCTTGAGGGTATCCAGGACACCTTTGAGGTTCCCGGCGTGCCTCAACCTGCACTGAACTGCTTTTAGTGCTTTCCCGCGCAGCGCTTGCTGTAGCCGGATCACATTTTCCCCATCGGAATATCCGCACAACCTCGTGGTCTCCTCGTAGCTAGCTTCGAACATAGGCCATTCTTCTGGTCTGCCACTGAAAGTTGGTAATTTACCACTTACCGCCTGCCGCGCTGACACTTGACTCCGACTTAGCTCATGCGCGGACTCATTCTCACTATTCCCAGCGTCATGAACGTCACCAAATGCCGTTGAACTCGGGAGCACTCGATTCGCCTCCCGCTGGCTTCTGTCGTCCAAACATCGAACAACTGATTGGATCATTTGATCCATCAGTTTCTCGATCCGCTGGTCATCTTTCTCCCGCTCCTCTGTCAGACGCCGAACGCATCGGCTGATCTCTTCTAGCGTGAGATCGGCTTCGCTCTGCATCCTTCCGGACCAGGGTTGGTCGGTTGGACGGTGCGGCGCCTGCGATCCATTGGGTAGCGCCGGATCTGCACTCGTTTTCATTGTCCCGTCCGTTACGAGAACGATCGGCTGCGCGTGATGCATGGATGCCAGCGAGCTCACTGCTGCTCCGGGCGGCACGTTCGCGGGCGAAGAAATTGAAACGGGTGGAAGCGCCGTTGCGCGATCACCTAGCGCTTGAGCTCCGGGGTCACAGCGGGGACACAGCCAATCCCGGCTGTACACGGTGTCATCCTCCTGCACACACTTAAGATGACACCATGCGCTGCATCCATCGCACTCCACACTGTCCACCGTGCTCGTCACCCGGGCGCACAAAAGGCACACCTCATCACTCATTCTTCTGTCCTGTTTTGGAAAACGAACAAATGTCCTTTTTTTACACTGCTTTGCGCGTCCTGCACACGCAGTTGAACTTCTATAGTTTTTTATACGTTGCTGTGTCTAACAGCCACACTTTCGCACTTTTGCCGCGTCCTGCAGCTCCACGCGTCCGGCGCAGTTCTTGTACGAAGTGTTAGTTTCTTTACTAAGTGTAAAATTTTTAGTATTGTTGCGTCCTGCAACAGATTGGTCAATCTTCGGTTTGTTTCTTTCTAGGGTCACGCGGTTTTTAAGCACTCGGTTTTAGTTTACTTTTTAGCAATAGCCAGCGCTAAAAATTTTACACGTGTTTATTCCTATTCCAACCTCAAAAGACGACCCCGGGTCCCGTGTCGCAGCCCCTTTTATCTCCCGTCATACCGCATCCGTCAGCTGGTCGTCTCCCTCTTCCGCGTAGGGTCCATCCTTACGGCCCTCGACCAGTCAACGGACGCGGCATCTCACCACTACTACTGCGACAGGGACCTTTGACGTCCCGTCCAACCGGTTCATTTTAAAAACCTCGTCATCGGACCGTTGTTTTCACAACAACAAGCGTTTGTCCATGTTTCTTTTCGCGACCGAATGGTTGCGCTTATGATGGTTTAATTTGTTGCTACTGTCAGCTGTTGCTTTCCACCGAGGAGTAAACGACAATGTGTTCCGGTAGTTTGACGAAACATGGAAATCGATATGATAGCACCTAAAAATAAATGGCTTACTTCTCATTCATAGATGAATAATCTTTAACTGCTCAATTAAACAACACTTGTTAAACTCTACAAGATCTATATTTAGAGACAACGAAAAGCTGGATAAATGTCCAATTCGCTTTTACCTACACGCTTTTCACGTTTTGGGAAGAATTTGTATAGGGAAAACGATGTGAAAACCAATTTTATATAACCATAAAACAACAATAATTAATCCAAGCTGCCAGCATTCGTGATCTGTCAAACACGGTTTAAAATTAGTCAAACATTTGTTGCTATCATTTCCTCCCGCTGGACGGTTGAGATGTTTGTTGTTCAGGGAAAGGAAGTTAGCGCATGCTGTATTCATAACCCAATCACTTCCTCAATCTTGGTTTCATTTTCTTTCCATCTCGTGTGTCGTTTTTCAAAGGTAAAACATGTTGCAGTGAACTCGCGATCACTGGCTCGAATGAAGAAGAAAAGAAAACGATACCATTATGGCGTAGTGTTTCATTCAACAATCGTTCAAGGAACCACACACGATCTCAAACAACATGGAAGTCATTAGAGGTGTGCGTCCACTCGCCGTGAATGCTGCCCAGAAAAGAAGGGACAGGAAGTGAGTTACGAACGCCAGTGGGTAACGATCGTCGCTGTGTACTCTTGACATATAGGAGCAGTTAGTTCTGGCATTGATCATCAATTCTAATCAAAAGCCAACCCAGGCAATGGTTGTGGGTGAGGAACGGTGATCGATGAAATATTTTTCCAACCGGTAAGACCGGTGTCGGCCTACCAATTGCCGCTCGCTATGACCCAAGACTTTTCAGAAGTCACCCTAGACCTCGCGAGAAAGGTGAGTAGTGCGTATTGCACCACAGACGCAATCGCTGGCGAAAAAAGAGCGGTTAAAAATTACAATTCAGCTGAGATGACAGTGGGAGTTTAAAACGACCGTTCGAATCAACAAAAACATTAATGTGCTTTTGAAAGATGTTATCGGGCAGCAGCTCGACATGTTGTACAAAATTACAAATTTCAATCCACTCATTCTCAAAAACACTTCTTACGTACCGCCATCGTCATTCGGGGCGACGTGTTTTAAGCTAAAAGCTACGGCCGCTAGAGGGATTAAATGTTCAAAAGCATTGGCCGCACATTAGCGAACTATCTCGCGCCGGTTGACGATCCTCCTCACGATCGGCGTGGCATTTGAACGTTGCACGTTGGCGCCTAATCTTTCACAGGCCGATGATGGCACCATAAATCAGTATTACACCGTAATGTACACAATTATTGAGCATGTCACCAGCACACGAACGGCACGCATTGCCACACGAATGGCGCATGATTACATTCAGGTTTTGTTTTTCCGCATTCTTGACCTTTTCTAACCTAATTTTCGTACCGTATAGTAACGGGAATAACATATAACAAATTCTTCTGGGCTTGAAATGAGGTAATTCATTAATCTTATTGCTTAAGAAAGTGGAAAATTGCCGTTGTATAAAATACAAATGTTATATTTGAATTTGTAAAGAATTCTAAAATATATAATTGTGACCTTATAATTTTTAGTCTCCAACATTTACTTCCTCCTTACAAGTGAAGGAAGGCCTCTAAATCTTGTCCTTATAGTTTGATCCAATAAATCAGTCTGTTACCGCCGAAAGGATTGCTATTGCGAGGTTGGCCACAACTGCACGAAATTCATCTCGATTGGCAACAAACGACTCTTCTCTTCCGACCTGATTGATTAATAGCGGCCACGGTACAGACAAAGCAAGGTCCGCCAGATTTAGGCAATCGGACGTGTGTTAATTGACGCAATTTAATCATTTACGCTCTCCCACACATACATTTTCGGAAAGCTGTCGAGGGTCGTAAATCATAAACCTACCACGCCGCTGCCGGGTGGTATCCGATGTTAAACAACGTGATGTACTTTTTTGTTTAGTTACTATCCAGGTTTGCGTTCGCGAATGATTTTAGAGTGGGAAGAGGTTTTTTTAAAGATAATTTTGGACATCAAAGCATCACTTACCATGCTGCACATTTTTGGACAAATATGGCTGCAAGAGTCTTGTTCGTTTCTTTTCGTATCCTTTTTGAGTGATGTCACCTGGGAGTTGGAAGAGAGAGAGAGAAAATGGCAGAAGTTCATTAGAAACATGCAACAACAGATTCTTAAATAAATTTGAAATTATTTCATTTGAATAATTGTAAAATAGTGCCTGTGAAAGTAAATCAAAAATGGAATGTATTTGACCTCAACCCTCGCAGATTGCAACATGAATAAATTACCATGATGCACACGTCACGCAAAAAAAACCTGTCCTTCATACCGAGCAAATGGTTCGGCGTAGAACACATGATCAACGCGCACCCTTGCCTGAGTACCCTTCTTCTATGCACACTACGAATTAAAACTCGAGAAGCAAATAGCCCATAAGGCAAATGATGGCCCCCTAGGTTAGTTCTTTACCCGCCACCAGTGTCTTCATAGTGGTTTGACTATATATTTTCCGTCGCAAACCTTCGGAAAAACCTTCGCCGAAGAGGCATGCCTCTCTACAAGGCATTCATAAAAGGAGCAACGAAAGGAAAAGAAGCTCATAAATCGTAATGTGGCGAATGGCACACACACTCTTCGCCCCGGTTAAATCCCCGCACAGCTGTCGATCGTAAGATGCGCGCGAAAGCACCACTTCTTCTCGTCGGAGATGGGCCTGTGGGTGGTGATTGGGTCGTGCGAAAAATCGCTCTACTAATGCACGGCTGGTGCTCTCCATGCTAATTGGAGCATCCGTCGTCGGAGTGTGTTCGGGGCGATGGCGTTGAGTGAACGCATCTCGCAACTAGATCAATAATTCCCACCCTGCAGTAAAATCGCTCGCATCGACGAAACATTGGTGGAAAGCGAACAGAAACCTCAAGGAGGAGATGCGCTAACGTGGAAAATCTTTTTCCTCTTCTTTTTTTTGGCAACTCCCTGGAGAACTACGTAAGTAAAACATCCCAAATGTGCTTGGAATGGTGTGGTAATGGCATTAAGCTATCGTCCGCCTTAACGGGTGGACGGGAATCGAATGCAACGGAAATTCATGGCCAACAAACGCAACCACCGCCAAGCCATATGCAGAAGTAGCAGTAGGGTGGAGCCACAATGGTACGAGTCGGAGGAGGCGAACCGAGGAGGGAAGTAGATTTCTAATTTCCACGCTAAATTTGACCACCATTTCCGCCCGCATCCCAACGCAATGGCAGATGGCTTTTGTGCGGTGGTTTTAGCGGTAAGCGATTTTACTTAGTCGGAACACGTGAAGTGGCCTGGGAGGAGGAAACACTAGACCGCGGGAGTAACCATGCTGCCCTCCTAAACTAGTTTACCACGCTAGGGAAGTGGTCCGCAAGAGGCTTGGTTTGCAGACCCTAACACCAGACGAGGAAAAACCCTAAGCCTCACTGATCCACTGTAACTTCCCAACAACATGAATAAATCAGCATCTCGATCGATTCGAATTCAGATAGACGCTCCCCGTCCGAAGTTCTTTGCAGCTTCTGCAGTAGCACACTACTTTCCAAATATCCATGGCCGAGATCCGTTCCGTCCGTGGTTCCAACGATCGACCCGATCGATCGTGCGTTCGTTCATTTCGATAATTTGCAACTCATTGCCCAAACCAATTACCGGAGGTCAGCGGTGGCTAACGGGGGTACTTTTTAATTCTATGGTGGTTTTTGCTTTTGCTACCATAGAATTAGGTCTTCGTTGGGGAGTTTGGAGGGTTTTTCGTGCATCATGTAGTGTCGTCCCCACGGGGGATATACGGATAGGCTGAGACCTTGATTAAAGTCCACAAATTATTAATTCCCCCTTGGAGCTTGAATGTTTCTCTTCCTTTCGTACGTCAAGAGCAATTTCCCAGAGTCTTTTACTTTTCACCAGGTGAACAGACACTTAAAGTCCGGTTGAGAAAATATCGGCGGGTAGAAAAGCGACGATCCTAACCTTGACTCCGATCGGTGCTTGAGGAAGATCCAACTGCCGTTAGTTGAAGAGTTTTTTTTTAACAGCTCGATAAAACAAAAGCATAGTACCCCGACATGTTCCAGCACCATGGGAGCCATGAGGTTCCTGCCCTTACTTGTTGGTGTGATTTAAACTGCAAACTTATAGCGCTGGTGGTTCGACGAGGAACGGATCGGACATCGAACAATAATGAGCAGCTTTATGCATGATGGTGATGACCGTAACGGTGATACGGCAAGTCCCTCTTCGTGCCGATCGTCTTCGCATATTGTTGCTCTCTGGAAGTTCTGGACAAACCAGTCCAACCTGACCAGACCGGCCCACGCTCGGGGAAGTGCGTGTGCAGAAGTTTTGCATAGCACCCTGCTGACGTTCTGAGCTGCAACTTCTTGCGGCCAGAAGTTCCCAACAAACTCACAAGTTGAACAAGCAACCCACAACGCCGCTGGGATGATACACTAGGAGGTGCATTGTTTTGTCGGAGGAAGCGAAAGCAGCAAAATAAAAAGAAATCGCACCAACGTTAGTTGTTTATTGGAATTTTTAATGTTCGCTAATTGCACAGTTTCGCACACAGAGAAACTTAGGAGGGAGAACCCAACGGGAGGGTACCGTGGGTCGCACAAAAGTTCTCCGGCGCGCCGCCTGTGGCGCTGATGAAGCTGTACGCTATCATGCTGGGCCACATTGTGGGTCGCTGGAATGGGGAGCCAATTTAAAACTGGAGGGCCCTCGACCTCCCTCCAGCCCACGGGAACATCCTCCTTAGGCCGTTGGAGCTGGAGCCGCATCCAATTGAACAGCTGTACCGAGGTGCACCTCTGGGTGGAGCTGTTTTATTCATGAACGAACAATTGAACAACGAGATGTACGATGGAAAAAATGGCCCGCAGTGAATGACCATTTGAGGGGGCCCTTTTTTACCGCTTTTTTGTTTTTATTTCATGATGTAGATTTTCAAATGAATTATTTTCATCGTGATTCAGTTAACCAATCCCTATTCCAAAGGTTGGGCAGGCTGGCTAGCAAAAGAATAGAACAAAACAGTGTCTGTAGCTCAAGGAGAATCCTTATTATGATTCGTTTACTCATGAAACATTCCTAAGCTGTCTTTTGTACACAACTACAGTAAGTGTTATTTACATCAGCAAAAGTTAAACAGTAATAAGAGAACATTTATCTCCTCTGATCTCATAAGCTCATATTTATCCAACGAAGGCACAATGAAAAACATTTAGAAAAAAAACAAAAGCAAAAAGCCGACAAAATAAAGTGCGTAAAAGGATACGCACATTTTATCACGCCCGCCTAGACTACCTTGAAGTTGAACCAGCACATCACGCACAACGGGCTGGTCGATTATCGATTTTACAAATAAGCAGAACATGTTTTAGCACCTGCTAAAAGGGAAACTTGTTTTCCCCAGTGGCAATAACCGTGAGTCCTAAAATTGGTCGTACGTGATTCAATTTGCCCGATCTTAATAGGTTTGTTTGAAAAACTAAAACAAAATACCAAAGTGATGTGGGTAGAAGGTGACATTGGGGATAAGTATGCATGTTGTATATCTTTTTCGTGATTCATACTTCTATTCTAGAGACCTTTATTTTGCGTTTTGCTGATAGCATCATACAACAAGATATTTTATTAGCCTTTGCTTACAACATCTTTTTGCACGAAACATCTATATTGAACATAAAACACACACTATTCAACGGACACAAATTAGCTTCCTCGTCGAGTTAATGAAGGCAGCACTCGGGCATCATTTGCTTGTCGTGGAAATGTGTAATCACTCCGCCGAAGCTCGTGAACTCGGGTTCCATGTACCGACGTGTCTAATTTCTGTCGGCATAATTATTGCCAATTGTTGACTTTTGCACAACAGCAAAAATAAATACACCGGCTGCAGGTGCTGCTGCAGCTGATGCGGCGTACGGCCATTGCGCTATTTAGTCAGCCGGTGCATCGACAAAAACAGTGACATCTTACGTAAAGTTTCACAGCTCTACAGCCACGGTTAAATAGTGTTAATAGTGTGCCGACCGGAATGAAGTCGAGTTACTCTCATCCGGCTCATTGCGGATTGGATGGACTTGTGCCCGGTCACAGTTCTTCCGCGGGCCGGTTAGGTTTAGCGGAGTTGGTAATAGAGTTCTACGCTTCCTACTCTCTTTCACTGGCGAGTGGGAAGCCGATCCGGCGCGGTTTAGCTCACCAACCGGTCTAATTCCTGTGGCTTGCCTGGAGCAACTCTCGGTACCTACCTCCCAACCACTGGCCGTCCGTTACGGTACGACAGTTGGTAACGGTTCGTTTGAACCATTTCACCCTGGCCGCCCGATACTGTCGCTCCCACAGACGACAAGTATTCGGCCATTGGTCAAGCATGTCGAAAGTCACCATTCCGAATGCAAAAAAAAAACGAAACAATTGTCTTTACGAAGGAAAGGTAAGACAGAAGAAAAGTGACGCACAGATTAAAACAAAAACCCACCAGATATTGGAGGGTTTCTTGTACCGAATCACCAATCGTTGAAGTTTCTGTATTAGGTCTCGTGCAGAACCGTGCCCCTAACGTAGATACCTCAGGCCACTGGCATTTGAAATTCTGACACCGGAATCGAATCAATCCGATGCAGACTGGAGCTTTGCTGCAAAAGAGAAATGTGTCGTAGGCGAAGAGCAGTACACTTCTGCCCTCTGCTTCGCTCGTTCGCTGCTCGCTGGGGGGCAATCAATCATCAACACCTTTCGGTCACGGAGTTGGTCCGGTTTCTTCCGATCCCGTTTTGGGAGCTGGCACGTTTGACGCAATCGCAACCACTGGTTCACTAACTCCAAGCTCAAGAATGGGACTACTCAACGTCTAATAACTCTTTGGCGGTCTCGGTTGACATGCAAAAATGTCTCCTGGAGGGTGAGCGATTTGTGCATATTTGGGCGGATCAATCAGCAATCTGGTTCCTGGAGGCGGTTGCGTGTACAGAACTCGCGCAAGCATTGGAAAATCAAAGTGTTGCGAACGACGAAAAATTGCTTAATCTAATGTTCCGTGGCGATGATTCAGCGGCAGATTGGCCGACAAACGACAAGGTCCTTTGGCTGCAACCCATCTAAGGTAGCGTCGCAAATTTTAATCCATAAATCGTGCCACTCCTCGGGAGAATACATCAACGTCTTGGTAATGGAATCAAATTGATTCTAAACCCAGGGGGCGGCATTGTACCGGATCGGTGGAATTGAGTAAAGCTCTGATGCATAATCGATGAAGCAATATTTTAATCCCAAATTCTCATTCTATAAAGACACTCCCAAGGAATTCGTAAAGAGACATAAATATGAAACAGATACGCCAAGGAATTGATATATTTCGATCAGCATAGGGTTTGCATAAAGGGAGTCTTAGGATTTGATGACAGGATTTGTGGAAAGCCGCCAAATTGAACGACACAGATTGAGAACTATCCTACCCTAGAAAGTTGTGCAATAAAATTCCACACACGTAGATGCTGAAGTACCCTCCCTTTACATTCAAGACGTATCAAGAGTGTTCTGGAGAAGATTGAAAATCTCATCATTTTAATGCTCCAACATTAAAGCTCGACGGAGGCCAACCAATCGCAAACGAGCTTATCTTGGCAGGAAACAAGCGTCTACAGGTTCGTTTGATAGGTTTATGGATCGTATAAAGACAGTTTATTTCGCCCCGTTTTAACAAGTCAATGAGCAAAGTCTTCGGCCGGCGAGGCTTGGTAAAATAATCCGAGGGCGGCAAGTTATATGTGTGTATGTATCTGTTTGCCTGTGTTACGCCCACAACGCTCCACAGCATCAATTTTGCATAGGTGGAGGGTCCCAGCAGCTTGTCTAACCGGAGTGCGTTGTGTCTTGGAGGCCGATACGGAACGAATGTATTGTTTCTGTTCCTTCCCATCGGGCATGGAGAGCACTAGCCACTCCTCTCCAGACGGTACACATTTTACGCTGCATTGACCTTGACTAACAGACGAGGCAAATTGCGATCCGTTTGGTGATGATTCACACAAAAGAATAAATACTCGGAAAAATAACTTTTTTGATAAAAAGTTTATTTGCATAAACCCGATCATAATCTTAAAACAACTGATTCAAAAAACCGCAATACTAAATTGTTGTTAAACTAAAATAACCAAATGTGCTACAAAATATCCTGTCTTTTGAACAACCTTTCATGTGATAATCCTTTAATTCTACGACCTCGTTCGATTTTATGGCATAACATCCAATTAGACAAATTGGAAAACGCCGTTGGCGTTATGTTTTCTTGCTTGAAAAAAGTAGACAAAATCCACCTATGCATAACAACACATCCTCAAGCAGGAAAGGAAGGAAATGAATGGAGCTTGGGCAGACGTGTGTGACCATGAATGAGGAAACACGCATCGGAAAACCACGACGAAATCAAAGAGAAGAAAACTAAAATTGATTTCATAATCCCAATTCTATTCGACTCCACACCAGTTAAATAAAAAGCATGGAAAAGATGTATAACAACTAAAGCTAAAAAGGTGGATGAATGATCACATAACAATCTACAAATCGCTAACATAATCTTTATTGTCAAGATTAGTCAAGGTTAAAAAGGGGTATATTTCTTCTCCAGTTGAACTTCAACCAAACCAATTAGTGAGCACAGATTTCAACTTAGTGGAAATCATGGGCATTCAAAACAAAACTAAAGATAAAACAACAGTATATCTCATAGCTGCCACAGTTAACCATTTAGCAACGTTTTTCCGCCAATCAGTTAGCTTTTTCTCGTCGCTTCCATTCAATAGTTACCACTTTTCGTTTCATGGCGGGTAGTGACAGCAACAGACATATTAAAAATGCAGATGTGTGCTTTATTTTGTTGTTGATAAATTCTTGGGTACCGTTTTCATTCGGTTTATAACCATCGTCCGCGTTTAGGTGTGAACGGACCTGTTGCTTCCGTTGCGATTCCATACAACGATTTCATGCCTGACTAAAGAAGCTCAATGCCATCTGTTTCGAAGCTATCAGAAACCACACAAAACAAAATCGAGGACGTGGGACGACGGTGCGCGTTGCTCAAAATTGATTCCGTCTTGTTTTTGTTTGCTTGTACAGGAGGCGTAACGGGCGGGTTTTTGTTGGGTTATTTATTTCTACAGTAGCCCAAAACAACTTATCATACCTGATTGCCGCCATTTGTTAGGCGTTTGTTGGGTCGGATTATATGGGTAGCCAGGGATGGGTCTGGCTGAACACTAATGATTTTCTGGTGAAATATTTCGCGAGATTTTACAACGTTGGACTCACGCAGACTTTTCTTTAGTGCTAGCCAGGGAGTCGCCCAAGCAGCCAACGATCGCACACAGGGGAGGGCCTAATTTATGGCAAATGGTCGAAATAGTTGCAAATGGACCTCTCTCCGACATTCAGCTGTCACCCGTGGACCAAACAAATTGTCAATCGTAACGTTGGTGCTACAGACCTCTTAAAAAAATTGGCCAAGTACTCTTTTCCTTGACGATTTATTACAACAACCCGATCCCACGAATGGAGAGAAACCCTTCCGCGCCAAGGGAAATGAAAGTGCGCCATAAAAATGTATGCTATAAAATTGTCATAATCGGGGAGATGGTTTAACGCAACCATTGTCCATCCGAAGGTGTATCCAACTCATGAGCTTGCATGTTTAACTTACCCCAGTAGCTGCCGCGCCTCAGCGTGGAGTGATTCTTCCGGACGGTGCGCTTTTTGGACTTTTTTCGCTTCACTTTCTTCTTGTGGTTCACATGAATGATACTGATATCATTGTAATCGAACACATCACAGTAGTTCTCATCATTCTGGTCGAGTTCCTCCTCGTCGTCATCGTCTTCATCATCCTCCTCTTCGTTTGTGTGCTCACTACCGTTTTCTCCATTCGTGCGCTTTTCGTCGGCCTTTTCACCGACCACCACCACCACCTCACCGTTTGGACCGAGCACCCTCTTCGCACCCTTACACTTGAGTCTACTACTGGCCAGCGGTTCGCCAGAGTCCTTCCGTGCGCAAGGCACCATCGCCCGATCACCCGACTCTTCGAAGCACTCACAGTCACTGTTCATTTTGTCGCACCGTACGCAGTACAGATTGTCCCCGAGACTGTTGATCAGGAACTCGTTCTCACTGAACTCCCCATCATCGTCATCGTCATCGTCGTGATCCTCGATCTCATCCTCGTCGTCTTCGTCGTCACCGGGAAGCGCTTCCTTACCAAGGTACTTATGACGATCGCTAGCCTTATCCCCATTCACCGACGGAAAGATACTGGCCAGGGAGATTTCATTCTGGATCGCCCCAACGGACCGAATGCGCTTCAGCTCGTCCCCAGGGGCCGTTAGCTGGAAGTTACTATCACCGAATGGAGCAGAAATGGACCTTTTAAAGGCCGCCATCGATGACACCACTGGTTCCTTATACCTGGTGACGATGGCCTTTGCCGCTAGGGACGGTTCTGATCGAAGGAACTCTTCCTCGGTGTAGTGCCCATGTGCGGACGAACCTCCATTCAGTGATTCCAGAGGGCTTCCGTACGGGCGAACTTCGTGGAAAAGCTGCTTCCGACCACTAGCGGTCGTACCGGTGTTATGGTTGCCGCCTGCAGAACCCGCTGATTTGACCGATTTGGACGACTTCCCGCCCGGTCCGGTGGAGCTACCTTTACGCTTGTCCGGATGGGGAAACACAAACTCCAAACCGGCGTCTGTTTGCTGAAAGTACCGCTGCTGAAGGGCGTTATTCTTGAACCGTATCGTTTCGTTCTTCGTCACGATAAACGTATCGTAGTAGTCGTTCTCTTCATCCACCTCCGGACCGGAAGTGATCGCAACCGTTCCGGGAGCAGCAGCATCACCCGATCCAGCCACCCGACCAGCGCCGTAGTCTCGGTAGAACTCCTTAATAGCTGCCTCGTTCATCTTTTTCTTCTGGATGTAGTAATGTCGCAGGCGCTTCAGGTGCTCCTCGTAGAACGCCTCCAGGTCGTGTATCTCCTGGTTGTAACGGCGGTCATTGCAAAAATTCTCAAAGTCTCGTGCAAAATCGGGTGCCTCGGGTTCCAAAGTGCCATCAGCCACCGCTGCCGATGCAGCTGCACTCACTTCATCTCCAAACCCGTCCCCAAGCTTGCTCCAGTTCTCGTCGTACAGCTCGCGGAAGATATCTCTCCCAGCGACACGCTGCTTGCGAATCGACTTCTTTCGCTTCGAGGAGTTTCGCTGCACTACCATCACCCTCTTAAAGTATCCGTCACGGCTGACGGCCAGTTTCGGTGGTTTACGTCGCTGCAACAGGGTCGCCTTTTTCGACTTCCGCCGGAAGAGATTCTTCGGCTTGGTTAACGTTAGGCTAAAGCCCGAATCGCGGGAAGACATCGATTTGAACGATTCATTCTTCACCTTTGGCGGCGGTACTAACCGTGGTCCGGGTGTCGATAGGATCGAGAGGTCCTCCTCCTGCTGCCCGAGGTTCAGTTGCTTCCAGATGCGACCGGTGTTGATCGAGTAGAACTCCTTGTTCTTCGTGAACGGGTTCTCCTTAATGCGCAGTGCGTACGGAATACTGTTCTCCGGTGACGGAAGCTCCGCTTCATCGTACAGCGTCTGATCGTAGAAGATATTGTTTTCCTCCTCAAAATAATTGCTCGGAAAGATAAACTTTGGCTCCGGCACGCCGTTGGTGTTGGGAGTAACCCCACTCTCCGAAACCCCTTTGGGTGTACGCTGTAGGTCGAAGTTTTCGTGGCTCTTGAAGGTGCTCGTTGCATCCCCATCCAGCGTTCCCGTCTTGCTCGACACGGACGTTTTCTTTGCCTTCTTGCGGTACTTGTTCTTTTGGTTCTTCAGCTCCACCGTATCACCACCACCCGCTCCAGCCAACCCAGAACCGTTGACGGACAAGTTTTGCGCGGAACCATGCCGCCGTAGCAGGTCCTTCTCGTCCACCTTAATGTCAACGTCGATCAAATCCAGTGCCGAATCGTTGCTCAACTGTCGATTGAGATTATCTTCCGATCCTTTCAGGCAACCTCCGGTCCCCGATTGTTCCCGTCCGTCCCCTTCCTGACCATCGTCCATCGCTGGAATGCGTATCACGATTCCATCTCGCGATTTGCTACGGATCATCTTGAACGTCTGCGTGTTTATGCGCGGGATCCGCGTGGGACTCCTCTGCCGATCGGCGACATCACCGGCCAACGAGGGGCTCTTTGGAGGTGCGTCCTTTGAAACGCGCAAAAGTGCCTGCTTAAGACTTCCGTCCCTTCTGCCCGCCACAACGGGCTCTTCGGGGCAGCTATCAAAACTCGTCTCCAGGTACCGCTCGTTGACATGGGTCGTCGATTGCATCAAAGCGTTCGGTTCGCAGTACGTCCGAATCGTGACAAGGGTCGGGAGTTCCGTGGTCGTGGCGGTGGTCGTCGTAGTGGCGGTGATGGTTTTACTACTAGCGGTGGCCGATTTTCCCGTCCCATTGGTGAAACTCCCCCGGAACGACTTCTTCGACGATGCATTAGTATTGTTGTGGTGCCCGTTGTTGGTTAGCGTATTGTTGCTTTCGATCGTGAACGTGCTAATGCTGTAGAACGACTTGTCGTCCGCCGTATCATCGACCGACTTACCGCGCACACTGCCCTCGTGCGCCTCGTCCTCCTCGGGAATTGCGTCCGAGCTGACATTGATGTTGACGTGCGACACGTTCTTCACCCGACCGCTGCCTCTAGCACCAGAACTTTCGTGCGCGGAAAGGTGCTTTCCACTCGATTGCACGACAAGCCGCTGCTCCGGCACGTTACCGGTCGACACTGGCTTACCACTGAGATCACTGCTTTGTACTTCATTTTCGCGGGATTTCTTGGGAACCTCCAGCAACTGGGACGGTTGATGGAGCTGCTGCTGCTGTAACTGTTTAGATGGTCTGGGCGGTTTTTTAATCTTCACTTTCTCCACCTTCCGCGAGACCTCGTACGTCTTCTCGATCAAATCACGGTTTTCGTTGATGTACCGATCGTTGATCTCCTGCAGCGCACGGATCTTTTCGTCCAGCGACGCATCGTTCGACTCGAGCTTCTCCTCGAAGGATAATTCCGGCGTAAGGGATGACGCCGCCAAATGTCGCTTGGGAATCGATGATGAACCACTGGCGTTCAAACCTGATTCCTCGTGAGCACCCTGGACATAGTCTCCTACGGCCGGCTCACTAGCGTTGGGTTTCGACTTGTCCGTCGGGTTCCTGACCACCTTTGCCTGATCCTCGAACTCGTTGATGTTGACCAGGTTCTTGGTCGAGCCACGGAGTACGGCCGCCGCATTGCGCTTACGACCCCGCTCGAGGTAACTCTTCCGGATGCTGATGCGCTTAAACGAGTCACTGCGCTTGAAGCTCTGATCGATGCTGGACTTATCCTTCTGTTTCTTTTTCGTCTTCAGCAGATTCCGGATCGATTCGAACGTGATAGGCTTCATGGTGCTGCGTTCGTCGGTACCATATTCTGGAGACCCTCCCGGATTTCTGGAACCAAACTACCGGTTCCTGGGTGCACGGTTCATTCTTGTTCTACACACTCGGCCATGGTGCTGGGTTTTTCGCGATTCTAAACACAGAGAAAAGGGGAGTATATGTAGGGATGGATCGAATGACGCGCACTTGTTGTCAGCTTCGCTTACTGTCGCTCATAGCAACGACAGCGTAGACCACACCGTTGTGCAAGCGATTACCGAAAAAGTGACCGATATCAAACACAAATCTCCACAACCGTTTGGATCCGATTCTGTCTCATATATCCTTAGCCGTAACAAACAAACGCGAAACCGCAAGGCTACACCAACTCGAACACAGTCGCAAAGTACGCGAGTACGCGAGTAGAGCTGCTCGCAGGCCGATCCTTCCTCGTCATGACCTTGACGTGGACTAACGCAACCGTTAGTCCGGACCCCGTCAGTGGTGTTACCTTGGCGCGAAAAACGGGAAAGTCTACTTTGTGTGTGTGTGCGCGCTCGCGTTCACCGACTTCTTCGCCGTGGTATTTTTTAACGCTCCTTCCTTCTTCCACGCACTCGTGTAGACTTTCCTTTTGCCTCACGGGCTGCAAGCAGACTTGCGCGAGAGTGGGGAGGAGTACCAAAGCCCGCACAGATTGGTACCACACCACGCCGCAACGGGGAAAAACACTACATGGCCGACGATGTTGTCGAATTGGAAAATGTTCAAGCAACAGAAAAACAAAACCGAATGTTGCGCCCCGCCGGAACACGCCGTAGAGTTTTCACGTCGCATCGCGGCGTAATGACCGTTTTGCATGTACCTCGGGGGGTTTTCGGTTTTTCCTCTCCATTTTCCTCGTGTCGATGAATGACCGATGAAGAGGTATTTTATCGAAAACCCTGATATCTTCCACAGTTGACCGCGTCGGACCTGCTCGAAAAATGCGATTTTCGCGAACAGTCGGTTTTTAGCGAGCTGAACAACGTGTAATATCACTTGTATGAGGTACAATCTTAGCTACACAACGGATAGACACCCCTTTACTGACCGCATATCTAATTACCAAACCCATGTTAGCCTGAAGTTGTTGAACTTGTGACGTTCTGTAGCTTAAGCCGTTCGCTCTCGCCACGACGGTCGTTCACTTCTAGCGAACTGTCTCTAACTGTCCAGACTCTTACAGAGGGATTGAATTTAATTTTTGGAGACATGAGAACACACGATTTTTTTTCCGCTCGTAGTGAAACCTTTGCCAGCCAAAATCACACAAAGCCGAAACGGTCAATTTCCGACAATATTATTTCGAAACGCGTTGGAACTGGACCGAGCAGTTTTGGTTCTGGTTCTGGTTGTTGACTCAGAAACTCGTTCTAGTAGAGTGCACGAATCGTACGGTAAACGGTAGCCCCGAAAGAGCACCTTCTTGCTCTTTGGATCTCAAAGTCTTACCCCCTGCAATATTGCAGTTTCGCCCCAAGCAAACCGGCTTGTTTGCCAAAAGCCCAATATTTTCACGAACCAGGGCGCTCCCGGCTCGTGAGATATTTATCGCAATCAAATCCCCGTTAGTCGCTGGAGTCGCTGGCTGGAGAAGTTCAATTTGGTCAAGGTAGTGCGCGGATTGTAGAACAGCGATCAGAAGTTCTAGTTACACGCGGAATTTTCAACTTCAAACACATCTGCAGCAAATCGTGAGTGGCTTCTAGCTGAATTGGATACAATGTAACCCGTTTGCGTGACACATTTTCGTATGCTAAAACGAACCACCACGAAATGTAGGTCTTTGGCAGCCGTATCTTTACACGATCAGCCAGTGTTAAACCAATACAACAGTTGATCGCAGGGTTTGCATTTGGAAGGGTGCTGCGATCTCGTGGCGATGCTGATCTAGCAGACTTCAAATTATGTCTATTTGGGCCATTGAGTCACGCACACTGCATGCGCCCGTCCGTCAATGGCACGAACTACCTCCTCTGGATTTCAATCGGCGATTATCTAACGATCTTCACTTGCAATTTCCTCTATCCAACTGATCAACCCCTGTCTACTATCTCTTTCTCCCTCTTTACCTTACTGAAAGGAGGCAACGATCATGATCGCGGTGTGCGTAGTGGATAGGGCGGCTCTTGTACACTTTGAGGCTCTAAGTGGTGCTATCATTGCATCGTAGCAGTTCTAATTTCCCATGACCTCCTAGGCGGAGCGCCATCATTGAATTTAGTCTCGCGCCCCGATTCAAAACCTCCCGTCGTCTCCCGTTAATGAGTCCGTGTCAGTTGCGTGATCCACAGGGTGTTGGTGATTTCTTTTCCTTCACCCCGACCCACGATATGTGCTTCCCGTCATCCGACTTCGGGTGCGGAAACAGTTGAGAAAAGTTTTTCGTTCAAACACTTCGCTTGGCATGTTTTGCCACAAACTCTCTGGATGTAGAGGCTGTGATGAACCTCTGTTCGAAGTGTCTCGGCTATCCAATAAAGTGAAGCTAGCTTTGACGTGCGTACGGACGTCTTCAAGAAAACTCCCATTCCATAAGAGGAGGGCTTCCTCGCTTTCTCACATGAAAAAATGCAACTTGCCTACTGGGAACCAAATATAATTAGGTCAGTCATGAAGAGGCCCCCGTTTTCGTGAGGTACCTCCTCGAGCTATGCGCTATGCGCGACCTGAAAAACAACAAGGGGAATGGAGAAAAAACAGAGCCAACCTTCGTGAAAACAATCACGAACGATCGGCAGTCTTCCACCAGGTTGCCGGTTACATCAAACGCGGGATCGAGAGCTAGACCGAATGGTCCGTCGTCAAGGTGGGTTGCTAAACTGTACCATTCGGACAAGATCAGCCGATCTGTAACAGATCGGATCGCACAACTTGTGATGGATTTTTGGCAGATCGTCCCGAGCTCCATTTCGATCGAACGGATACAGCTCCACTTCGCTCCCATGTCGAGACTATTCCGTAACGGGAGGAAAAGTGAACGAACTACTTGAACCGCTGTCTGGACACTTGAGTATGATCCGCGTACTTCACCTTCACCGCGTGCGAGAGCGAGTGCAACAAAGTTTCGCAACGGAAAACCATCGCCAGAATTCCAGCGTGTCCACAGAGGACTACAAGAAAGGTACCGTTAAAGAAAGCGGACCCTCCAAACCCTGACCCTCGTGCTATGTAAAACACGAGGGGTAACAACACCCGGTCAGATGCTCAATGTCGAACGGACTTTTGATCCAAGTGCCCCTGGAACGGTGCTGAAGTTTGCTTTTTTGATGAAACTTCATAAGAGAAATGAAGAACGTAAGCCAACACATCCAGCCACCAGTTGACGACCTCGGACGAACGGTTCACTGGCTGCTGGCGGAAGCGGAAGGCACAAAACGACCTTACAACGACGAACGACTGCGCGAGCAACACCGTTGCGGGGCTAAAATCGGACACACACTACAACCCGGGCCAAATTGCGAAAGGGGATTCCGTTTGGATTGTATAACAGGTCGAAAGCCCGAAAAGGCCAGGCACGGCCTTTGTGGGTCACTCGTGCGGACCAATCTCGAACCATGCCCAAACCCTCGAGGGTCTTCTCTTGCTCGCGTCATTTTCCCCGGAGGGCACGGAATTTGCTAATGGCGAATGATTCGACACTTATTTACGAGTGTCCCGGATTACAGCGTGCTTCAGAGGCGAGATGCTGTGACGGGACTGTGAGACCCTGCACTGATATTAAGCGGAACTTTACCAGTGTCGGAGTTGAATTTACTTCAGCTGTTACACAGAATCAATAAGAAAAGAGAACACTGTTCACAACATTCGGGACGAGCTTTTTGGTTTACAATTATCACCTCTAAATTTCACCTTTTGCTAAATGATACTTGCCATGCAAAAGGAATCTGATAACCCCTTCCAATTCGATCGAGGTGATAATTTCCGTAGTTTGTTGATAATTTTAAACGACTAGAAAACAACTATACCATTAGCGAAAACGCTCGATTTTATTTATCAAAATAAAGAAAGACACAATTTTAGCTACAAGAAAAAATTTAAATCAAATAATAATTTTAGTATTTATTGAGTAAATTTGAAAAAAAATTGGTATAAGAACAGACCTCTTGATTTCTGGGGATAGAATTATTATTTGAATTTTACTTCCACTTTGCATGCGCTTGATGTGAAGTCTATTTTTCTTATACTAGTTTATGTAAATTAACATGGTACGCAAAGTAAGTGTAGATCAAATAAAACTAAAATTTATCGACGAAAGTCATCTTGTACGGCTTCACTAGAGCAAAACACAAGAAAAAATTTCATATTGGCATGAAAAAGCAACTCTGCGAAATAAGATTGAAACCAGCACGGCACGTTGCATAGTTAAGACGTTTATCGCTCAATTAATGCCGAGCTCTATTGATATACTGGCGCATCTTGATTGTTGGCGCAACAAATGTTTGCTAGTGCAACAAACTGAGTTAGAAAACAAACCAAAAAAAAAAACCAACCGCACATCATTCTCCTATTGAGATCGGAAACGTGTCGACGAAGCGGTTCGCGAAAGTTTGCGTGCATTGTCGAGTCACTTCGTCGCGAACAGGAGCGGAACAGCGCTAATGATCCTCGCCCTGCTGCTTCTTTGCCGAGCGATCGATCGATAAACCAGTATCGAATGATGCTGGCCCGCTTTGCGGCCGGCGTGAGGATGCGCCGATTTCACAGAGTTTAATTTGAATACTTGCCATCCCTAGCAACATTACCTTCCCCCTTTGCAAGTTGACCAACTTTTTTTTTTTTTGCCGGCAAGTCTGGATGGCGAGGGATGCAGCAGCAACATCGATGTCTAGCCTTTTTTTGCCTCGTTATTTTTGTTTTTTCCTCCCGCCCAACATTAGAAGAAAGTGGAGTAGTGGAGTGGAGCTTGGGTGGAGTAGTCCGGTAGCGAGATGAAATGAGCAACCAGATTGGTATCTTGCCCTGGTTGAATATCTGCTGAGAGCCTGGCTGAGCGCAGGTTAGTGACGATGGTGGTGGTGATGGCTGTTTGGCTGGCGGACAAATTTCAATTAAAGCGAGATCAAGTCCAGAAGGGGCGCCGGGTGGATGGACTAGCTTGCAGCATAGCTTTCATCGCGGGCGCACGCGTGCGTATGTTTCCCTTCATGTCGAACGCGCATTTCCTGCTTCTCCCCCTTCGCGAGCACCCGTCATCGAGTGTCGGTTTGGAAAAGCTGCTGATAACCAGACCGGGGAAGCAAACCACATTGCGCTCCAGGGCTGTGGTGTTGCCACTTTTCCCACTAATGCTTTCGTCCTTGCGGGCGGACGGTGCTGGTGGGGTTGTCCAAGCGTGGATGTTGTCTCACGGAATGGTGAAGATTTATGTTCACATCAGCAGCTCGAAGTCATTGTTGGTTAGTAAATAAATCAGCCCTCGTTACATGCATTTATGCACGGGATTTTGCAACCGCGTTGATCGCAAAAGCGGATGAAGAAGCAAAACTAGACTAGGGCGATGCTGCGGTGTCTCATTTGCTATGTATGTATCTCGCCCCGTTCCGCCTGGCCCTTGGAGGGGGAAAATATACAAGCATGTGTTGTTTTTCTTCGACCGATTTTCTTCTCTCGTCGATGGAACTGCCCGGGTTTGCGCTGTACGGTAGCAGCAGTAGTTTATAAATAACTTCACATCGAGAACTTTTCGCCGTGGAAAAGTCGCTGGGATAAGTTCAGTATTTAAGAACAAAAAAATGTCAACAGTCCCATCGCATCGCACTCATTTGTTCCATATTGAAATTTTACCCCAATTTTACATGTATGGAAAAGTAACCAACGTGAAATGAAGTTACTTTATTTTAAGCAAACCAACTTTTTGAATAATTTGTTTCTTTCTGCCGTTAAATTATTTTAAACCTATCTTGCAAACATTCAAAACAATGGATTGACATTCTAGAAGAGACGTTACAATTTTAGAAGATTAAATTCTTTTGGTTGAAAAAGGTAAGTTTTTTTACGAACATATCCAAAAACCAGTGCCAAGAAATGCATTACTCTTCCCATCTAAAGTAAAAATTGATCAAACTTTTCTAATCAATATTTCAACGATACTTTAATTTAAAATCGATGTATCCCACAACTCAAATAATAGATATTACCAACCTAGATGAGGTAATTTTTGGGTGTAAAACTGATGAAATTTTTCTAGAGAATCGTGTACTCCTAAATCTGATCCTCAAAATCATCTCCCTTCCTAAAACTAAAGGGTTGCAACGTTGAAAAGCGTTTATAAAAGAAAATAAACTTTTTTGGCGTGCACAAAACGTGCTCTTGTAAGCCAATATGATAGCTTTTAAAAATGTTGGGCCTCAGAGTATGTAGATTCTCAATGAACTATAATATCCTTTTAGTTTTTTATTACTAATTCTTTCAGAGCTTTGAGTAGTAGAAAATTTGGTAAGACTTCTTGTTTTGTGTTATGCAACGGAACATTTAAATCTCTGTAAACCATGCGATAGCTCATTCCACTCACGTCTGCGCAAGAATCTCATTTGGACTCATCCAAAGGAGGTACACCATTGAAAACTATCTTTCGATCAGCGCTACTATTCACATCGATGAATTCTCGTTTCCATGACTAGAGAGATGTTGGCATTCAGTTAATGTTTGTTTTTGTTTTTTTTTTACTCAAACTTGTTTCGCGAACCCATTTGCATGATTGATGGATGATGATGATGTTGATCTCGGTGCCTCGGTACGGACCTTCCGAAAAGAAAAGTATGCGATTGATCACGATCGCAATCGATAGGCGATCGAAGTGTACCGGTTGGTCGAAAGTAGGCAGCGAATGAATGGTTTCTATTCTTTCCCATACGAACGAGTCTTAGTTCAGAGCTTCGATCGATGTAAGCGGCAATCTTTGCCATTTTGTTGTTCAAATAATTCCTGTTCCTTAGTTTCGATTTATCTTAAGAATTTACTTTACTTTGTAGCCATCTCCTGGCCACAAGTTTGGATGCCATTAACCTCTCGCCAGTCAGTGGAATATGCTCATCGTGATGTCATTCCCGATCCAATAGCATGAAAAATACCTTCACATTTGCAGCAATCGCAAAGATACAGCAACAAACTGCTTTTACATCTCGTTTGGGAACGAAAATGGAGCCCATCTCTCTTGCGTTCGTTGATGGTACGCGATTACGGTGGCAGTGGAGGGTCGTCCCATCGCGATGCAAACAACGCGCGAGCCGGTTCCACGAGGAGTGGAATGATTAATGCATCTTTCGGGAACCGGTTCGTGCGGGATCCGGCGTCTCCGCGGAGTGCAAAACAGATTACCGGTTCCGCGCGCCTCGGCTGCACCGGTACCGGTGGGTTATTATGCGTGTGGATTATTTGAGGAGCTACTGAGGGTCGGCAGTAAGGGCGACGCCATATTAGTAGGCCACGGTCCTGTGCCTGTTCCCTTCCTACCCGACCGCGTGTCAGGTTTATTACGGAACTTCGCGCGCGCATTATTCAACATTATCTAACTGTACAGAACGGTACCATCGCGTATTCATGCTGATGCTGGAAAGCGATGAGCGATTAAAATGTCCTCAAGGCTGAAACGATACCCTCGACAAAGGTTTGTAAAATTGTTGGAATGTGTACAGTAGAAACCATGAATCTAACCACAAATCAAAAATAGCACGAACACTTCTTTTTGATCTGAATCCGTTTGGAACGAATCTAAAACCAGCCAAGTTAACAAACGCAACGGTTCACGCAGATACGGTTCGTAAACTGCGCCCGTACGTTCTAAGTCAACCTTTTCTGCCCTCCGTTGTGCTTTCCATTAAGCAAATAAAACAAAACAAATGTGTTTTCTTCCATCTTTGGGTAGCTCTATGGTCAAGCTCGTGATGGTTAGCGGCGCTAGACTGTATGAATTTGTTCACTCGAGCAACCCACTACCGTTACTGAGGCGGACAGTAGACGCGGTCTAAAATGATCCAAATTGGTGACGCCGGAAAAAGCAAGTGCCCTCGCCAAACGTACGAACCATAATTTAGCCACAAGCCAGGGCGATGGTTTCATAGACACAGTAGAGCATTACTAGCTTATGATTTGTAATCGCAGAGCTCAGTCTGTCCTATTTTGGGATGAAGGGCATCCTCACACATCTTTAAAATGGAGATAAAACATCTATACACATAGGCTAGTCGACTAAGCACATAATTTGCTCGCTTTATGTGCTCCTTTTGTATTTAAGACAGAATGATCTAAATCTACCGAAAGAAACACCTTAAAATATATGTTTGCATTCTATTAAAACCTGGAAGTTTTGCATCGTTGCTCCACCTTTTCCGATTTTTCCATTTAATTTTCAACTATTCTAATCGGACTATATGATTTGAGTACGGATCTTAACTTTAGGGGTCTTGATAAGTGAAATCCAAGCGATTACGCATACCTGTATTCGTATATTGTTGACCGACAGTGTTCTTGCAAAACATTTTCCAAATCGTGATTTATATCCTTTTCCACCAATTCGAACACGTTATACACAATGCTGGCGTTTGCGCCTTTGGGAAATAAAATCGAAAAGTCGTGTGCGTATGATTCCATGCAAACTAATCAGCGAAACGAACTACACCAAATTGAGGGTTCGCCAGATATGTTTACGCACTCAGATGGGGAGACCTAACGTCATCCGTTTGCTGTTCTCGGTATGATGGCATGACCGCTAACCTTTAAAGGAACAGTGTGGTTTTAATAATAACATGCATAATTTTGTCAAGAACAATATTATTTCCAAATTATCTAGTTGTAGCGGGTTATGTTCTAAACAATATAACATTCCAGGATCGTCATGTTCAAAAATCGTCGATATTCTGATGGCGCACGATCGACACTGCCCGGCAATTGATCCAATTTATGCGACAGATTCCTCTGGAATTGAGCATCCACGTATGCTAGCGTGGACAGCCATCTATATAATAGTTATTGATACCGTGAAAGTTGCATACAAACTAGCTAAAATCAGCTGGACGAAGAAACCATGTGGTTGTTTATGAAAATACGACAAATTGTATAGTTTTCCCTGTGACAAAATTTGGTAGCCGGTTTTCTGAGAGTGCGCTCAAGCACACTACTTGGATTTTCGTCCTAGGGCAGCATTACGCCTATCGTCCGCTTCTTCAGGTTCAATAAAGCAACTCCAAAAAGCTTTTTACGTGAGGGAGTACAGTCGCATAAAAACAATTCTAATATAGAGAAGTTAAAGACATAAAAACGCAAAGGCACACCGCGTTGCTGCTGTGAGCCACATATCTCAAGTTTAATGTGATTCCTGTGCCGTCGCTTATCCCGTTAGCTAGACCGGATCTAGGTTTGCGGGCCACCTTCGGCTTCCTCGACATTGAACTCCTAAACGTTTCGCGAAACCCGTCCATCGTTCCAGTGCGCGTTTTTATGCTTACGACCGTTCCCAGGGAATCGCCATTGACCGTCGAGTAATCGTGGCGTCGTCCGGCGGCGGTCACGACCAACATCGTTTGGGTCAGTTTTTGTTTGCTCCAAATTCGCCCTCGAAAGACCGGAAGAATAAGTGCCGTCCTACGATTTAATTATGCCGCTTGCACCATGAAAGTGAATTTATTCGGGGCGGTTTTTGGTGGCGCATAATTTAAACCAAAAACTTTCAAAGTGGCCAACATTGTTCCCAACTAGGTGAGGTTCAAAAATGTCCCAACATTTGTTAACACTAAAACAGTCGTCTTTAGTACAAATTTAACAATGATTTTGCAAGGCAGCGAGTAAAAGAGGCCGCGGCGGAAACGGGTCACATTCCATCTTCCACGAAACAGGTTTTTGTTCATCGCACATTGGGCAGATGTCCATGGAAGGAGCACCACGTCCAACGTATTTTATCACGCAGGGAATATTTTTATCAATTTAAAACCACCTGCTATAATACTCACAAAGGTTGACCAAATGTGCTTTTGTGGCTTTAACATGGACAAAGCAGATGTCCTACAATGAAAGTCCTGGTTTACTTTTTTAGAAAAAATTACTTGACCCAAGAAATAATTCATTTCTTGACATTTCATTACTCATTTTTCCCAAAATTAAATATAAATCAATTGTGTACGTATCGGACCTCGTAGTAAAAATATATTTTACAGAACACAAGCACAGAAGCACAGTTTGCTAACAAACGCGACGGGTAAAAATTCGAAAATAACGAATTAATCCAAAATTAGATTGCGAGGATCGTTAATGATGAGCTCAACAGAAGGAGCGGTCAAAGGCTATAAATAAGGCGTCACTTGGCAGGCCTTCTGTTTAAAAATTGTCAGTTACAAAAAGCAATTAATTTTGGAACACCGTCTAGATCGGTTTGAAGTAAAGTTGCAAGAAATTGCATTAAAACAAAACCATCTCCAACAAGTACAGTGCAAAAAGCATGTTAGCACGAAGCTATATTCACCACAGATTAATTGAAGTTCTCGGTAAATGCATGATTGCTAAGTTAAAATTTTGTTAACTTGAATATGAAATAAATTATTGTAAATTCCACTGGGAAAAGGTCAGTCGCATACATCTACAGCATTTGTTTTACATGCAATGTTACAATTCATTAATTGAAAAGCATCGTAAATCAGCAGCCTACAGCCGTAAATCACTTTCACAGTCATTCGGCTGGTAGTTTTTCTCCATTTCAAACGACGCGCAATATAGATAAAGTAGATGAATTATCATAAGCTTATTTACTAACCGCCCGACAAACCGTTACCAAAGCGAACCCGCTGACATAATTCTCACACTAATTGGCACGAAATATTATTGTTGGGGCAGCTCCGACGAGCACAAACCCGGGGGCTTGGCTGCCCTTTGGAGGTTGGTTTACGAGCGCGTGGAGTGGTTTCATTTGTCCACCGAGACACCGAAACGTTTTCCAAACCACACCGTCTCCGGCCTTAGGGGTCACCGGGATTCGTCATAATGTTTTGCAATCGTTTTCGATCCCTCGACCCGAACAATCTGAACGGGGAATTGACGGTGGCGATGATGTGGTGTCGAGTGGAATTTATACGCCACTTCCCGAGTAAACTTCACGTTCCGAACTTTGAGGCAATCGGGTCGGTTTATTTATTCATTCCTGTCACCTTAAAATCCCGTAGTCTCGTGTCTTTTGGCCAGTAAATTAAACCGTATACCGTCGACGTCGTAGGCGGTCCGGACTGATTCGGCCCGAAAGGGATTCACGAGGTGCGTTGCTTTCACGCCAGGAACACCGTGATGCAATTCGGTGCAATGAAGGTTTGAACGATGCAAAATTTCCAAAACGAAAGAAACGAAAGATCTCTCCGTTGTGGGCTTGACGATATAAAAGTAAGGCGTTCCTTTAAAACACCTCCACAAATAATGATTATCTTTTTCGTATGTCAAAGGGCAACTTACACGGAGTGAAAATAAAGAAATGTTATTTTCAGACAGAAAGAAAAAAGTGCATCACAACACAATTCATATTTTAGTGGGCGAAGTATTGATTGGCGACAAAATGCAACCATCCTTAGATTTTAATTTAAGATAAAATAAATTAAAAAAGGCAATGCCATAATTCAAAATACTGCAAAAGTAAGCAGGAATAAATTTAACTGATAGAATTTAATTATTTATATTATTATTTTTAACTAAATAAAAAGAGCAATAAAGAATTATTTTGAAAAAAAGTGTTGTAAGGCAAGCACGACGGAAAAATTGCAACATCAACTCATCCTCACACGCAATGGCAGTAACGCATCGAGTGTGATCCTTTCCATTCGAAGAAGTGCACGTTATTCAATCCGGTTTTGAAATTAAGCACATGGAAGGAACGTGCTGCGACACCGCCAACATGCCATTTTTGGGCGGAACACAAATTTTGCACTCCTTCCTCTTCACGCGATGGTTGCCGAAAATGGCGACGACTTCAATTTCGAATCTGTTGCGCCGTTGCATTCCATGTTCTTCAAACGCTGATGTTGCTGCATAGGATTTTGTCGCGGGTTTGATTTCACCTTGCTTTTAACATGAATACCAACACCAAGCGGTTGAGCAAACGTTTGCCACTGCGAAATAACCGATGCTCTTTATGCAATGACTCATTGGATAACGATTCGAGCAGCCCGTTTACCGTTTTGCAAAGTGGTTAACTGTTAGTCAAATTGTTTCGAAGACGGTTTAAAAAAATGCGGAAAACGTGGCGTTGGGCGTCAGAAAAATCGAAAGCATCTCCAATTCGTTTCAAGTGCCACTGTTAAGAGAATTCGTTTATTTTTGCTTGGTATTGCAATCTTCAGTCAATCGGAATTTGTAACCACAAACTTTTGTAATCAAATCAAATCAAACACACATAAAATAAAGCTTTCTAGCTCCTCGCATAAAATTATAGCCAATTTCGGGGCACTAACCGGTGAATAGCATGTGAGAGATTTCCTACAGGCTCCCAACAAGATGACCGGGTAACGAGGAGGTGCAAGAGCCCGTTTAGGTTGAAAATATGAAAATTGATTTTCGCTCCAAACAAAGAGGAAAATCAGTCAAAAAGAAAAAAAATGAAACATAATTTCGAAGCCGGCAACAATGGATGAACGTGTGCCCATACTTTCTCACAACAAACCACACTCAGCGTCGATCGTCTCGATCTCGGTCGCTCGGATTCGATCGGAGCGAATCGATTCGTGGCATCTTTTTACCGGCCATCGGCAATCATCAACATTAACAACGAATCAACATCAACATCAGCGGGCGAAGGGAGAAAGGAAGAAGAAGCAAACACCTTTGAAAAGGCGGGCGCAATCGAAACCGACCGGCGCACTGTGTTTCGCCGTTTGTTGACCGCTGGTGGTTTGAGGATTCCGTGGCCAAGAAAGTGCAACCACCAGAAGAGCCTTTCCTTTACGGGGTCTCTCCTCTCCATCTCTTTCCTACTCCCCCAGCCACAAAGTAGACCACAAACAACGCTCCAATACCACCCTCCGAAGCTTTGCAACATATTTCTTTTCTCTTCGCCTCGTTATGCTGAAGGGCGTTCGTTGGGGAAGCATTATTTATTTGGAAGGTTTTTTGGAACGCGCCAGTGATGTTTGGTTGGGGGAGGAGAAGGATGAGCAGGAGGCTGATGCACAACGAAAAACTCTTACGAAATCTCTCCACTTTGCGCCTCTACATTTTTCCCTTTTCCAACCCGACTCCGTTTGCTCGAAAAGGCCATTTCACGTGCGAACCATTTCACATGAACATAGCGTATCATCGTACCAGATCCTCGCACGGGTGCGCACACAAGTATGCTGCATCAAAGCGGCCCGAAAGCAGAAGACTACGGGCAACTTTGGCGCCATTTGGGAGCACCTAAGCGGTGTTGGTGTCGAGGTGTCTGGAACATCGTCTATGAACGGTCCAAGGCGTCGCTAATTAAAAACTTTAACGAAACACAACATACTTTAATTTTACGCTTCTCCCTTTCGTTGGAAAAACTGAGGGAATTAGACCTAAAACAAGCGTACGGTATGCTTTTCCACTTGTTAGCGCGAGGGTAGTATCAGAGAAAGAGCATCATGCAGTAGCTACCTCAAACTATTAAGCAGCAACTTTGCAAAACGTTGTAGAAAATACCTTCTCCTCTTGGGTGCTATCTGCTAAACACGACCAGCCGAAGTTTGCCACAAACTTTACATCAATTTGCCTAATCTTGTTGCGGATAGGTCACATGAGGGGAATTGGGATCGAGGGTTTACCGTTGGGTGGAAATTTCGCACGGACTTGCTGCCTTTGGAACGAATTTGTTCGATTAAGAGAAAATTGCATATGATTTTCAAACGAAAGAGAAAGTGGCCAACTAATTTGATGATTATAACTTTTGGCTCGGATTTAAAGGCAAAGCCAGGAGTGAAGCATCACTTTTCTCATTTAGTAAAATGCCATTAAGTTGGAATATATTTTCAATTAATCCTTCCAATGATCTTTGTCTACCATGGTACTATCAAATTTGTTTCGTTCGATTTCTGTTCAAACAAATCTTACCAGGGCGAAGCGAAGGGGTTTTAGAAATTCTAAACTGATGTCGAGCTTCCAAATGTTGTACCATAATTCCTGCAGTTCACCAAGGGACATTCTGTCGTATCGAATAATGCAATCTTTCGAACTTTTAAGTACCCACTGCAACAAATTTTAAATCTCCAAAACCCCGTTGGGAAAGCGAAAGTTTTCCAATTGCAAGTTCAACCCATACAACCTCGAAATGACGGGGGTTGGTTCTAGTCTGCCTTATCAGCATTGGAGAAACAAGGCAAAAAAGTTCTCACTGGTATCCCCATAGTTCGTTGTTTGCTCCCCACCTTGAAAGACAATATGCTTCTTTTCCTGCAGAGACATCCCGATAAAAGCTGAAACTTTCGAAACCGTATTGATAAGTTAAACACCTGCCTCGCCGTTTGTCGCAACGCATTTGCATTGAAGGCTAGTGCTTCGTTAGCTCGAACAATTTGGGTCAGTGTAGATAAGTTGTGCGAACGTCGTTAACATTGCACAATAACTTTGAAACCATTATGCTCTTTCAACGCAAGGTAACTGCGTTGCATTTGAAAATAAAAACCTTTTGCAGACAAAAAGCAAAAGGTACTGAAACATTTCGTTTGTTAAGTTATTCGTGTGCGTCAATTGAAAATGAAAGGTGCATTCGAAGACAAAAAAAGTTCAAAAGTATAATTAATATGTTACCACTTTACGAGTAATAGCACACGGCATAGCTTCCTTTCCCACGGTTGGAAAACGGTCGATTCGGCTCGCGAAAAGCGTAAAATATGATAGCGAAATAGGTTCCGGTTGTTTTCCGTTTCTCTATTGCCGCTGCGTGCGCGGCATCGATAGGCCAATTGAACGCTCAATAGGGTAGATTATTGCGCTTCGACGAAACAGTTTGCCAAGAAGATCCTCTCTTGGGCTTTTTTACCACCCCAAACGTCGAGGGAAACCCTTCATTTCATCGACGAACGATGAGAGCGCAAAAAAAAACTCAAACCCACTAGAAAAAAAGAAACTGAAAGACGATGGTGGAAAACGTCCTAATAGAAAGCAATCGATTTGGAAGCCATTTAAAAGTGTTAACGTAGACGGAAATTGTATCATCATCGTTTTGCCGGTGGGAAACGAAGCTGTGGAAAGGAAGCCGGGTAGAAGAAGACAATCTTCTACTCGTCGATCGCGATCTTGATATTCGAGGAAGCATCCGAGAGCATACTTGCCTGCTTGGGTTTTATTTCATCTCATAAATCGTTTCGGATATGAGCGTTAAACGAAGAGAAGAATGAGGGATGCAGTATGTAAAAATCCCAGAAAATAGATCACCTCTTCAGGGTTTTTTTTTTTGACGGTAATCTTACCCGAACTGGAAAACGAAAGACAATTGATAGATTTCACTTTCAATGGGTTTATTCTTCTTTTGCCTACCTTTCCTTCAGCGTTCCACCAGCATAATTACTTCGAACATTACTTTCATCCTCACTTGCAGCGATGAAAACGGTTGACAAGCCGTTACAGACTGTTTAGCGCTTTAGAACGTGAGCATCGTGAGGGCGAAACGGGGGAAAAGTGGATCGTACGCCCCGAACGAATGGAAAGTGCCGCCTAATCCGTGACGATCTTTAACGCTTATTCGACAGTTCGACAACACTTTCCACCCAACGTCGTAAGCTGTCAATAGCCGGTAAAGGGAAGGCAGCTCCAAGCCGGGGAAAAACAAAGCAGATCGTCTTTGCGTTTGCGTGAACATTAAAAGAAAAGCGACGGTGGTCTGGTGGTCTGGTTACGCAAAATCATCGCGCCCATCAACCATTCCGTGGCACTTTCTTTTTCGTGTGTAAAAACCCTTGAGAAGCGGTCGGCGGGAACGTTCCACCAGCCAACCTCCGCATAATTGCGCCGAGCACTCAAACGGTTGATTAAATGATGATAAATCGCTTCGATGGCCCTTTCGGCTCCGTACGCTATTATCAAAGCGGTAGGAAGTATTTTTTTTACATATTTTTCCTTTAGGCAAACCTTACGGCACCCGTGATTAGATGCGGGGTGAGTTTTCCGAATTTACCTAAATTATGGTAAGCACAACTGATACATGTCTATTTCCCACGAAGCATCATCAGTACACCGCTTTCTTTAAATTGGATAAAACCAAATCGGCAAAGACCAAAAAACGATAATACGTGGAAGTTTTTTCATTTGCGCAGATTGACGTAACACATGCGAAAGAGAAAAACAGTGTGAGCATTCAAATATGTGAATTCAGATCTACGATTTGCATTCAACTTTAAAGGAGGCAGTTTTCTTCATTGACGCTCGGCGCTTCGCTTCCTAAAAGTCCAAACCGTGGAACGAATATTCGCATAAAACTATCGCTTTATTGGCACTCCCGCGCGCCCGATTTGGTTGAGCATACTTTGCACAGCTGGTTTCGTAACCTTATGAATTATGTTTACCCATACATTTACGAACCGTTCGGAGGGAGTGCTTTTATAGCTCCTTCATCGTTTATCGGACGCCACCTTCCACCGTTCACATGGCTTCCCAGACGCGAAACGAAGGGGCGTTGTTAAATGTAACGATTTTATTTACCATCTAACGCGAATCATCCATTTGGGCACTCGGAATTGGCCTCTAAGCGAGGCGCCCTTGAGACGATTGAGTGTTATGACTAGGTAGGTTATTTTCTGCCCAATAATACTTCCACATATGGATTTACTGTCGTTTTCCATTTCGATTAGTGGTGTCTATAAATAGGCCATCATAATCGTATGGGAGTGTTGAGAAAAAAGATTTTCTTGGTGATAAAAGGTCAAACAATCAAAGGTCACAAGCTGGGCATGGATTGGGTTTTCGTGCGCCTGAAAGCCGGCAAACAGTAGACACGCGTTAATCAAACGACTTCAATGCCGATCAAACCGCAGAGCAGTAAGTGACGAACCTGGTGGCAATCATTTTCAGATGAAAAAATAAACGGAAACCTCACACGCAGCTAACTAGCCTCAACCTCAGATGTAGAGGTCACATTGTACCTCAATTATCACTCCGCTACCGAAGTACCCAAACCCGAAGACGAGAGAAGTATTAACGAGAAACAAACCTCAAACCTATCATGGAAAATAAAAACTAAGCAATGACCACAATGCGGTGTTGGTCGTATGGCCCCCACACGTACAACCTTCCTCGAGCAGACCGTTTTCCTACACGCGAAAGGTTAATGAAAGAAAATAATTTCACGTACCGGCAGCACACCGATCCGTAATTGATGGCAGCAGTAAACCTATGCGTTGGATGCTGAAAATGACATCGTGCGGCTAGCAATACCGTTCCAACGAACGCTTACGCTCTTACTAAGGGAGACAGACATGCCCAGGATCTTTTACGACCAAGCAACATTGACCCACCGCAACACTAACAAGCCCTACAGAATTATGTAAATGCTCATTGTTCGGTGAGAGCCAAACGGAACACGTATGGTGACAAAGTTCAGGAAGAAAATCAGAAACAATCCCTTAATAGTAGTGACCTTTATGCAGTTTCGTGCGTGCGTGCATGCACTGTTTCCTATTTTTCTTCAATGCCCATGCATTATTTGGGACGAGGATTTGGTACAGAGACCGTAACCGATTCAATTAAAAATCACAATTCTACTCTCTATCGCTCGGTGCGCATTGAACATTTAACTGAACCGTGGACACGTTTGCTCACAACCTATTGCTCATAAGCAATTCATAATATTTGAAACGCGGTACGAAGTTAATTACCCCTTCAAAAGCCCCGATTCGAGACCGGTTCGGGTTGGCCAGATGGTCTTCGTTTGAATGCATCCACAACTGCAGAATAGCAAGATATGACCGGCGACTGGGACGCTCACCAGCGCCTTATTTTCACGGCGGGAGTAAGTCGTGACTGAATTAAATCATCAACTCGGTGTGGTGCTCGGGTTGCACCATACGAAAAATGCGATTAATGGAACGACGTACGGTCGACCGACTCCTCTCCGTCCGAACGACTGCAGTGACCAAGCGTGGCCCTTCGAAAGATGCTCAAAGTGGCGTTGTGTTCCTTATGGTGTACTTCTCTAGCACTTTTTTTTAAACTATGTGAACGGGTTTTTGGCTAACGTTCCATCACTTACACTGCGCGCGCTTCCTTTGTGACTCCGCGCCTTGTCGCGAACGCGATCGAAGCACTTTCGTTTTACAACCAGTTCACAAACCGTTTTAAAAGTGATGCTGCGTGTTGAGAGACACTAGAAACGCAGAGCAGGTTGAATAAAAAATATTTAAAAAAAACAGCATATTTATGTTTCTTAAAATGACTTCCATTAATTTACTTATCTGAAAAAGTTAAATGTTTTATGCGTTAAGAAGAAACTTTAACTTGTTCAACTGACCGATGTAAACACCAACCATCAGCTAAACATAAGCTCAACACCTGTTTCAGATGGCCAATGGTCATCTTTCAAATACGACGTAACCGCGCAACGTAATTATGATTGTCTGTATGGAAAACGACGCATTGTTTGTTTATTGTCTGAAGAATCTTAAGCTGCGCGTTTGGTCCACTTAAGATGCCGCCAACAGTCAAATACAAAACAGTCGTCGACACAGTGTATTTGATTGATGTAACCGGCTCTCTTAAAACATCGTTACATATGAACTTGTAAACTCGAACTATTTGGATGGGCCATTACTTTAGGGGTTTCCTCCTTTTTTCAACGTCATAGTTTTTTTTCCATTCCAACACTTAAGATGTTTTCATATGTGTAACAAGGTCATCCAATTGTGACATAACGTGATGATGGAGAACATTTTCAAAAAACATCTTTGGATCTCGAAGTCGCCAAAAATTCCCAAATTGGCTTTTTTTGGACTTTTTTTCGATGCACAATTGCTGCATTGGAAAACCAACTTTAAACCCATTTCTCCATGTTTGTGATCCCACTTCGTCCACAGCCTCACCGTTCATACTCCTCAGCGGCGTCCCAATCGAACGTTGTTGCAAATTAGCAGCCGGCATAAAAATGAGTCCGAGAACTCGTACGGCAAATGCATTTTCAATGTTTACGACCGAAACCAGCCCTTCCCGTGTCCCTTTTTTACAAGCACTCCACCCTGTTCCGTTTTCTCTTTCTCTCCCGCTTCAAGCCACACACAGCTACCGTCCGTTTTATTTCCAACTCGATGCTCACCGCCATCGCCTGGCTACCGTTGGCCTAAATTCGCGTTTCCGCGTGTATGTGTTTTCGACCGAATGCATCTGCCAATGCATCGGAAAATTGGTGGCCATTATTTGTGCATCCGATCTGCCGGAGAGGAGAGTGTAAATAAACCGCTGAACACACGCGGGAACGGCGCGGGGAAGCAGTGAAAAACATCAACAAGGAGCGATCATTATTTTTCACCCATTTTTACGGGGTTTTCCCGCCAGTTTTCCACACTCCACCGTTCGGAAACAAAACTAGGCCAGATGAAAACGACTGCCGGCGACAGAGCGACGCGTGGTGAGGTTTTCTCGTGCGCGACGACGATTGATGCGCAATTCAGGTGCACCAACGCAAAGAACAAAATCCCCGGAGTAGGGTGATTGAGGAAAACGGAGGGCATGCATGAAAGTATTATAAAAATCGAGTACGACTTTTGAATGCACACGCCCGACATTGCGTGCCAGGCCCAAGCACAACCGCGGGTCCATAGTCCGTTGAACGATAAATTCCACACGAAATGGCGCCGCTGACCAACGTTATCACGATGGTGTTTCCGCTTTGTGACCATATTTTTTACCGTTTTATTCTATTGTCAAGTTTCAGAGGTTGGCAAAGAAATTATTGTGAAACCGGGAACTAAAATCATGAATTTTCCCCAAGCTTATAATTTATATTTTTCAATTCCAAAGTATTCAGACGTACTTGTACATGTTTGGCATCTAAAAAGCCCTTGGCAAAAAACAAGATGACCACCAGCGTGACCGATAGGATCAGAAAAACTAAAAAATAAACGTGACGTTATTTTGTTGATGGTCAAAAAATGATATCCCGCACCATACATTTGGAGGAACACCAAAACATTTGCTGCCGTATGAACTTCACCTTCGGAGGACAAACGCTGGTAGTATTTCGGAAAGGATGGGTACTCGCTCGCGGAGAGCATTGTAATGCTTGCGATGATTTTTACCGACCATTGTGTTATTAGCCGACTCACTTTTAAACCCCGCTTCCCATTCGTCATGCCGGTCGGCTGCCGGAACGAATCGGAAATCGTTAAACTGTTAGCCATACGTCACCCCACTACCTCTCATCGAACCACTACCAACCCATCGAAGCAAACAACAATAACCCCACACCCTGCGTTAATGTTGGGTGGTTACTTTGGGTGTTATATTAACAACTCGACCGGAAGTAAATGTTGCCAAATCGACAATAAATGATTATCATGTGACCGATAAGTTGGAGTTAGTCATTCGACGAGCAAATGGATGACGAATGTTCTTGAAAATGGTTAAAATATGAACAGTACAGAAAGCTATAAATAATGAAGCAAAAAGTAACGGACAGGATTTTAAAATGACGAGAATTTTGTTAGCTCACAAATGTTTCAAGAAAATAAAAGCATTTTCGAAAAGTAGTTTTAGTTAGTCAAGCTGTTCATACAGCGTAAATTATTGTTCAATAAAAAAATATAATTACACAGTGTTTTCCGAAGAAAATAAACCTGTCAAATTATGAAAAAAAAAATTTCAGTTGCAATTTTTCAGGGTTTAAGAAACTCTTTCTATTAAAATAATTTCTTAGCCCAACTAATGAGACACGTTCATACAACTCCCTAATCTGAGATAGTATTTCAACGCAGGGTGATTAACCACCGGGCACGAAAGTACACGTTCCGTTTGCTTCTGGCAAATAAAGATGAACTATCTTCATTGCGTGGCGGTGGTCAACACGGCTACAGAGCAAACACCAAGCGGGAACGATCCCGTCCGAACACGGCAGAAGGTGAAACAATAATCAGCATCTTGTTCTCTTGCGAGGGGGCAACAACCACCCGACCCGACAACCGGCCCAACACCCTTGCCGCCGAACATTTCTCCCGGCCAAACCGGTTTATTGCCGCTGGTACTACAGCCTTCATCTCGTCTAGCCCTTTCTTTTGCCTCGTTATCGGAATGTTTACATCGACAGACGCGAGGGTCAGGTTTGGGAAGGAAACATTTTAACGTCAACCTTCAAGATGGTAGGATTATATAAAACACGTCCGTCGACTTCCAATCTGGTTCAGAAGAATGCAAGAAGATTAAACGATGCGCCAAACTGTGGCATCGTATCAACAATGTTGTCCGAAAACTTGTGACACGGACCTTGAACAAACGCCAGAATACCGCCACTGGGGCGGCAATTAAAGATAGAAAGAACGGTTCCTCGACATATCAACAAAACGCGTTTTCCTTCGTCAACTTAACAATGTTGAACACTATCAATGTGATCTCTCGATCCAAAAAAAAAACGGTACAATAAGCCATCTTTCGTGACGCTAAGGGGGCCAGGAATGTTCGACGGAAGACAACAGTTTCTGGTTCCTCGAGAAATCCAAGACCCTTACTTCCCAGAATTAAATTGAGGTCAAACCTCGGGTGTACGAATGATTTAACAATCGCTCAGAAATCTTCGTCAAGTTGGAACCACATCAGAATCGTTCCTGGGGCGTTTGGAGAGAAAGTTTGGGCTTGATCGCAAAAAGAGCGTTTGGAATTTCGCAACGAAACCGTCGGTGCCGAATGTTGAAAGAATGCAGAATCGAACCAAAGCAGGCGAAACCCAAGTTGGGAAACATGATGTCTACTGAGAAGCAGGGAGTTTGTCCCGCTGTTGACCTTGGTGGTAAACAGAGATGAATGCAGAACGTGAAACAAGAAACAATAAAATTGTCCAGAACGCGCTTTGCATTCGCTGTTTTCCAAGCTGTCCATAAACTTTGACTCCCAGCCTCCCTTCGCCCGTTGGATGGCGAATAAATCTAACTCCCACATATGCCGTTTGGCGCCGGGTTGTGTTTGAGTAAAAACAACATCCCTCTACGAGCGGCGAGGCTCTGCGGGGAGCTAGAGCTCTGGTCGATCTGGCGTCGGTCAGCTTCGTACCAGCATTGTTGGGGTTGTCATGGAGCTATTCTTAACTCGCCCGTGCCAAAGACCAACGCCAGATATGTATGCCTGCTTCTCACCTGCCTTGCCAAAACGGAGCGATACGTAGCGAAGTGAAAAGTGAAACCAATTTGCGTGTCTCAAGCGATCGCTGGTTGCTTTGGCTCTGGTCTACCGACAGCTGCCCGTCGCCGTTCTGGGTTTTATCTTTTCCTTAAAGAAACTGTGTTTTTATTTCACCTTTGAATGAGAAGTGTGTCTTGCCCGGTTTGCGCTTATTGCCAACGAAAAGAATGAAATGAAGCAGGTTATGTTGTGGTTGGTACTATCTTTTTGCTCTCTGTTCGTACTTAGATTCAGAAAAACAGAGCCACATAGACACACGATTTTTTTGTCCACCAATGCACCAGAAATACGAGAAAGATTGGAATCAGCAAAAGCAAACTAAAAATATATGTTTAAAAAATTCGTCCCTACTGCATTGCCCTGTTCGAAAAATAAACCTCTTCTGGTCAAGCGAACCATGCACCGTAGACGTTTTTTCAGTCCACCCGGGACAAAATTCTTTCCGACCGTGCTCCACAAAGTGCTGGGCCCGTCAAATTGTGTCTCATTCTTTGCAGCTTGGCACGGGTTTTGCTTAGGCAGTCATGAAATGCAGACATGAATGACTGCAGCGAACAGCGTTTCTTTGGACAAATGGAAAAGAAACAGCAAACACGCTTCATTCGATTACCATAGGAGAGCGGGTTTGATTGACTTCGTGTACCGGGTGGACGTAGGAATCGATCGTTTTGGCTGTCTAATGATCATTTGTTTGAAGCGCATGGATCGACTCCCTCTGCTCCTTTCGTTCTGACAGATTTATACGTCCCCTTCCCCGAGGGCTTGAACTCTCATTGGTTCGCTTCATTAGAATTAATTTTGGCATGGCACGCTCGGAAGTGCCGCAATGCATACGGACCTACAGTGGCCAAATAAGGGCGACCTGTGAGCTAGATTTGTCTTCCTATGACTAATACACGGTCCGAATATGTGCAGGAAGAAAAAGATACCAATTATTGTATTTCAGTACGCGCTATTAATTGTTTTGGACGTTGGAACGACGGGTTGCAAAGCTCAAACGATTGCGCATTCAATGTATTGCACCAATATTATGGTTTTAACTAACTTTTTTTTATGAAATTATTTTAATTATCACATAAAATGTTTCTTAAAAATGCAATTATTACTTTGTAACGAAGAACCAGGGGTAAATATTCAAAGTTATGATATTTGATCATCAAAACGCAGTCAAAACGACTAAAATTACGATGGAGTGGAGACTCAATAAACTCAGGAAAATTGTGCTTTGCGTGGAAATATATGCCAACCAAAGAGACCCGCGTGGAACCCTCGTGTCGGTATGCAGTGGACCTCCGACGATCCGGCTTCCAAAACCCGGGGGAAGACTATAAAAATAAATTGATTCTCGTCGACGCTCCTCAGAGGCGCAAAACGTTAACGTGTAGCATATGGCACACAGCACAGTTTTTCTGGCCTGTAGAAGCGGACTGCAGAAGCACTACGATCGCCAACACACGTCGAGTCTTCTGATGCTGCAGAAGATGCTGTTTTGGTTGCGGTTGGATATGCCCTTTCTTTCTCTCCCTCTAGCCACTTCTTGTTTTTATTTCTTCCTTCTTTACCTAACCCTACCGAGATGCCCATGGTTCAAATGTTAATCTGATGGCGTTCCACAAAAGCGACGCCTTCGCTCGGATCGCTATTATTATTATTACTACGGAGTAGTCGCCGTTGGTCTCGCGAAGTCGCGCTTCGGTGTTGGCGCACGATCACCACCGGTAGGAAGGGAGAACGGGGCTGGTGGAAGGACACCCCAAGACACAAACAAACACACACATACAAACACACAGAAAATTGCAAATCGCCGTTGTCGTTTGTGTTTTATTCCTCGCTTCGAAACCGTGCCCCAAACCGAGGTTCCGAGGCTCGAGGCGTCTGTACGTCGAATCGGGCAGACTTTCCTCCGCAAAGGAAGCAATCATCGATGGGCACCGATGGCAAGAGCGGGCCAGTTTTCTTTCAGACTTAGTTCTGCGAGATGCTGTGCCGGTGTCGTGTGTTGCTAGCCGAGCACTCCCCCTACCTTTGGGGGCTAGAGTTTGGAATACGAAAGTCAACGGCACGAGGATCGAGCGCCACGTTTGCGCAGCCGCCGAAAATATCGCGCTTTAATGTGCGCTCGTTTGGAAGGCGCGGATGAAAATATCAAAGCAACGGCACTCCTTATCGAAGCACTTTCGATGGTGCAGAGCCTCCTCTCGGTGTTGGTTGGCGGATTATGATTCTGCGATTTACCACCAATCGGCAGATGGTGTAGCGATCCCTAAGCACGTACTTAATACCATCAATTTAAAGAGCGGATAACATTAACTTTATCCCACTTTCGACACCTGGTAACGGTTGTGTTGAGACGAAACGTTGGATTTGTGTTTGATATTCGGTCACTTTCGGTAAATGTAGTCAACGATTGGCGTTGCGATGATTGAAAGATTTAAGATATTTGGGGTGAACTTACATCACTGGAATTGAGTGTGCACTATCGATGGAAGAACGGGTAACGTTTAAAGCTGGTACCATGAAATTCACTGAGAACGATGGAACTTGCTTTACTTCAACGAAATTCATACACACGAATTGAACATCAACAGCTAGTTTTGCTCGAAGATATGAACACGAAAACGCACACTAAGGTTACCACTATAGATTTCACAAATCTCTGTTAACTAATATTCCAGACCTTTTCACATCAGATTGAAAATCTTCTAGACAGTGACTCACTCAAAACTTTACCAATCACAATATTTGTGTCGATTTAATCCCACAAACCAATATTCACAACACTGATTTTTTTTTCAATAAATCCACCATAAACTGGATCAAATGTAGCACTACACAGCACACACAAGTCTTGGGATGCTTCTAGCTCATCGAGATACCCAACCCAAACTAAAACCAAACGCGCGTCCAAAAGATCCGAGAGGTTTCCGTGAACCGGTTCGAACGGAAGACGTCAGTCAACTGAGCGTCGGTCGACGAGCAATAAAACGATGGAGCCTTGAGGGCATGATCGAGCAGAGGTAACGATCATGGATTGTGCTGTAACTTCGCCATAGTGAGAAGAGAGAATGAAAAACCTTCAATCGAGAGCGAGAAGCTCAACCAGCATATTCGAGCAGTTGCGCGAACGAATTTCAAATGAAAAACTGCACGAATGGAGACGCCGGTACGCGATCGGGCGTAGGCTTGAAAACGTTCGATTGGCAACGAGTGGAAACTTGACGAGGAAAAATGAGAGAGTGCGAACAACAACCTCGTCAAAATAAGAGTCATCTCATCGTGCGCTGGTCAACAAGATGAAATGCTGCCTTTTCGCGAAAGCTTTTCAGCACCGCTAGTCGAACAGAACGCGACATCGAAACGCCTCATCTCGCTGTATCGCTGAGAAATGAATTCTCTCTCATTATAGCAAAGACGATGATCTCTCCGAGAGAATTCTAGATGGATGCTGCATGAGTAAAAGCTTCTCTAACATCGATCGAAGACTCCTTGACAGACGATCATCGACGGGATGTTGTCTAATAAGTGCGGATGAAATCTCAAGGAAATAATTTTTCAGATTATTCAGAAATATTCAATAAAAATGTAACTTAGGGTACAGACGTATCGGCGCATAGATTGTGAGTTGCCGCAGAAATAAGAACAAGAAACATTGTTTGTTCGTCGAACAAGAATGAAAAAAATCTACCCAATGGCGAACCATGCACGTACAGTCCGTCACGATTTGGTCATAAATTAATGAAGGTACCCATGAAGGCCACCCCAGAGAGATTGTTGGAAAATTTAAGGGCCCCAAAGAATGAATGAATTGGGCCACATAGAATGAATGACTAACTTGAATGCACTGAAAGAAATGGTAATATAAATTCAATTTCTTATGCCACTTTTGGATCAGCGGACCAAACATGGATAAGATAAAATATCAGAACAAAACAAAACAACCAAATGAAAACCAGGCAGGATTTCTTTGCAAAAGTTTAAGGTTCTATTTCAATTGTATAATATCAGGCCTTGGATAGTCAAATAGAAGCACGTAATGTATAAATTAACAAAGGTGCTAAAAATAAATAAAAATTCAAAAGTTAAAAAAAGAAATTTTATCAAGCATAAAATTGACACCACCAGTCACGTTCCTGTGTAGTGCATGGAGGTGAACGAAGAAAACTTCTTTACAATCCCTTCTTCCGTAACATTGGAAGTTGAAAACATAACGAAAATTCTTAAATTGTTTTTGCCTTAAATTTTTCCATTGTTTGCGCAAAGTTGCACCAGATCGTATTATCATTTTGTCAAATCAATGCAGATAAAATAAGTCAAGGAGAGAAAAGAGAAAAAGAGGCTTCTCAAGTATTTTATTGCACTTTGTTCAATTGCATCGGGTTCTTCGTGTTTCGATCACTCCGTTTCGTCGTGTGGTTTCGTTAGTCGTTTTGGAGCTACGAAACATACTTTCTTTAGGAACAACCCAAAAGACAACGGTTTGGACAGGTTTGAACGCGAGGGCATACGAAAGTCATAAAAAAGAAAGTATAGAACAGTGATCTCGTGGACATAAGAAAGTGCGAGAGCCAACCTTCCCCCTCGGGACACACGATTTGAAGTCAGCTGGACGACATCGGACTTGGGAGCTTGGAAAAGATAAAATTTGATTAGACTGGACCACCAACCATCTCATGATGGACCAATTGTTTTCGTCGTGTGCCATTTTCAATGCATCGAGGCAATCTAGGAAAAACGTTACATACTAACTGTTTTCTTCTTTCCCGTTTGCTTAGGATGGTTCTTTCGGGTCCGAATCAGGACAGCATATCGATTGGTCAATCTGTCCCTCGGCCCGTAGAGTGGTGTCCGCTTTTCGCGACTCGAACGGAAACGAAAATGCGAAAAGTCGTGTTGCAAGCAACCGGTAATTTGGTGTGATAAATTCTTAAAACGTGCAGTGTGGCACGGTTGTGTTTTGGACCTAATGGAATCACGTTGTGATAGTATCTGCAATCGAGAAAAATTGCTTTAACCCTCGGGGAGAAGAATAAATCCACAACAAAAAATAGATTGCTTGAATTTACCGTTGGACTTAAAAAAAACTCAAAGAAAATTGGAATGATAAGAACAATTTCAATTTACTTTCAATCATTTTGACTTACTTGCTACCTTAGTATTTTATACTCTGTAGGTTTACAATTTTAAATCCACATACCTGAAAGAATAATAAGTAAAACAGTTGTTAATTTTTTAGTGTATACAAAATTAAGCATCACGAAGCGTTATGAAATAAGATAAATACCTAGCAGAATAAATATAAAATTATAGTGGAAATTCTAGTGGAAAAACATTTTTTGACTCAATGCTTTATTTAGGCAGAAGCATCAAAGTAAAAATCCGTTGCTCTTACGAGGAAATCCAAAAGCAAACTCACTGATTCAACGTATTATTTAGGTAAGGCAATGTACACTAAAAAAAAAACGTACAGAAAAAGTAAAAATCATTGCAACGCCGCACGATAATGAAAAAGTCACACGCAACTTAGCACCGTTCGATTGAGCAAATGGCGCGAATAACAGCAGTTGAGAATAGTGGCGACTGCTAGGAAAACGGCGCCAAGCCGTCATCAACCGTGTGCCAGGAGGTTTTCCGCTAACGAATCACGGCATTCGCATTTTGAGTTTTTCCTTCCAGACAGCAATCGCCAGCTCACGCAACGACGTCGGTCGGTGTTGATTGTTTGTCTATTTGTTTCAATTCTTTGCCCCATTCTTGGCAATCACTGCGAGCCTTGAATGTGTATTTTGAAATTGTGCTCCAGTGCGGCACATGCGCGGGATGAGCGATTTTAGTCCTTCTATGTCTAATTAGAAATTGCATTAAATAACTGCAAACGAAAGCGCAAACCTCCGCCCCGATGCACCGGTGGACCATTTTCACTCGAAACAGCGGGCCCTTAGCGCTCGTGGAAGGCACTAGGGAGGCAGCACGAGGCACAAGGCAGATAGTTTGATTCCATTTTGTGTTTTCTTAAACTTCCCCCGGAGGCGGCATGTGAAGAAGTATTTAGCGCCGTATCCGATTGATTATTCGCATACTGACGAGCTCGCGAGCCCATGAAAGAATGGTTGAAATGGGTTACATTTTTGCACGTCCCACTCACCGAAAGGAAAAGCTCAAACATGATTTTCCGAAGAACAATTAGTGAAGGAAGAGAATGTGACGACGAAAGAGGGCGAGAAGAAAGTCAGGCTAGAGATAAATAAAAACTGACGCGATTTTTCTTAAGCGGTCTAGCCCCTCCCGTTGAGAGATTTCCTTTTTTTTCAGTTTACCGGTCGTACACCGGAAGAACCGTATCGTGGAAAATGCGGTTGGCGAAAAAGAAAAACGTCAGCATTGGCACGCGATGTTCGCCCGGAGGAGAGCGAAACGCTTCGATCCGAAATCGGTATCGGTATCGGAAACGGAATCAGTGTGTAAAATGTGGGTAAACGATGCGCCGGGATCCGGAAAAGGTCTTCCCCTGGTGTCGGCTAACGGGAAGCGGAGTGTGCGATCGGCCAGAACCAATGGGACAAACACACTCGTTAGGCGTTAGCGGAACAATGGTTTGCAACCAAAGTACGACGGCGTGGAAAAGTGAGAACGATTGGCTAATTTGAATATTTCGTGCTTCATAATATTCATAGCAAATTTCATTATCGTGCAAAAAATAAATTTGTGAAATAAATAAGTAAAAACGACGACTTTTACAATGCACCTGATTTAAAACATTGAATTTTAGTAAGCAGATATCGTATTGTATCCAACTTATATTTTCTAATTTAAAAATTTTCTCTTATACTGGCAAAACATTCTCAAAATGTGTGTATACAAAAACAAACATTCCCAAGCTATGAGAAAATTTGCTCCATAATATGGTTTTACCATAACCCAACACATTTGGAGTAGGGCTGTGTTTAGTATTGGTAATTTCGAACATATTTTGTGCACTTGCATAAAAGAGCTGCACATGGTAAATGAAAAGGGAAAAGAAAATACAAATCAAAGCTTTTCTTCCGTCTCAGCGTCCAAGTGAAACCTTTCAAACGATCACCTGTTCTACAAAACCGACGAACCATTTCTTACACACCATTAGCGACCATTACTTCACCCGACCGAGCGATCAAATATCAAAACAAACCTGCCATGTCCCGCAAAACGGTCGGAAGCAAGATTTAAAGCAAACCCTCTCGCCGGCTGAGAAGAATCTGAATTTCATTTCAGTCGCCATCTTTGCTGCACAGCAACACACACCCGCGTACAACCCCTGTAAAAAGTCATTGATCCTGAGGGAATGAAGGAAAAAAAACAACAAACTGTTCCAATTAAATCATTTTCAAAACCACAACACGAAAAACCAGTTCTGTGCCGTCATCTCGACGCCATTCGGAAGGCGTTTGCGTGGCTCTGGTTTGCGAAAATAAAGCAAAGTGAAACAGGAACGAGAGCACGAGAAGAGCCTCGAGAGAGTGACGAAACGACGATCGGGACCACTTTACCGAGCACTGAAAAGCACAAAATTTAAACCCACCGAAAAAGGTCTCAAAGAAACGGCCCTTATCTGGCAGGTTAATGAATTTCCAGATGGAGAGAGCGAGGCAATGCAGTAGGAGGTCAAACCAAGTGAAACAGGATGTGACATCCTGCATTACCGTAGCGCCGTCGCCAGCGCGTCAACAGGTCAATGCGGCGCAAAAGGTTTAACCACAAACGACACGGACTTCGTTTGTCCAGACGATCTATCTCTTTCGTCACTGGGACTTTGGAATACGAAACCCGAAAAATTCCTTCGCTTTTCGTCCGAAAAGGGACTAACAGAACACGCAAAACACGGAGTCATGTACAGCGAGGTAAGTGAAGCAAGCACCCAACCCGAAGAAGTATCATCCCGGGCGAATGTTCGAAGCAGTTACGTAGGATCTCGTTCGTTGGCGTGCAGATGAAACCTGTTTTCATTTCGAAGGTCCTAACGAGAGCACACATTAGTTCTGGGGTACGGCAATGAGGTTCGGAAGGAGAAGCGTATAATGAAATGGAAGTAACACAAACGCGCTTACATCCTTGGAACAAACCTGGAGGAAAAAAACAACCAAACCCCCGTAAGGCTCCATTTCGAGCCATCGTGAATAAGACAAGGCTTTTTGCGTAAAAGATCACCACCGAAAGCGCACCACATACTCCTGAAGATATTCGCGTTTTTTTAAAGGCATTCTTTACTCCTTCAGAACCGTTTCTGGTAGGCGCGAATCGAATCGGGATTGCCTGGGCGTTGCAGGATACCAAAAGGGTACACATGCACGGAACGTAAAATCGAAACAAGACGCGGCACTGCTTGGATGGAAAATTTAAATTTATTGAAACACAATCCCCGAGACCGTGGGACTGCGATGGGACTCTGAGGAAGGATGTCTGGGAAAAATAAGGAGCAGAACGGAGAGAAAGAGAGAGAGAGAGAGAACGAAAAATGAACCAAATACATAAAGAAGAGGGGCGAATATCATCACGATCTTTTGTTCGTGTTTTGTAGAGCAAGGATGATGCTGGTCTCCCAGAAACCGGATGGAAGCACCGCAAAAGATCTCCGGGCAGGTTCCTGGACCACCAGCTCAAGCTTTAACCACAGAAGACGTCAACGCTCAAAAGGAGCCAGAAAGGGTCAGATGAAGAAGAAATCAAACAATAAGAGGGAAAGAGATGGACTGAGTGTGTGTGTGTGTGTGTTCAAATCTCGTAATGTCAGTGCACGTCGTGCACGAACGCTATATAGGATTGAACTTCCAGCCAACGCACGTTTTAATTTGGAGCGAATTGGAAGCGTTGGTTTTAACGTCCATTTTAGTCCTCTCCACCCAAAAGGCGCCGGATGGTTGTGCATCTTGAGCAAATGCCCTGCCAACGCCTACGGTCGGACGCCCAACTGCGGCGATACTGGGTGGAAAACAGAACTTCACGTCTGTGCCGAGAATCAACCAGTTCTAGGGAGCCAGAAGGTTCTTCAGCATCAGTCTTGAACCAAGAACTTACCGGTCACGATCCCCGGCGATCCGGAGGTCCCGGGAACGATGTGCCGTTGAAATGGCGGGACATTAGGCTGCCGGCGGAGACGCAAAGTCATTTATAAATAGCACAAACCTGTTCCCGGTACCCACCGGGCGTTGGAACCTTGTGCGAACGAAAGCTGCGTCTGATTTTTTACTTCGAGAACTCCCAAGCGAATTCATCCCACCACTTTCCAATGTTGGAGCCCTGCTTTTTGCTTCCTTTGTACTATCCTACAGGCGTCATTTTGAGTCCTCACTCCTTAAAGACTGGGAAACCAAAGTAGAGGCAGTATCGGTTATATATCACCCGGTTTTAATGTTTTGCAAACATTGATGCCTGCCATATCTCACGCGGGAGGCACGAAAGAAATACGCTTATTCTCCGAAGTTGCAAAAGAAAAGGGTGCGAAGAATTGGGCAGTATTATTGATGCCGCCAAGCTCATCTATCCAACCAGCCATCCAACTACTTCGGTTTATGCAGCCTCTGTGGGAAACACCATCCTATGAGAAGATGGAAAGAATCCCCAACAGACATAATGGGAATCGATAAATTAATTTTAGGAATACCACACCGATCTCCGGGAGAGATGGGCTGAGCATCTTAACAAGTATGCCTCGAACCTGTTGTATACCGCATAAATCGCTAGACGGAGCTCAAGAAACACCTCTCCGGATATTGTTCTTCAACCACCTGAAGATCGCAAGCGATCATCAAAACGCACTTGGTCCAACGATAACTCCCGCTTGCGGAGTCTTGAAGAACGCACTACAGTGTGTATGTGTGCCTTTACGTCTAGGCTGTCATTTTTCTTCAGCGCCACCTCCATTATGTCACGATCGCGCGAACTCAATGGATCGCGATGGGAATTCCCGCACTAAACTGGAGAAAAGGCCAGCTTTCACGAACGTTCCGACAGGTTATATTGATGGTGAAGGGTTTCGATTTGGACAAGACCGCTTCCTAATGACCCCGGGAAAGCTTTTGTATGGGTGTGTGTGTATTTAGCGTGAAGGAGGCTTAGTTCTATCCGGAGATTGGCCTAAACCGCTCGCTTGTGCAGTGATCGATACTCGTGAAGGTGGGATTTAGCAAATGTGGCGAATGATTGATAGTCTTGGATGGACTAAGGTTGTACTGAGGTGTTTTTTTATTAAAGTTTTCTCTATCGTTTGTTTTTAATGTTTCGTCATTCTCATGAATTTATCCAACGGATATCTCATACAATTTGTAAACAAAGTATAGGATTAGTATTAAACAAAGCGATGAAACATATAACAAAAATGAAATATAAAAAGAATTGTGTTTTATAACTTACTATACATTAAAATAAAATTACATAAGTAGGAATTAGAATTACTCCATTCATCGGTTGTGTCTTGTTCAGTACTAACAATCTTGGGTCGTAAAAACAAACATATTATTAGAAGGTATAAAATTGCTGGTGAAAAACCTTAACCAACGATGATCAAATGTCGCGTTATCATAAATATTTTAACGTTAGTTACCAAGAAGAAAGGCGAGAGGAGAACGTTGAAAAACACAGTTAAACGAGTAAACATTATACACAACGTCACCAAAGAAGTGGTGAAGGAATAATATACGACAAACGTCAAACAGGTTATCACTGCCGAACTTGTCCACCGAAAGCATAAAAGCAAACCATCTCCAGAGGTCCCTCTGGACCAAGCACTTCTTCCACTCGCAGCTCGGTTTCGCGTATGCAAAATCGAAACAACAAACGACGTGAGAAGTAAACGACCGGTATATGTTGGGCGACATTTTATGGACCTTCTCTGGCTTGTTCGCCCCCAGGGCCCGAACATTGGGGCATCGCCATCGACGGCATTAAAAATTAGTGTATCGAAGAACGTTTTCCAAGCCGCAGCAGGGAGGGACGAGGCCGCGCCGGTAAGATTGTGCGCACGTCCGTCTTATTTCCATTATGCGGCTATTAACCTCGGACCAAAACTTCTGCGACTCATAAGCCGCAGCAGGAGCTAGCAATCGTTTCGCTTCCCCGAATTCGAAGCTGAACGATAGATGGGACTTGTGCAGCCGTCAAATTTTAACTGTTGATTGGTTTTTGTAGCCTCATGGAAGGGCACGGCAACGGGTGGGGAAGTGAAAACAAGTTCCAATACTGGTGCGTTCAACATCGCTGAAGGCAAAGCGCCCCAACAGGGCGGATGGTGGACAGAGCACAGAGGAACTAAACGTTCGGACGATCACAAAATTTATGCTCTACGATCGATCATAAAAATCGACTTTCGTGCGACCGAGAAAAATATCCTTCGGTTTCCAGAAGAGAACAACAGCTCAAATCGCTGCGAAAGTGTCAAACGACGGCAAACCCAAACGCCAAGTTGAGCGAGCTGAACCAGTAGAGAGTTGGGGCGAAAAATGTATGGGAAACCCGTTCCACTGAGACCGAAACTGACCGCTAGATATTGGTTCGCCATCAAAACAGTCACAGCGCGCGCTGGCAATGACCTTGCGATGTCATAAACCGGCCTTCCGTCCGACCCAAGCCTCGTAGGTACGATCAACTAGAAGATACCGGCCGGGACCCGTCCAAACCCACCATGTGCCCAATGATGATAGTGCGAGTTTTGTTTTTCCAACATCGCGTTGGAAGATGTGAGACCCTCGAAATACCTCATCGTAGCCGTTGGGGATTAGACACACGGACCCACTCGAAAAAGTATTGAGAAGAGAGCTCTCGATGCCGACGGATGTCTACCGATTTGACAAGTTTCCCATAACCTAGTCGGGCAGCGGTTGGAAAATTGTGGACGAGGAGAAGGTCATAATTGCTGTTAGTACCGCGCTATAAGGGACCGATCGTGCCCTTTAGAAATATCTCTCCAACACCCGGGTAATTGCGATGCAGTTATGACAGGCATGCAACATCTGCAAGCGTGTATGGCATACCGAACAGCAGGCCTTTCTTAACTCTTGGACTTGGACTTGGACGGCGTACGAAGCAATCGTACTATCGGATAATTGTTCCACATGTGCTCACATTGCGAGCAATTGCTGTATTAACACGCTGACCACCACGGGTCAACTGCCACACGTTCGCCAAGTCATTGGCAGTCGACAGATAGCGACCAGTACCTGGTTGTGCTGCTGTATGATGAAACGTGACACACTCACAGCAAATTCACACAAAGCTAGCGTTCCGATGCACGTGAAGTCTAGATCCCAACAGCGGAGGGAAACTTGCGAGATTCTGATAACTGTCACGAGTATATCCAGTAAACGCACAAAGCTGGTCGTTGAGATGAGATCGGTCGCACGAGTTGATCGAGCCATCGAGGGAAGCTTCTCGTCTCTCGACTTTATCTCAACCAAGAATGTACTGAAACTCGAACGAGGCAATAAGTTCCCATGGTCACACCACAACAGTGGCCAGTGGGTCAGATAACCGATTAACGGAGACGCAGGCAACCAGCTCTAAGGGGCCAGTGCCACGTTAGATATCTCTTATATAGCTTACTCACACTACCTTCACACCGCTTGTTACCTCCTTTGTGTTGGTCGAGCTAGTACCCGGTTTGCGTAAGTTACGCCATCCTTTGGCCTAAGTGTATCATCCGAGGTCTAAACAGATCCGAGCCAGCTGTCACTGGGAACGAACGGCATACAGCGCGTAACCTAACCTCAAACAGTGGGATTTTACTTTCTCACAAGGCAAAACCAAAGATGCCGTCGTAAGCGATGTTGAGATGACGTCCGCACATCCGTCCGCCCCGTAGGGGCGAAAGATTTGAATAACTTTAGATGCGTTTGTGAGACTGACAGCTTCGATTTTGCAGCTGTCCAGTGTATTTTAATGAGCGACTGGCGCTGGAGCTGGCGTAAACCGATCCTAATTGTGAGTGTTCAGGAGCAACCATGCAACCGACCTCTCTAACAGGGTCTATGTTTAACCACAGACAAACTGCTCGTAACAGTTGGCTCGGGTGGACCGAACACGCAGCGCAACAACAACACACCAGAAAATAAAAATAAAACACCAAATCGCGGGACCCTCTTTCGTTCCACTGACCAAATGTTGACCATCGCCATTGTTGGGCGCCCTCCTGGAGACTTAAGTTTTGTTGCTTTCTTGGCGTTGGCCACGCCGTTGTCTCATCCATTTTGGGTGAGATTTTCTAACCACCGTTAGAGCGAGGCCTATCTAGGTCGTCGATCTTGGTGATAGAAATTGAAAGTTTTTCCTTGCCCGCCGGAGATGGCACGCCAGGGGTTTAAATATAGTACCGTTAGTCGGTCATCGATTACGCGAGTCGACAGGAAATTGCATATCGAAGGTCGATGGCTGCCCGTCGGGAGAGTGTGATCACATTTTGCATACAATCTAAATAAGAGCATTGAGTGTGATATAATAAATTCGCCAAAAACAACATTATCTCCCTCGATATGTTTAGCATATAAAATGAAAATGCAATGTGAGCGGACAGAATTTCATGGTTCGTTTTCTCGATAGTCTTAATTTTGCATAACAGAGTTTACAGGTATTTGTGAACCTTTTATATATTTTACCTTTTATTTGTTTGGAGTCTTGCGTACACTAAAAATTCGACCCATACTGAACCGTCACTTCTAAAACTTTTCAAAAATGAAGTTTAAGCACTGCAGAAGTTGTTGAAGATTTATTTCATTCCTGGTTTTTAACAAAATCATCTAAATGTTACATTTGAAACTCAGCTCTACTATCACAAACAAAACAAGCATGTACGATCTCTACACTTCTTGAAAAAAACAACGCATCATAAAAATGCACAAAATATGTTTTTAGTTTTTACGTGAAATAACGTCATTAACGTGAAATAACGTCATTAGTAAATTATCAACAATTTTAAATGTGCCACAATTGTAATATTTAAATTAAACGATCTCAATCAATCAATAAAATATCAATCATTTTAAATATGCCATAAAATTATGGCAATCAAATTAAACCTCTTAAAACAAATAAATATCATAAAATAGATTATGTCCAAAACTGAAATTAGACCGATGTTTCTTGAAAGTATTTCAAATAACGTTTTGTTCGAAAACGAAAAGCATAATTTTTTAATAAGCGTAAAACATAACTGTAGAGAGAAAAAACATAGCTCTTTTTCCCACCCCTTGTTATTTCCGAGCATCGCCGGGGCGTCAAGCTAGTAATTAATATTAAACAACGTATTCTACATGTGTTAGATATCTAAGATTTGTTCTATTAGAAGTGAGTTAGACATAAATTAATTTATTTTGTAAAAAGTACGCTATCAATATATTGATACGAGGTACTGAGATTGCAGTATATTTAAGTAAACAAGTATTTTCTCTAGAACTAAGCCTTTATAAAAATTGGATGATAAAGTATTGCAAGCATATTTTACCCGAATTATGTCAATCTCTTACTTTCAATTATGTGGACAAACATCTCAAGGAAACTGTGTCAAGGTGAGGCATTTAATTTAATGCTAAATTCATCCCAAATCTCACGACAAACCGTTTGCAGGTGACGTTGCAAGCGTTATTACGGTTTATTCAACTGATCACGGTTTCTTTTTTGTATCTTACTCCCACCGTGAAAACTGTAACAGGTAGCTTATGATGACAATAACTGAAGCTAATCCTAATTTCCATCTCAAGAAGCCGCTTCATCTGGTGTCCAATTAAATCACCAAAGTTGTGCGGCTCAAATTAAGACGCCAAAGATAAATGAAAAAAGTGCATGAAGGACACTCCAAGCTGGAAACATCATTCAATCAAAACTAGATCTTCACAATTAATTTCATTCGACCTTCAACTGTCGCAGCGTCTCGATCGTGAACAGTTCATGGCCGCGTGCGACAAAAAAAACGGCTAGTAAAAACGGCAATCCGGTTCGGTTACATCGGAAAAAGCGATGTCCGGCGGGCTGGAAAACAACGACATCGTAGGTTTGAAGGAATAATTTGCGGGGGGAAAACAACAACATGAAATCGAATTTAATAACGGCTATCAACCGACCATCAGCGGAGAGTCGGTGTCACACAGAGGGATGACAAGCGTAACGTTTCAAATTCAATGGTACAGTTCATCATTAGCCGCTTCATTAATTTTGGTCTCAGCGAGTCGCTACGATTTTCCTTCCTTTGGCTGCCAATTCAGCAAAACTTTATTGTGCGCAGGATTTCGTAATAGTGCTGTCGTGGCGTACGAATTACGATTGATGCAATAGGCGCTGGAAAATAAAGCTATCGGGTATTAATCGTCGATAATACCAAAAACCACCTCAGGAAAGTTAGCACTGGAACGTCTAGGTTAAGAGCGGTCATAAATTTTCCCAAAGTCAGTTGCTCTGTTGGACAACATCCATTTCCTAACAGAATGACGGTATGGTTTTCTTTGCTAGCACAAACGCAGGGTTAGCTTCCGCTTGGGCTTCCTAGTGATTAAAATAAAACAGCTGATTCAGACGAACATGGTTTAATTTTCTTTCCTCCAACGATGAATCCCTAATCGCTTGAACGACAACAATCGACATAGTAATAAAGCAAACGCAAACCGTTGTCAGTTTTGTGATAATCGAAAGCTGTCAGCCGATGAGAGCATGACGAGCACAGCGCGTTACACTGAAGGCGTTACGGCTCAGTGGAAGAGATGCACTTCCGTCACGTGGCAAAAGACTGCCTTCGATGGGCGGACGATGATCATCGCTTCACCGCGTAACGACTTCCTGTCGCTGATGGGTGGCGTTTTTCCATCGAACCTCTACGGCGCTAGTGAGGGCATCTTGTTTTTGTTGTTTATCAACATTTTAGTGACACTTCGCTTTGTTTTGTATCAGAATTAGAAATTGTAGCAAAGACCGTCTTCGGTCATGCCTGCCCTATAAAAGGGCTTACAAGACTTTTTTTCCTTTGTGTATGTGGATAGTCAGTCCTCTCGTACATGGGAGGGTCCGGTCTCGGTTCGGATTCGAAACCCACGCCGTCGAGGTCATGGGCCGATGTTCTAACCGACGCTACCGCTCGGCTGTCGCGGACCCCCAAAACCTACGTCTAAATTAGGTGATGATTGTAGGGACAAAACATATTTACAGAAAACTTTTGTATGGTAATATATTTGAAGCACTTGTTTTCAGTGTTTTTTAGAACTTTCGTTTAACTTCATATGTTAACAAATATGTTAATAATAAGATTCTCAAACATAATAAATTCACGTTAGGCTTATGAAAAATGTTTTTCTGTTTTAATTTTTTTAAACGAAACGAAAAACTAAATAAATTGTTAACTGATGCATTACTTTTGATGTTTTAATTTTATAATCATAAAATTAAAAAAGGCTTATGTAAAAAATACTAAATTTATAAGAAAATATTTCCAACATTACAATACAGAGAGAAGCGAAAGAATTGCAAAACATTACAAACAGCATCCACAAGTTCAAATGACCCATTCGACTGCTTCACTTACATTCGATGGCGTCGTAGATGACGTTGCCAAGAATCGAGCAGCATCCAATTACACTGCACACTGAATGCAAATGAAAGCACAGCGGGGCAAATCTCACTCAAAGAGCCGGCAGAACTGGATCGAACGAACACAAGAAAAAACGAATAAATAAAGAACCGAGGAGGCTTGCTCATGAGCACTTTGCCCATAAAGTCGTGTACCAAAGGCAGCGACGATGGCAACGACGACGACCGGCCGGTGACGTGGTGTTGCATTCGAGCGAAAGAAAGAAAATGAAGACGAAAATTTATTTAGAAAAACAGGTTGCCCTCGCGATGCCGCACTCGCGTCCCAGATGCAATCTTCTTCCGAACAAATAAACCGGTTTCAAATTTGGTCTCGCGATTTCGCGATCAAGAATGGCTTGCGCACCGGACTTGCGCGGTGGTGCCAGGGTCGAGGGGAGGGGAAAAGGAAATGCGGGCGTGATTACTTGACCCTTCCCGCTAAAGGGCAAACAGCACGCGGAGCGTTAAGATGGCGAACACCGAAGCACCCATTATCAACGCTAGCCGTCGGTCTCCTGTAAAGTGGGGAAAGCTTTTCCAGTTATTTTGATTTTTCTTTGCTAAAATTAATGTACGAACCAAATGCCTTTGGGAGAGGAAAATGTCGGTTGCATAATTAGCATTCCGATATGGAAATTGAAACGATTGAAACGCGATGAAAGCGACATGGAAGGCACGAAAAGGGGCATCACAATCGAACCATCGAGCACCCCCTAAAATGCTCTTGGCCCTAAACGGTCATTTTATGGTCGAATGCGTTCGGAAGCATCGTTTTCAAAACAAAAAGTTAACGACAAAAAACACTTTCAACCGGCAATCGAAAATACGAAACATAACGATCGTTTGATCGATCCATCGATCGAATGTGGTGCTAGCTGGGCTGTCAAGAGACGTTTGCCAGTTTCACTGTCGGGTTTTTGGCCTTATTAATGGCTTTGTTTCTAGCCATTCGCGACGGCGTTAAACGAGGTACGAAAGCATCGAACTTTCGTCGAGCGAAACGAGCGCCGAGACCAACGAACTACTCCTCCCAATTCCAGATCGTTAATGGATAACATATGGATTGCAGATGATTGCCGGGGTGTGGTTGCATCATCAGAGAAATATTACCGAATTTTATTGAAAACAAACAGAGCCCACAAACGAACTGAGGCTAGTTGTCACCACATGGTGCCTTGAACTGCAACGGAAAAAGGTGCATCCTATGCTTATGCATTAAAAACAAACCCTCGAAAAGGTTCTGAATACTTGAGGAAGAAACACTTATGCTCGCCGGAGTGGCCACTCGAATATCTCCGGCTTTGAAGCTTGAATCACCATCCATGAAACACAAGCTGGTATGCAAGCATGTTGAAAAACGATGTTTTTATTGGTTTCGTTCAAGTGAACCGGTTTAGTACTTCTTGTTGCACCAAGAGGTTTTCTAATAAACAAGAGTATACGAGGGTTTGAAACGATAGAAACACATCAAATTAGAGCATCAGTTGATTGTTCAAAATTACCTATTTATTTAATGTCGATTTGTTCAAAGGACTTTTACATCTAATTGAACCTGGAAAAAATAAATTAACTTCCCTTAAGCGAACCAGACGTGACTAGAATGACTAGAAGGCCTGAATGAGTAAAAACATTCGGTGAATCGACTAAAATAAAATATGAATACGAGCGAACATTCATATCTGGGTGAACAACGCTTCCTTGATGTGTTTTATCAATTTAGATAACAAAATATTGAAACCTCGTTAACTTATCGTAAAACAGGGAATGAAGCTAAAATAGATTTCATTAAACACAAGCATCTCAATTATGTACTCATCGTTGAATTTTAACTGATTAAGCCAATGCAAAGATTTTTCTGGCAACTAAGTGTTGGTATTACTTTTTAAAAATAATACTTTTGCTTTTTTTATCTTTTAAAATAGATTTTGGAAAATCTCCACAACTCAATGGTGTATTAGTTTTGGTAATCAAACTTAACTGTTGTAACGAAATTCTCAAGACCATATTTAATTTGTTAAACATTTAGCATAGTATTCTTTTTGAAAGCAAGTCTTTGACACTAAAATAAATTGCTTTGGAATCTTGCCCGAATGATTTGTAGCGGTTTTTTGAACCACTCTTCTCCTAAACGCTATATTTTCTTCAATTTTGAAGATTTTTTGAACACATAAGCGACTACTTTTTGGTATATTTGTTGATTATCCTAGTACTAATCCTAGTATGCATAATAACCTTCAAGCTTACCTAAATAATCATATTGTTTGGAAGGAAAAATTTTACCTGGAGACAATGAGCAATGAGAAACAAAAGTTGATGCGCTATTTCTATCATGGGTTTCATCGGGATGGAGGCAAATATTGTTGGCAATGACTGTACATACATACAAGACATTCCTGTTTCCGATTTAATAAACTTGTCCAAGTGCGGAATACAAAGTTGCGTCGATCCAAACAAAAGCTCCTTAAGTTGTCCCGTTGCCCGAGACAACGCATACCGGACCAGGTTCCGGGATCTTCAGCAACAAGAACAACAACCCGTACAAACAAGTGCGTCCGAAGGTATCTGAACTTAAAATTCTTTCGCTCGCAAGAAGAAAAAGATCCACAAAACGCATAACTGTTTCCGACGTGCGAAATCCATATCTCGTGGCGCGATGGAAACCCGGTTCTGCGACCGGTGCTTTTCTTCCGTCGTGTGCACGGAATCGAGGATGCAGTAATGGGTTCATAAAATTTATGAATTATCGCCCCCGAACCCTGTCAACTGCCGTTAAATTCCCGCCTCCATAGAAGCGAAAGGACAGGAGCGCCGGAACGAGGCGCCGAAGGAATTCGATTTCGACTTTTCTGTGGGAGGTTTTGTAGCATGCAACGCACAGGTACTTTTCTCCAAGAGACCGCGACAGGTATGACTCCGAAGGGAATGCATGGAACGGATGTATTATTGCGCCTTCCGAAAATATAACACCTTTCAGTTTCGGTGTGTTTACGAGCCGACAGCATGCGACTATGCAATAAAATTAAAGTTTCTTGGGCTCCTTTGGGCAGCTATATTTTCCCCCAAAATGGTCCCAAAAATACATTTTTCTGTCCCAAAAGGAGATGGTTTATTTTTGTCTTTGCTAACAAAACTGGCTCCAAAGGCAATAATGACGGACGATGCGTTTCCAACTTGCTATCACGTTAGGGAAACATTTCCATCGAGAACGAAACGAAACACGTTAATTAGTTTTGATGCCGTCCGTTTCGTTTATTTGCCGAACACTCGTATCGTGTTTGATTATGTTTTTCTTCTTGCTGCTTATTAGAGATAATCATTTCCATTTTCCCCGCTCGGACACGATTGGCATCGGCCACAATGCTGGTAGGTGGACTGCGCTCCCCGCAAGCAATCGTTTGATTTTCATGTTTTATAACTTCATTACGGACATCTCGAGGAGAGTTGGCTCCCCTTTTCGCATTACAACGAATCTATTTCTCGCCAGACGCCAACGTGCGGAGGAAAACTCCATTCCACACACACCCCAAGGGAGTTTGGGCATGTTTTCTGTGTGTGAGCACGAATCCATCGCATTTGCGAAGTAATTCTTCGCCCCTCGGCGAGCGATGAAATGAAACTTTCAACGTCTGTCCGAAAAAGCAGCCAAACGGTAAGTCTCCGGCCGAAGCTTCAACACAGACAGAGAGGCTAAATTAAAACATATCACTCAACTCAACGCGTGCATTTTCATTGCCAACCACGGGGGAAAATGGTTCGCCGAGACATCACTCCGGTTCGCTTTGTTATGTTCCGTTTTTACGTTCCGTTGATGGTGAAAACGAGAGACAGTTTTTATCGTGTAAATAAATCCATGCACTGGACGAAAAAAAAACAATGCAAAACAAAATACAACTCTGCACGATCAATTTACTAGATTTGCTTTCATTTGATAATCACATCTTTGGGTTGGATGGAAAACAATCGATAATGTTTGGACTGATGCCGCTTACGTTGGGACACACTGTGTTCATTTGGGAAAAGTCTGAATTGTGGGATAATTAATTTAAACAGCATGAGTTTAAACCAAAACATTCACTTCCAGCCGAGGCTTATCGTTGAGGAAAATCGTTATAAAGTTAATAAACATTAAAATCTTCAGAAAGATTGAAAGAGAAATCTTGAATACAACACAAATGTTTTTGATACTAACAATAAAAATAATTGAAATAAGAATGTGATAAACTTTAAGATACATAGAATGAGATTAAAAGAAATGTAAAATACCACATCTTTCTCGATCAATAAAGTGATGCCATATGTATATGGGTTTTTTTTACTTACACAAAAAAGCACTGAACTTGCCGTTATTTAATATGGCACAATTCAAAAGAAGCCCCTTTTGTGAGAAAAATCAAAACAAAATAAATTTCGGAATTGGTGGCTTCCAATTTCAACGCCTCGCAGCGGCAGGTATTGCTCCACCTTTAAACGGCGGTAGCCCTAAGCGACACAAAACGACGCAACAGTACGCGGCGGTGCTTCACAATTGTAATAATTCAGCAGCGAATCTAATCGATACTCATTGTACCGGGACGAGAAATGCCGGCCTGCCACATAAGCAGATGAAAATCGAGGCCTAAAGAGATGATGGTCGGCTGGCTGGCGGGAGCCTTTTTTCATGCGCCCAGTTTTCCACGAGGGTCCCCATTTCACAGGCCTTCGATGATTGGCGAAATCAATGAGCTGAGAGTACGGTTACCGGTCACCGGATCGGTACGGTATGGTTCGGTTCTTTTTTCACCTCCCCTTTGGTGCTTTCATCTGCTTGCTTGATCCATTAATCTACTTACAAAATTATCTGCCCGAGACTGGGGTGGCGCTTTTGAGGCGATCGTGTCTTTTCGTTAGAGCTCGAGATGATGGACGAAGCGGTCTTTGCAGCCTCGAACACTGTGTGGCGCACCAAAGGCGGCATTGGGTTTCCTTCGGTTCCATCTACCTCCCACCCCCCCCCCCTCCAAGGTCATTCGCCGTAAACGAAAACCGCAACCACATTTTTTCGTCGAAAAGAGACACAAGCATATTGACTCTTCCAAAACCGCGACCCCGATCGGACAACAAACCGAGCCGATTGATTCCACTCCGCTTTCCGACCGAAATCTTGCCTTCTTTTGCAACGGTGACCTCTAGCGTCATGTTGACCGTTTGTCAACACGATCGTCTTCCAAAGTGCACCAGTTTAACCAAAAACTAAAGTAAAGCTTGCTGCTCTAAATCTTACCCTCGGCAGACATACCTCGCCTCGCTTCGGGAGCGAAGGAAAAAAGGGAAAACCTCAAGGGCGTAAAGATGACCCTCCGATGACGGCCCAATATGGGCCCCGTGTGCACTTAAAAACCAATAAAGTGGCCCCATAATGAGGCGTCCGACGTGTACCGCAGCGGAGCTGATTAAGCGAAGTTTTCCATAAACGGATATCTTCAGATAGACCGACTATGTTTGGCCACCACCGTCATGGCTAGCGTCCGTCTTTTCGATGATACGCGATTTGTCATCGACGCCAATCAGACTAACCGACGCCGATCGTACGATTGCAAACCACTGCCGACATTTCATTGGGGACTTGTTGTTTTTTCGTCCATCGCAACGCAACGGTTGCTCTGTGTGGATTTTGCAATAGTGCTGTTTTTTTTTTGCCCCAACGCCGTGACGAATATGTCCGACCGAGGAAAACCAGAAGCGCGTCGTTCCGGGCGGCTTGTGACGAGACGTTATACGAGACAACTCGCGTCGGTGTCATGCGCAGGAGGTGAAAACTAATTAGACGCCACTTAGGACCACTTGGAAGTAAGATGTTGCAGATGCGGCAGACTAGCTGCTATGCGTCCCCCAGAGCACGTTCTCCTGTGGTTGCAGCCAAAGCCAGGGAGAGTTCGAGTAATTGATTTATGGCTCGCGCTTACTCGCTCGCTGTTACCGGGTACATGATTTGTTACTATTTTTCGATCTTTTTTTCCGCTCCAGCCAGCACACGGCGTACGATAGCCGGCTGGCATTGAGAGACCCTTAAAAGAAGTTCACTTTGCGAAAGCCCTAAGGAGTCCTCTATCGATTTCGGGCGAGGTATTGCAGGTAAATTTTAATTAATCCCGAGTGTGGCAATTCCAACTACAGCGGCGACATCTAATACAGCACGTCCATGTTATCCTTGTGATGTTATGATATTTTTATGTTATGATATAGGGTAAAAGTGGAGAACTACTTCTCTCTCCCCTTTGGGAGTCCTTCTGGGGTCCCTCAGGGAAGCGTCCTGAGTCCACTCCTGTTTTCCATCTTCATCAACGACTGCGTAGGTGTCCTCCCTAGTGATGGACACTTACTATATGCCGATGATGTTAAGATCTTCCTTCCTGTCTCTTCCCTCCTTGATTGTCATTCCCTCCAAAGTTGCCTTGATGACTTTTCAACTTGGTGCACAGTGAATGGCCTGGTGCTCTGCCCGCCTAAATGTAACGTTGTGACGTTTGGCCGCGCTCGGGTTCCGATCCGCTTTGATTATTCTCTTTGTGGTACTCCACTTAAGAGGGTGTCTGTGGTGAAGGATCTTGGGGTGTGGTTAGACGATCGTCTCACTTTCTCTGAGCTGATAAACTCAGTAGTGGACAGGGCGAGCAGAGCACTTGGCCTTATAACGCGCATGTCAGCGGAACTACGGGACCCCCTTTGTTTGAAGGCGTTGTATTGCAGTTGGGTCCGCCCAATACTGGAATACTCCTGTGTTGTGTGGTCCCCGGCGGGGGTCACAGCAATGAATAGGCTGGAGGGTGTGCAGCGCAAGTTTACCCGCCTCGTTGTGAGACGTTTCGTAGCCGACCCCTCATCTCCTGTTCCCCCCTACCCCTCGCGTTGTCAATTGCTCGGGTTACACTCAATCCAGCAACGGCACACGACTACCCAATCCTTGTTTATCGCTAATCTCCTGCTCCATAACCTTGATGCCCCTTTCCTTCTATCGTCCTTACCCTTTTACATCCCTTCGCGTCATCTTCGTGATCGGCCTCCTTTCCTGCTCCCCTCTCGTCGGACTCGTCATGGCCAGAATGACCCATTGCTCCAATCTCTGTCGGCCTTCAATGCAGTGAGCGGTCTGTTTGACTACAACATCTCCATCTCCCAATTCCGTTCCCGTATCCTCTCTCATACCCCTTAGCTATGTAAGTTACTCGTTAATATTGTATAGCCCTCGAGGCAAACAATTTCTGTTGAATAAAATGTAAAAAAATGTAAAATTTACCTGGAAAGAAACAAAAAACAAAAAATACTTTAGTAAAACATAAATTCGTTTTGTTTTTTCAAGCGCATTAAACCGTTTTTTCATCTATTAAACCTCTTTACCGATGCTTTGCCGTTAGCAAGCGTTACTAAAGTCGAAAAAAATATGGAGTCAAAAGAAACACACGAGACGTCGGAAGACCAATGCTTGTTATCTATTAGAACGATTTCGCAGAGTTTAAACAACACTTTTAATTAATTAAAGGCCATTCATTATCGCTTAGTTTGCGTGGTGCTTTCCCCCTATTTTCACATAAATCTTGAGACGCGATTAAGAACCGCTAAGCGGCGTGCGAGTCCAACTCCACCCGGACTAGTTGCGTGAGGTTTCTTTGACGCTAAGAACCGTTCATTCTCTGCAAGCGCTTTCTCCAACAGAGTTACGATGGTCCCACCCCTCCCATCGTTATGATGTAGTAACGGGAAGATGTGAAGTATTCATCGTTTTGTCAGGCGCAACCACAATATTTATATCCATTCCAAAGACCTCTGCCAGACATGTTTGGTGAAGGATTGTTTTCTAATTAATCATAAACTTTTTAAACACTTTTCTACAGACACTTCTTGGTGTAAGTTTTATTGATGTCGGTACGTTTTAGGTGTTAGCTATGCACATTCTTGACATTACCCAATAAAAGAAGACGCTTAGGTTCTGCCCGTAGAGGTATCTCCAAAAGAAGAGAGTAGCATAGGGCTGACGAAACGCAATGTGTTGCTCCAAAGTGTAAAGCGTCAGTTATAACGAATGTTTTTACAACAATTGTCTTTTGAGGGAAAGTCTCACCAAGTAAGCGACGCCTTTGAATCTATTCAAGCCATCTCGGGCGTTACAGAAGAGCAATGTTAAATTATTATATTTAAAAATATGTATTTCAAAATACTTTTCACTCCGGTGCAAAGTGATGCAATTAGAACTTGTAAATTGATGATTTGCTGCAACTTTCACACTTAAAACAACCATGAATAATGTGCAAGAATTTTTGAAAAGCTTATCCAAGCTAAATCGTCAACAAAAATCAAAATCTCTTACCGTACATACGTTCTTGATTCGTAGCTAAACGACAAGTTTTTACCAAACAAATGAAGGTATGCCTAATATTTGATTTATATTACTTTTTTAAACCTACTGGTTGTTAAAAAATTGCTCTTGAACAATTTTTAGGATAATTTTAGAGCACTTAAAATGCAAATTTTTCTCCAAATAAAACTCCAGATAATAAAATAAAATGAAAAAGAAAAAAAATCTCTACGCACAAAATTTGGAAAAATCGAGACTTGAAATTTGTAACCGATTCGACCGTTCCTATCCGAACCGGTATTTCGTTTGGAAAAAATATCATTTGATTCGACGCCTGAACATATGCAATGCACAGTACTCAATTGGTGTCGTCTGCGCCAGAAAGTATGCAACAGATGTACCACGTAACTCGGATGAAATGTTGCAAATTTTTAATTTCAAATCGTTTTCGTCCGTTCATCGCAAACTGTCTGTCGCCAGAAGGAGAATTTTTTAAAATTGTTACTTTAACAGCTACTTGTTGGCAAGAACCGCATAAAGCATAAAAGAAGCGATGCAATTTGGGACCGAACTCTATTTGGTACGATCTTGGAGACAAAATTATGCAACAAAAAAGTACACGCTACATGGTAAACCGATCCGAAAACTCCCCTTTGTAAGCCCCACCACGCCACACCGATCGATGCGATTGAACGCACTGTTATTTCGAATCACACATCGTATCTTTCACATGCAAGCATAACTTCGCTTTGTTTTGCGCTTCTGTGTGTTTTTCTTGTTTCGCCGCCACCGCAACAAACCGGACCAACACCTCAGAAGGAAAACCAGAGAATCCCTCGCGCCCCAGAAAATGTTAATTCATCGCTCCAGGTACGGTACCGCTTAATCGCTCGAACGCGTGTTCGAACACACTCCCAGGCACACCATCCATCGGTCATTATCGAGCGTCGGGCGAAAGGAGTTACAAACATTGCTTTTCTAAAACAGAACACGCGTCTCTGCACACCGCCAACCGCGAGATGCATACGCAAACGTAAACTAACGGTCGGCGGAAAGAGAAGCAATCGTGAACGGCCCGCCTTCACAACCTGGTGGAACTTCAACGTAGAGAGCAAACATCGCCGACAAGCAAGCAAGAAGCAAGGCAGCCAGGGTGCAGATAATGACCTGTTGGATGATGGCCCGACGGCCGACCACCGGTCTGCCGATTGTGGCGCTTCGGCGTCATCGTCATCTACGTGGTGGTTTGTATTTTTAACTCAATGTTTGAGAGCTATATTTTACCATCACCGTCCGGTTTGGGCAATCCGCAACACGGGAAGACGGTAGCAAGGGGTCGCGTCGGCGGCAGCACACTTGAAGCAAACTATTTCGGTCCAACATATGTACATCGATGGGGCACGTCCCGCGTCACGAGCTCGACCCGGTCTGGTGGTGTTAATAATTTGGTGAATATTCAACATTGGGGCGACCCCAACATCCAACTATTCCGCTACAGCTGTTCGTAGCGACACACATTTTACAGACAGATCCCCTCGAGCAAAGGACGTGGCGTTTGGTGAGCGAAGGCGGTACATTTCGATTTCAAACAAATGTGTCTTAGATACACGTGTTGAAGGGTGTGGTCTCCGACGAGATCTTTAAAGTTGTACATCAAAAAGGGCGATGTCCCAGTTGATATGAATGAAGTATGTCTACTTCTGCGTACATCGAGTTTGAAAGTGCAATTACAGTTGAAAAATAATTGGGATGGATATTTTATTTAACTCTTTGAACAACGTGAAGGTCAGTATGATCCACAGGAAAATTTTATAAACTTCTGGATTCATGGAAGCCAAATATATTGAAAATTGGGTAAAATCCCAAATGAGGCCCGCTTCTTGTTGGATCGCCGCCATATTTTTCCACAGTTACCCGGCTAGATGTTTTTAGTCAGTTATAATTCGAACTGTTTAGTATCTTGCTCTTTTCAGAGGAATGTGTTTAAATTTTACCTTACTCCAAATAACAATGAAAAATGCTTGAAAACTCTACATAGAAAGACTATTCTTATTTTTCAATATTTTATAAGGTAGTAAAAACGCTGCCTTCTTTATGCGAAACTATTCCAGATTTTGATGTAAAACTCTGACAGATAGAATCAATATACAGCGTCTCTATAAAAAATATATTTTAAATCTGTAAAATTTGTTAGACATGTTTTTGCTGCGATTTCGAGGAAAGATGATTGAAATCAAAAATAAACAACATTTAAAAATAAACATACATAAAACCAGTGATTGTTTAAATAAAAAATGTCAATTACCTGTTAATCACACCCTCGAAAATTTTCTAAAATCTTATTTTAACTGCTTTGACTGGCCTATTGCCCCGTCTATTAGAATGAACCCCTGTAATCTTAATTGTTAAGAAGATAATCTTAATGAAAACAGCCCTGGTCAAAAATATAAATAAAAATATAACGTCAACATTACATCATTGTGTAATAATAATAATATAACTACAATTGTGTTTTTATCCAAAGCAGAAATTTGGCAGAAAGCAAATGTAAAAACGACTCTGAAATGTACAAATCATTTTTTAAACTGAAAAATAAAACTGCTGTACAAATAACAAGGTACGAAGTTCTATAAAAATACAATCAAATTAAAAGATATTAATTAAAAAGAAAAAAGAAATTGTGTATGGTCATATGCGCTCTTAGATCTCTGATGCAATTTAACATAGTAAATGGTGGATCACGGCCATCGACAATCACGCGTGCTAGCGTCAAGAGAAGGCTACGCACTGTACATGCTTCACAGCGCGTTGTACTAATTAACGGACAATCAACACCAATCACGAGGCGGTGATTTGTTTTGCGTGCGTTAAATCCCTACTTTCACCCATCAGCCGAAATCTCGGAGGTTACCCATGAAAGACGCTGGCGCTTCCCGTCGCCACGCTTAACACACTCACGACGTCTGACGAACCCGGTCGCGGACGCTGCCCCGGTGGCAAGACTAATTGAAAGATGTCCACCACCACCATCACCACCAAACCAACCAAGATGTACACGAGCCATCCCGAGATTGCGGCGGCTCGTCATCCGTGGACACTGCCTTCGCCTGTGGCGTTTTTAACATCACGGTGCGTCATGGATTATTTCGTTGAAATATGTGTCCCTTCATCGACTTTCCCCTCCTCTCACCATCGATCGCAAGCTAGCAGGCGATAGGATCGACCACGCGCTATGACTTCACAACATAACCTATGGCTTTTTTCACCGTCCAACATCAGCGGGCGTCCGAAACCCCGATTGCGCAACGCATTTGCGTGAAAGTGTTGTGCTGCTCCGAACGAACTTCTTCTCCTTCTTGCCAACTCTGTGTACCGCATAATCAAGCGACATGTGAATGAAGTTAATAAGCCGCATGTGCGGAAGAAACACTCCGAGGAAAAAGAACTTGAGTTGGTTGGCTCGAGGTGGTTTCGTCTGCGCCACCAAGTCTGCCAGAATCAAATCAATTTAGATTAGTTACGATAGTATAAGGCGTGAAAATCTCCGTTTGTGGATTAAGTGAATGGCGCATGATGATGATTCGAATGGTTCAACCTATCACTCATCCAGAAATGTGGAGAATGATTTGGCTTAAATTTATTATCATCCTTCAGATTAAGTTTATTTTGGGATTTAGAAAGGAAGGTTTAATCTCGGCACCTGATTTACCATACAAAGAAAAGGATGGACGAGTTCAATCAAACAAACTGTCTGCTATTATGATTTAGTTGTTTTGCTTGCTCTTCAATAAAAACAAAATATATGTTTGCATTTCGTTGTATTCCTTTTTTAACCGATAACAGGGACATTTCAATAACCATAAACTCTATTTACAGTTTATAAAACAAACTTAGTCGAGGAGGAAACTCGTTTGAAACAAATGTTGAAAATACTTGATTCAAATTAAGAAAGTCAATTGGCAGGACACTATTTAAAAAAAAACCGGTTTCGAATTAAACTGTTCTGGTCCATCTTAAAAAGATAAAATTGAATTAAAATGCAATTCACTCGTTTGGAAAGCGTTGAAAGGGCAAGGTACAAACAACATCTGTTCGTCGTTAGCTAATGGATACGACTGCTTAATTATTGAGAACACTAAATTTAAGCACATTGCAAAATATCCTCATGCTTTAGAACCGACCTTACCTCACGTTGGACGTGTTGCACCACATTTCTACCATATGAACTATGGCTTCCCAACTTTGAAACATTTTAACCCAAAAGTGCTCCAGAGAGTGGCGATGAATCATATGAAAAATGATCATTTATCTTCGTTCCACCACCTTCCGCAAATAACTAACCCCAAACCCGCCGGACACACCTATGCCCAGATTCCACATCCTGCATTGGCTATGTTCTCGTTTTGTGTGTTCGGTGTTCCTCAAAAAAGCAAAAGAAACCGCCAGCCGAACTTCTACAGCACGCTCGCTCTTGGCAAACAGCTGCTCGGCCGAAAAACAGATAACTGCTCCAGTTACATCCAATGTAATCACTGACCTGAGCGCGCGCTGCATCATAAATACTACATTACAACATCCCGGACCACTTCCCGGAACATCGTCGGAACGACTGTAGTGAGCCATGCGCTGGCATCGTCTCACCATAACCTGGCGAAGTTAATCTACCGATGTGTAATCAAAAACCAAAAATATGTGAATTGCAGTCAAACCATAACACCAAGCGCAACGATAAGCTTTTATGCGGGAAGGCATTTCCATCGAGAAGTATGGATATTCATGAAATTTTTTAAATCAAATGATACAACACACAACTTTAATATTTTTCATTATGAAATCCAATCAACATAACACAGGAAATCTCTACTTTTTTTAATCTCACCATTTTGTTCAGTTAGAAATTTAATTATTGTAGGATTTAAATTTGTTTAGGACAGAACAGATGCTTTGAACTAATTATTGTTAGTGATTATTGTTTGTATTGTATTAAATTAGTATGTCCGTATTTTTTATTACATAACATGCTTTGAATACAGCCCAAAACTGTTCATTGTTGTTACTACTAAAGCAATATTTGACCATGTCGAGGTCTCTATTTTTTGTACAAATATCGAAAATAAACAGTCTTTGAATTCAAATCTATACCATACCAACATATTGTTACCATTAAGAACCATGCATAATTCAATCAATTTTCTGAATAAACTCAATCAATTAATGTCTAAATTAATGCAAGCAAAGAGTTCTACAAAATAACGTTGAATTAACTTTAAGTTTCGAATATTTCTTCTAGATTATTAACCGATTTGTGAATTTATTCGCCGTTCGACAACTGCATATAAGGTGCCAGTAAGACATCAAAATTCTTAATGATTTAGCTAGCATTAGGACTATGAAGGAGATACTCCGCAATTTCTTATTATTTAGTTTCTTAAAAAGCAGCATTCGATCGTTTGTTTACGAAATGTTTCAATCGTAAAACATTGATGAAAGTGTTGTGGGGTTTCTAAAACATTCTGTGACTTAAAATACGAAACCAAAATTAAAATTTCATAAGCATGAAAAAAACTGCTCATGTTCAAATGTTATTCATATTTCAGAAATCGGAGGAAGTGACAAATGGAAGAGCATTTTTTAAACTTACTCTATCAATTTCTAACAGCTAATTAAAGATATGGTGAGCTTTAAAAATCCCAATTTTGCTGAAGTTCTTCAAGATCCTACTCACAGAAAGAAAAAATGGAAAAAGCTCCTTAAAATTTGCGTCCTTGCATTCGATCACCCTATCACAAGTGCCTACCACCCATTAGCCGCTCCTAAAACCAGGGAATTGATTTATCATGTCAATGTCTCCCAAATCATGCGCTTTTGTGAGCTCACTGCTCTTTATTTACCCCCATCGGATGGATCTCGTTTGCTCGTTTCCGTTGGAAGCTGGCATCCTGTTCCTCGGTGAACACATCTCCTGCTCGTAGCATACCGAGGAATGCTAAACGTTTGTTGACCTCGGCAACCTCAACCAACCAACCAACTACCAGCAGCATCATCGGAGCGCTAACTTCCCAAAACTAGAACCCTTTTTTGGAGTTGGAAACACAAATACTGACACAGAAAGATCCATTCCACGACGACTCCACCCTGGCAGACGTTCATTGGCATCGAAAAAAGACGATATTAAGAGCGAAAGGAAAGATGTTGAATGAAAGAGCTCGACAAAGAACTCAGCAACCGTATGTCCTATCTTTACCATCGGATCCTATCAACCCCCAAGGGGAATGTGAAGAACGAAAAAAAAAATGGAACCCACAAAATACCACACATCATATGGTCGCGATGGTGGATGGTGCTAGTGATGCTGCATGTCATACGAAACTGCTCCTTTGTTAGTTAACCGAACCGAAGTGGATGGCTAAAAGGTCGTGCATTTGGGATGCTGCATGCCACAGGATTTTCGTTCTCCACCAGCACAGCACCGTTTTTCAGCAATTAAGGTGCTTTTGAAGCGGGTCTGGGTGGTACATCGTCGCATGACTCATTTTTTAAGGTTCATAAATTCGAGAAAAAGCATCCAAAACAAGCGAAAGAAATGAGACTACAAGCAGATAAAAAGGAAACAACCAAATAAAGCTGTCCGTGGCACGAACAACACGTATTTGGCGCTAACAAGTATTGCATAAAACGCTCTGGCCCCCTTCGGTAAGGATAAGGATACAAAGAAATACATTGCCTTGAAATTTTCCTCTTTTTTCTTCGCCGAAAAATCTCAACTTTTGTAAAATGAAAAAAAAAAGAAGGAGTAATTTCATACAGCTCCGAGACTCAGCTAAGCTTCGACCGTGGCAGTATCTCCCCCGCGGGGCTTTTGCATGAAATACGACTCATTTGACAGCTTTAAACCGTTGGCAGAGCGCTTTGGCGAGCCCTAGGACGAAGCTGCACGTGCTGGAATGTCCTGCCTTTACTAGGAGTAGGTGGAAGAGGGACCCAGGAATGCAATCGGAGCGGGAGATTGGACCCATCTGCGGGTGGAATCGATTAATTTCACTGCAGAATGTGCGCATGCCACTAATTGCCACACAGGCGAAGAGAATGTTACTCGTTTATTTGGATATGAAATAATCAATCACTGCGAGACATTCACGGTAAGAAATATTTATACCGAGAACTATGATTTATGGGGCGGTGTGTCTAATCAAGATTTTCAATTATTGAGAGCAGTTGTGAATCAGCCGTGCACTGCGAAATGCTTAAAAGTATTGTGTCCCTTTGCCACAGTTACTCTTCTTCTACGAAAATCGAAAGGAAGATGTTAAAACTCGCAACTCAAAACGATTCCAACAGAATAATGGAACTGATTGCAACGAAATGAAATTTGTGTAAAATTTTAAAATGAAACATTTTAAAATAACTGTCATAATCCATCACGACATAAAAAAGCCTTTAAAACTGTAAAACAGGTATTCCATTGAAATAATTGATTGCAGATGCCAAAATAGTAAAAAAACATACATTTTAAGGAACAAAGTTATGAAAATTGTAAAATCTATTATAAAATAATAATCTATTACAAATACATAAAACAAATGCTATAACATGAATTAAACTATATAAACTTCAAAGTTTACTTGAACTTGATAATACTTATCGTTGCGGCAGTCATTGTGATAGCCATGCTTCGTTTCAAAGTTAACTAGAAATTATTAAAGCTAATTGTTAAAAGAAATACAAATAAAAATTTCTCCAGTTGGTATTCAATGCCTATAAAAAACAGCTTTATAACAGCGTCATTGAATCCTTACAGGAAGTCGGGCAACATAATATTATAACACCAAACAACAGACAAATCAGTATTACACAATATTGATAGAAACATCCAGGTTGTGCAAATATAAATGCATGAGGCAGTGAATAAATAAGGCGAGTTCAAATATACAAATCGGCTCGAAACAAGACATGTGCACGATAAAATGTCCCTCGAAACTCAATGTTTAATTATTTGTTCTTCCCCATTCCGAGAGCCGCCGTGTACAAAATTGCCCACCGGTGGTAACTCTTGCGCAACATTTTCCCACCGAGCCCACCGGATCAATTACAGCGTTGGGCGTGCGCGCGGTGGAAAACCGTGCCCCGTAATGGAGAGGAAAAACAAAAATACATACACAGGACCTTGCACCTGAAGAACGGAACATGCGGGAACCGTCGGGCGATTGCAAACCGCCCGGTCCACGTCCGATGGCGTGATTTATGAATGCCACACACCCAACCTGGGTCCCATTCGTTGCAGCATCTGTTGCAGTGTTGACCTCGTGGCATAATTCACGGGTCACAATTGTCGTGGTTGAGTGTGTCTGTGTGCTTGTTTATGTTCATCCAGGTGGTCACAACCAAATTCCGGTCCGTTGCTCCAACATTGTGCTACCAAACCAAACAATTCCGCATCCGCATTCCGTTGCAATGGCGTCCTTTGCGGTGTCAAAGTGTGTCCAAAGTGGAGCGACTGGAAGGTGGAGTGAAAGGTCACACCATGCGGTGGTAAATCGCCACAGCACGGTTGACACTGAACTGGGGGTGAGCAGACGAAAAAAGATATACTGCCACAATTTCAACCATTCCAACCGTCCGCTCCGACATTCGCCTGAACCTCGATTGTTACAAATAGCCCGATCCGTCAGTTTATGCTCACAAAAATCCTTCACTTTGACCATCAACCGACAGCCCGTGGTTCGCGGGCTGACATTGTCCGGACCCGCTAATAATAGTTTTCCAGCTCCAAATTCCGACTCCCGCGAGTCCACTGCAGTTCGTGTCGGGCTCGTATTAGATCATCAATGCGTGACCGAGTGTCACAAGTTTGAAGGGAGAGACGGCGGTTAATTTACATCAATAAATATGCTACTGGGCGACATTTTCGGGTGCTTCGCCGCATCGTCAACATCCCACTGGGCCAAAGCCATCGTCCTCCTCTACCTCGTTCTCTCTCTCCCTCTCTGCGGGCGGTTGGTCGGAAAAACTGTTAATTCACAGCTTGGTGTTTATTTTTCAACGGCCACCGTCGTCTAGGTGACGTGAGTTTTTTCGGTCCGTGTAGCTATAAACAAATATTCAGCAAGCCGTTAAACCGGTTCAGGACCGAGGTTCGGATGATCGTGTGCATCTCCGTCGTGTCGTGCACCGCTCATTACTAAACGCGATCGACAGTTCGCCGAACCGGGATGACTCAGAGGGTTTGGGCGCCAAATTCCTGCGTTGAACGTTGAATTCATTGAGTCAACACGTAATCGTCTGTTACAGTTATACATGATTAGATTAGGTACAAGTACTCAATTCGAGTGTCAAGTGCGTCTGTAGTTTGTGTGTTTTTACTCAACAAGTTTTCTACGAATAATGATAGTATTTCAAGCTTGTTTACGTTTGCTTCACGCGTTCTTTGTTTGGAAATATCCGATATGCGTTCGATTACAGTTGAACTGACTAATTTGTTGCCCCAATCTTTTAGTTCTACCGAACACAATCGAGTATATTGGTCATATAAGCTTGTATGTTTGTGCTTATTGCTCCTCTCAAAATCTTATCACAGAATTACCACATGTCTTGAATATTTTAACTTTAGGTTGTTTGAATTTTATTTAAATTTTCCTATTAGAGTATTTGCATACTCCTGCCTTTAGCTCTCTTAGTCATGTTACTAACAATATGATGCAATTTATATGTGTCAAGAACAGAATATTTTACATTTTTATACCAATTATGATCGAAACACCATTATTCTTGAAGAAGACATTTATTTTCACTCTTTATCATGAAAAATACACAGAAAAAGGGTTAATTTCTTCCTACCCGGTTGTTCCTTTAAAAGTGGTATGGTTTCTATAGTGATGGTATCATGTTCCTATAGTGGTGGTAGTACCTGGTAAACTTGTAAAATACTGAATATATTTTTACTGTATTTGATTGTTGAAGCATACTTAAAACCGAAAGGCCAAATAACTCAGACCAATGCATTGTCTTGGTCATAGACCAACGCCTTCCGTCATATAGACCAATGCTTTTTGCAGAGATTTATAGCCATGGCACTCCTGATAAATTCTTAAGGAATCCAGCATATAAGTATAACCTGTTTAGAAAAAATGAATTGTGGAGCCTTTAAATATTACGGAGAGGTAAGATTTATCTCCGTAAAAGAGCAAAGAACATTTCATAGAAGGACAAATAACGCTATTGTATTTGTTTCATCGTTGAGCTAGGATTTTATTCCACTACCTCCATTATTGGTAGTAGCACCACTATAGGAGCACTTACCCTTAAACATCATTTTGAAACTAATCCATTATCGAGGCTGTCTAGCTGACACGTCATTATTTGAATTTTATAACTCGTATTAAGCTCAATTTCACCGAATAATTTAATATTAAGTCAGAAACATTTGAACATATCCGACCACTTAATGAGACTTCCATTCAGTAGAAAAATCTACTCAAAGAAAGAAAGATTGCTTTATGATAATAATAAAATTAAAAAAGTTAAAAATGAAATTAAACTATACTCATGCCTACAAAAGCTTTCTGATGTTTGCCGAGCTAAAGAAGGTCTTCCCAAAAAGCCAGCTTGCAAAACATGTTCGACCCCAAAATGGGCAAAATCGTCCGTACCGCCCAACCTGACCCAATAGAAAGTGTCATTGTAATACGAGGACGTTTAATTGCCCCCAATTAAGAAATAAACCGCCGGTACAATCCGGTGTCCATTATGACTGACTAACATTCGTCGGCCGAGGGTGCCAAAACGGGCGAACAACCAAATGATCGCTGATCACGGTTCGTTGGTTCGATAAATTGGCGAATGTACAACAAACACCCTCTTCCACAATGTCAAGTAACCCGGATGGTGGTAACCGAAGGGGGCAAGAGGGAAACCAATAATTTCACGATGCTTTGAACGAATTGCTCGATCCCGCGGATCTTCTTTCCAGTCGTGGTTTTCCCTCGCGGTTCTTCCGCGGCGAGTTCCGGCGCGTGTGTATCCGAAACTCCAGTTAGAGTCGTGTAAAATGTTTTATTAAATCACACCAAAAGCCACATCCCGAATGGGGAACGAGTTCGGACAACGTTACTCACGCCGACGGCCAGCTCAACTCTCGATTGTTACCCAAAGTATCGTTATATTGTACAGTGTGATGATGATGATGATGATGGTGGTGGCGTGGGTACAATTTTATGAAATTTTTATAATCACTTTTTCCGCCGATTGACCCTACACACACACCGCCAAAACCGGAACAGAGCAATTGATATCGGGTTTCGACATACTCGGAAAGTTATTTGTTAGGTTCTTTACTTTTTTATCTCGTGTTTATGGCAGGGGCCGCGTTGAGTAATCAATATTCAACACACGTCGAATCGCAAACGGTGCTCTTTAACCGCCTATCGTCGGTGCGGACGCACTTTAACGGGGAGTGGTCGTCGATAAAGCTCCCCATCATCATCACCACCCCGGGCAGCGGTCATAAAGATTGGTTTTGAAATAGCCACAACAAAGAGACGAAAATACATCCTATTGATTCGCTCACTTGCGCTTCTGGTGGTAAAAATGTTGCATTTAAATTCATCGACCCCTCGAGAGACATGATGTCTATGACGAAGTACCTCTTCCAAACACTCAAGTTGATGAGTAAAACTAACCTGACGCTGGTTTTGAATGGAGCACAAGGCCTCTCTTTTCAAACCGTTACATGCAGAACCGGGCACACCTTTAATTATGCACTGTTAATTCATCATCAATGAGCCTCTCCGATGGAGTCATTATCGAGTGCGAAAGCATACACATCTTGCGAAATAGAAGTTAAGCTTTGACGCGTGCGGTGAAAGTATCGAGCTGAAGTAATTAATCAAACCAATATCCGACGGATGCAGCTCGAAACAGCGGAAGGTGTACATAAATCAACTTTCAACTAACCGACTCGTGGAAAAGAACGATGTTTCAACTTGGAAGTGAAAATTAAAACGGAATAATCTAGCTTAGAAAAGAAAACTGATTAGCATTACTAATGACGCATAATATTATGTGTACTAATATGCACATATTCCAAGCAGAAGGAACTAAAAATTGCTTTAAAGTAGATTTTATTTGAACAGTAGAACAAACATTATTATTTTCAACTTAAAAAGTCTGCAGACAAATGGCACACAATCATTGCTAAATCATTAAATAGACAATTCTCCATTTCTATAACTTTCTTCACCCTCGCCATCGGTAGAGTCGTAAATATCCGCACCGAAAAACCATCTGGCGTTATTTGTCTTCAAGAAACCTGTTGACTTGCCGAGGTGGATCGAATAAATTAATTTACCAGACACACCGACCGGATCGATTTCTATTATTTACACCGATTGAATGGTTTGTTTACACGTTTCAAGTAAACATAGTGATTCCTGGCCGATAGAAGTTTTGTGTGGAATGTACAGCAGCAAAAAAATCGCACATTGCAAATTGCAATCAAACTCAGAAAACAACAAGCAACAGATTAAGAATGCAGAAAAACACTGAAGAAACCAACGACAACGTGACGCCACCTACCCACCACCGGTAATGATGCCCACACGCCGTTGCAAAAAAGTCAAAACTCCCATGCAGAGAATTCAGCTCATGCAAGAAGAATTATTTATCTTCATCTGTTGTCCGGTTCTCACACGCATCGGTCTCTCTGTGTGGTGCAGTTAGACCAAACACCCGAGGGTGTTTTTGTGTGCCACGGAATTGAATTAGCATTCGTACTACTGCCCGAAGGGTTTTGTGCAGCATGTAACGCATCGAATATGCACTTCCAGCTGCTGCACATTGGGTAGGCGGCCATCGTGAAAAAAACCGCATCATCAACACCACACCACAGAGTAATGCATACACTCGCGGTCTGAGCGCCACAAAATGTGTACCGTGGTGGTTACCAAAGGGAGGGAGTTTGCAATAAAATTTAAGGACAAATGTGTTTTAGCGGTAAAGGGTTTTAAAAAAATGAACTCACCAGATATTGAATAAAAGATTGTGCGCTCCACCAGACTAGGGGTGTATAACATTATGTATCATTTTTCAATTCGCTTTTAGCCAGTAAAATCTCGGCAAAACGATGGTGGTCGAGACAAGTTAAACGAATTGACAGAGTGCACATGGGTACAACTGGTATCAGCCTCCTCTAAGCAGACATCTACATCAGGCTCCTTGACAACCCCTGGGTTGGCTCAGCACGAAACCAGGGATGTGGAAGGATTCCTCGAAAAAAGAAATAACCAACACTCCAACAGTGCCACTGAATGGCGTACGAGGAATGAAAGGGCCATCCTGCAATCTACCCAACCACACTAAGTGGTCTCTAATGCAAATTGAAAAATTGTAATATACCACATAACATAGATGCAACACGAGCAGCAGCGGGGCAAGCGTGTGTCCAAGGGTAGCCACAATAAAGAGCACCAGCAGCAGAAGCAACGTTACGGACTCGGACGAGACATTTGAACTGCAATAAAGTGTGCGCCCGCGAGCAGACTATGCAAATGTAGCGTTGGCCACGACTCGTCGGCTCCCGTGTGGCAGCTCAGGCTAGTGCGTCATCAGCGTCATCGTGGCCCATATTACATTCCATCGTCTCGTACGACGCCCAACACCCGATCATCCGACGCTGGACTTTGTGAACCCGCCCCGGATCGACGCGAGCTTCTGTTAGCTGGCTCGAGGTCGCAAGGATCAAATGCTTCCCGTCCCGTTCAGCGCCATCCGACGAGGAATGGGACAAGTACGTGCGCTGGAATCCGTTGGCAAGCTAGTGGTGCCTTTTAGTGCCGCTCGGTCTGCTTGATTATGTGAAGTGTGTAATTTCCACGATGAGGCTTCGCATGACATAAATCCACTTCGACGGGCCAGGTCATCCGGAGAAACGGTTCACTTACCTAAAATGAGACAGAAACGGGTAAGCAGCGAATTAGTTTTGATTTATTGAAAAAGAGTGATCATAATTTTAAATAAAATGAAACATTTTGAATCGGTTCTTGAAAAATAACATAAAAATAAATTTATTACCAGCATGTTTTGCAAAATGATTAGCATTTTTTGTTAAATAAAAGAGAAACTACAAATAATGTGTTAAAGATAATTATCCTATCGCTGCTTTGGCTTTTAAGTGGGTTGCCACCCTTTATTGAAAATTGCGCGATTTTATGGTCCTGGCGTATAGGTCGGACATTTGTTACATAACTCTGCTGAAGAAACACATACTTGCACGTTTTTGACGACGGCTCATCAACTTGTAATGTAACACTTGCGTTTAATAACGTGTCCAAATTACACTTCCGCTAACACAACGGCCGACTCAATGTCGATCGACCAACATGTGTTTCGCCGCCGTCCAGTCCATCCAAGTCGATCCTCATTCGAGGCCACAACGCATCGTTAAGGTATGCATTTTAATTCGCATCCTCCGTGTGTGTGTTTCCCTCTGTGTGTAAACTTCCTTCCACCGCGCGTCAATAGACACTTCTGACTCGCCATTATTTTGCGAACACCCCAACCCCAGCAGAAACGTGCTTTGGCAACTGTTCAAAATATCCGTGAAGAAAAATCTACATGAACGCAGCGAGCATAAGATGCACCAACATCGTCTGCCCGTATGCTGCTGCGGGTTTTGTTTACCGCAGCCGGCTGCTGCTGCTTTGTGGCGTCGTTCCCGTTGAAAAGGATACCAATTACAGGGCCCCACAGAGTACGTCAGCATCATCAGCACTATTAGCTGCTCGTTAGTTGTGCCATTAAAAATGCATTACAAATGGGGTGAAATTGCTTCCACCTGGCTTGGAGCACAAATAAGCCCACTTTCCTGTTCTATCAATCACTGAATGTAAACGTGGTTAGTTGCTTGTTGGGATTGCAGCATTCATAAAAAAGTTGCGTTAAGGAAAAAACTGTCGCTACATTCATGCTAAATGAATCCTTTCCATCAAGTCAAGGGCAATTTGAGCAAATTTAAGTTATACGTAACTGTAATTAGACATGCTACAGAGAAAACCCAGTTTTCCTTATTAAAACACAATAAAAATTTAAGAAATGGAACTGAAGTTAATAATAAACTTATCAAATTAATAAAAACTTACGATCAAGATAAGCTCGGCGTAATTTTTGTAAGCCCATTGTTTTTGTTTTAAATTATAATACTGCTCATGATTTTTCTTTCTTAGCCAAGAACAGATAAAACTTTTCTTAAGCTGCGATATAGTAAAAGTAGCCTTATTTATTTAATTTGTTATCGAATCTGATGAACGTTTTATCATATTCGTAAATTTGAAGAAACTTGTCTTAAAAAAAAATGATTGTAAATTCTATGAAACTTCAATAACATCATATGAATAAGGTAAAATCGGAAAAAAAAAACTTGGTGTGAAACGGTGGTTTTAATGAAGTTATACCACACTATGCATTGACATCGGTACTTAAGGACTGCGCGGCATGAAGAGTTAACATAAATTGGGGAACAACATTAGTTTATAACAAAACCTGTTAACAGCGCCTTATCCCTCAAGGTATGGCATTCCAACGATGATTCTCCAACTATGTTAGCCTGAATACCAAAAAAGTGCACCAGTTATAACAAAGCAGAGGTAATGTAAATTATGATTTCAAATTTACCGGTGAGAAAGATATAATTCGTTTCCATTGAAAATAGCATTTTGAATTTATTTTGCACACCATTTCAAAACGGCAGCGAAACGTTTGCCACCAGCAGTGAAAGTGAACTATTCATTAGACCCAAATGTCGGGCCTTTGAATGGGTTGAACCGTGAAGAGGGTGAAGCAAATCAGCTCTCCCCTACTGACAGGAAAATCTTCCCTAAAGCAGGTAACCCCACTGTGCAAAACTATGCGAAAATAGCTTTTACTTTCGTGGTCGATCTTCCACAGTTTTGAACCTCCACGAAGCATTCGTTCCTCTAATTTATCGCCCCATTTCGGGTTTCTTCTCTTTCCATCCCCGCACCCTCACCGCGGTGATGATTTACGGCTCTTCATCGCCGACAGCTTCATCATCGCGATCACGTTCGACGCACACGTTTTATCACTTTCTCTGGAACATTTTTCAAAACTGGAAATAATTTCCTTCTACTTCATAAGTTGCTTCCAACCATGATATGAGTGATCCAACAGCGTTTATGTGTATGTGTATCAGCCTAATAAAACCCACATTATGCCCTTTCATTGGCAACATTAACATACCCACATCGAGTGGAAAACGAAGAACGTCCGAAAAACACCTCACGCTGCTGGGAAGTTCCCACTTGGGTGTGGAAAAATCTAAAACCCGCCAGAATCCTGCAACCACCGACAAGACACCAGGGCCCCGGAAACAGACCACGCACCCTAATTCTCAAATTCCGGTCATTAAGCAGCAATTCATTCTCGCACGAAAGCACCCCCTCAAAGCGCGAGAGCTTTATGTTACCGTTCTGGGCTCGTTTACGCGCTTTCGAAATTACTGGACCAACCACGTGAACATTTATGGGCCTGTCGAAACGATTTCTACGAACTGCTAGCCTGTGTTGGATCAGGCAAAAGTTAGACGTAGATATCTGGGAGCAAGAAAAACAAAACTCTGAATGGTGTAGGAAAAGCTAGGAAAACATGTCTCCATCGTAAAAATCGTTTCAAAGCCAAAGGAAAAGCCAAGTTCATGACACCAACAAAAGCCGCCCCGCTGGATATGCTGGTGGGGAATGTATCAATGCACGTTCCATCTGGAAGTTGCGTTCAATTTATGCTACACTTATAGGCGCACTTGCCACCGAACGACCCTGCAGGCTTGCCACAGTTCACATCAATTACGTTTCTACCGGACTTAAAAGCCCAAGACTCGGCGAAACGATGCGGGAATAGTGTTAGATAGAAGAAACACAAAATCGGATGGAAAACCCCTCAGAATCGTACGCCAAGAATAACACTAGAGCTCCCCCTAAAGGCCCTAGAGTGTGTGCATACACCCATCTATCCAGCCTTTACGTCTGTTGACTTTCGGCTGGTTGTACGCCAGACCCCGCGAACGGCCTCTCGACAATGCTTTTATGTCCCGCATCATGTCTAGAGAAAAAAAGCCTCACAATCAAAACCGCTCGACCCAACCGATGGGGAGAAGAAAAATCCAAACTCCAACCTAGGCAACGAAACCAGTATATCCATACAAACGCACATTTGTCGAGCAACTTAGCTTGTGTTCTTTGCCCCTTCGCCGAACTGCACCCTTCCCCACACTGGATACAAATTACGCAAACATGGCGCTATTAAGGTGCTACCGAATCAACTTCCAGACGTTCCAGCAGGTTAGGACACAAAGCGTACCTGCAATACATGCGGGATTCTATCGGACAGCATAACCGTTACACCACGTGGATCGTACCTAAAACGTCCCGAACCATTGTTTGAGGTTTCTGTATATCGAACTCTAGACGTGCGACGTAGTGGGAAGTTGTTCATGACTTTTCTTTCCCTCCGCCAACACGACACCGTTCGGTGTCCCACTTTGACAAGCCAAGCCGATGAAATGGACAACTCGCTCCATTCGCCTCATCAACGTTGCTATTCTGGAGGTGTCGTCGCCGATGTGCGCGCGATGGCGTGGAGGAATTTGCTTTCCATAAAGAAAGGTGGGACGGATTAGTTGACCTAAGAATGGACCTAGCTATGTTAAGGGAACTTGGAGAAGTTCGTCAAAAGTCGGCACAAAACAGACTTTGTGGTTCTTGGTTCCCTACAAGACACGCATAAACTACTGGAAGATATAGCGAATTGACTACTTAGATATAGCTGGTGTACATGACACATGGAGTAATAAACCCGTCAAATCCTTGGTTATGTATTCCAATATGACATAACCAACGGAGACATCGAGCACACACCCCATTCTATACACGAGACATTCCCATACAACGAGGTCCATTAAGAGATCCTCCGCAGAGTAAGTGCACGACCTAGTCAATCTTGCAATTGAGCGTGAAATGTGAATTTTCTCGCCACGTTCGACGCGACTAAATTGGACCAAATGGTTATTAGATTAAAGTGACAACCACTGCCCACCGCCAGCGTGTCCACTCCGGGTTTGCAGACTTTGACAGGTCTCTCGTCTCTAGTTGATCGAAATTGAAAACGAGAGCGATGTGGATAGCAACGTTGTCAGCAGAGAGGCCAAGTGAAAGACGAGTACGGGTGCCGGACTTGGATTGATTTTACAATGTACACGTTATGGCTCGTAAAAGAATCTCTCTACGCGGGAGAAATGAAATCGTTAGCACAGTTTTGTCCCAACCTGACTAAGTCCCTGAAGGTTGAAATGCACGCTATACCAGCTTCTTCCTCTAAATACCACGATTGCATGGGAAGTGGGATTCGCTCCACTGTCTGCACTTTGCTTTGGTGAAGACCAGCGAGATAAAATGGAACAATTTATTCGAGCTTAATATCAATCCGATCAATTTCAAACACGCTCGTACTACACACCATGGGAACGTGCGATTGGCACTTGGTGCGAATTGAACAGAGCAACAAACAACCGTCACATCCCACGCGCAAATACCCCTCGACTCGCCTCTCCTTCTGCTGCCGACGATATTTGCCCCCGGTCCGGCGAACTTAGGTATTTACAAGCTACAGCCTCGCTGGCGTGTAGTGCTGCGTCAGCGAACATATCCCATATTGACCCATTACCCGGCGCAAGCACGCGGATCGCATGATCTAAGCGCAAGAAGAAATCGCACACCATCCGCTTGCGTTTCTTTACCGTCCGAAAGTGGACCATGTGCGAGAATTGCACAAATATTTAGATCTCGCTAACTGGACGACTCCCCTGACGTCTGAAGCTGAGCCTAAGCCTTGTACACTCGACTCGGTAGCGCGCACGGTTGCTGCTAATAAGGGTAGGTAGACTGCGTTGCTAACCATCCCTGCCATCTGTCTACCACCTTCTAACTGACGGTGGTGGTACCATGTGACTTTTGTCAGTTTCCCGAAGCCTAGAGGAATGAAAAATATTTACACGCCCTTCGAGCCACCCATCGAGCGCACCGATTGTTCGCACCATTTTCCGGTCCCAAATGCCGGGGGGGCTAGAAAATGTATCATAGCACTCAAACAATTTGCCTGCCGCGAAGGAGTTCTCTCCCACCTCCTCTTCTGGACCTCCCTGGTTTTCCAATATAAACACTCCATAATTATGACTAAATATGTTTCCACCGGCAGTACGTCGGCCATTGCGCGCAAGCAAGGAAACAATAAAGATGGTGGAAAAACGGCGCAGCACACCATGCCAAATGGGCGTCATAGCGCTAACAATAGCATTCCGTTCGGTCCTTCCTGCTGGTATTGCACTTGGAATCTAGGGTGGATTGCAAAAAAAAAATGAAAATGGGAAATAACAAACCTTCACCCACTGAGGAGTTGAAGGCGGCTTCGGAAGAACTGGGCCAGCATTATTAGACTGACGGAAGAAAACAAAAAAAGACTAATTAGGTCCGGAGGAAACGAAATGGACCGGTTGGAAGTACACCAAAGGCACTTCCCAAGGGAAGGAAATAACCACAGAGTACTAGTTTGGAATTTTTTAAACCTAAATAAGTCCAAGCACCTGGAAGGTGTGTAGCGGACAACACATACAGGTATAGCATAAATGGACGGTAAAATGCATATGTTGGCAAAATTAAGTTATTTGCCGTAACGTACCTAAAAGGGTTGGGGTAAAGACAAATCAATTGTTAAAAATACCAACTGAAATCAGTTCCCTCCAGAATTGCAGAGTGTTCACTCCATCAAAATGATTCCATTTAAAACTTGAAAAAAGTAACCCATAGCACTAGTGCGCAAAGTGCAGATTAGGCAAATGTTTGTTTTCGCTGATTTTCAAATTTAATCGACGAGCAGCTGCACGGAACTACCAAAAGTTAGTTAGCTGATTGCTGATTCTGAAGTAAACACACGCTCGCATACAAACGTCCTTACGAATCTGATATCTGTTCACATTCAAACCAACTCGGTGAGTGTAGCACATTAGATTTTCGAGACCCGGTTAAACCAATTTTCCCACATCAATCCGACATCCAATTAGAGTCGAAATGTTTCAAGTATCTTTGGCAGGAACTTCCAGATTTTGCACCCTTGGAGCACATGCACTTTTTAAAGCAAACATTCGGATTTCTTTTTTATCAAAGAGTTAAAACCGAAGATTTTAGCATACGCCGAACAATGTACAAAAAGGAATCGGTTTGTAGATATGATATAAATTTGACATGCCCCTTAATATCCCCCAAGACTATCGTCAGAAACGGCATTCAGACGGTCATTACTTCACATTTTCATTCAAATTGAGAGATAGAACCTTAGGTTACGACAACCCAAGAATATAGGAAGAATTAGAAGAACGCAGGAGAGCCCTGAACCCATGTAAAGGAACCTTCGAAATCCTTTTGCTGTAAAAAAACAAATATGTAATCTTGTCTTGCAGCTCTTTGTTTCGTTTTTCTTTTGTGATCCCCCAAAAAGCGTCCTCTTCAACATTCGACCCGGTGAATCCTACCCGGGGTCGATCCTATCCGTTTGATTAAAATCTGATTTTCCTTCCGTTAGAGGAAAAAAGCGCCAATCATCGGTGGATCGATATAATCCGATTAGTTGCGCTTGGTTGCCGTCCAGATTGTAAGCCGTCGGAGGCGAAGCAAGATGGCTGAGCGGAGTTAAAAGGTACACAAGATCGGATTCTCGCCCTTGTCTCGGGACGACCATGGGTCCAAAACGGTTGACCGCTCGGTCGGTCAATTTGAGGACCGTTTGACGATGGTCGTCGTGTGTCGTCAATTTCCGATACGAAAATCATGCTCAGTTTTAGCTGCAACGTTCTTCTGACGATCATCCACTGACGGTGCATGCATTCAAGCGATGAAGCTCTAATAGCATACCCTCTCAAAGCTTCATCCACAACTTGGTGCACTTTACAGGTTATATCTTCATTGATGGAGATCATAGAGAGGGACTCTTTAAAGCATTCCGGTTTAACTTTGCTGCAAGCACAAATTTTCTTCCCACTTTCTATCCCTTCTTTTGGAAATCCTCGTGATTCAATAGAAAAAAGAGAGACAAATAGGGCCCCATCCGTGAAAGAAAACGAAAGATAACGGAATTGCATTGCAAATTTTACATCTCATTATTTCTCACGGAAGGAAACGTAAAGCTGCAATATTTTATTGTAAACCCCAGTCTCGAAATCCAATACCGGAAAACTCATCTTACATTCTGTGGTCAAGCGCCATTTCATTTCATCTTTTGCATACAACATTTTCCTTCCTGTAGGTTAACTTTTTCCTCTCCAACCAATACTATGATCAAACGCATGCCACAAAATGCAGAACTGTCATTAACCTGAGAGTTTTTTTCCTGTTTTCTATCTAGCAAATACAGATGCAGCTTTTCACTAACATTAAGAAGCACCCTCACCCGGTTGGGCGCACTTACTTAGTCGGGCGGAAAAATGGCCATTGGAAATTGAAAATTACCTCTCACCAACGGCCGGATGGCTAATTGAAACGAACGTTTCCGTCGCGGAACGCTTAAAAACCCAACGCTAACGCACGGAGAGCCAAGAATCGAACGCTTATGCGAGATAGGACATCCCTTTCATCAATTTGCCACGACCCAGAGCAGAGGAGAGAGACGAAGAAGGGAAAGCGCAAGATGCAATCGAGAAAGTGTGCAGGACGGCGTGTTGCAAACAAAGTTGCACTCACTTTGACAAAGCGATGCCATTTGCGGGCGAAAAGTTAATGCCATTAGAGGTTGCTCGTTCAATCACAACCGAGAAGAAAAGGAAACCGATGGTACAGTACAAATAATCATACACCAGGTTTTAGAGGAAACATTGGAAAAAAAATCGACGACGTGCAATGCCCGAGTAGAAGGAAAATAAGCGAGGGGGTTAGCTGCTTATGCTTGTTAGTTCTTCAAATAACATCGTAGGATTTTGACGGGGCAATCAATTGCGCAAGGTAGAACAACATTGCACGTGCGGTTCGTATAAAATGCCGCCAACATGTTTGAGAAAACAGAACACGCGGCGGAAAGGAAATGCGATTGGTAATTTAATAATAAAAGGTTGCGATAATTTCTTCTGATGGCAGAAAACTTGGGCACGCATACAAAAGATAATCTTTTTTTAAATATAGGTTGGAATAAAAACAATCTTTAAAGTGGAAATAAAGTCTTTGACACGTACATCGAAACAGGATGGATGAAGTCGTACACAACGTATTACAAAGTACAGCCGGTAATTTAAGATGCAAAAACTACCCCTCTTCACGCGATCACCCAACTACCACGTAGTGACAAAGATTATTTATCAACGTGTTGAGTTGAGTTTTGTTTTGCGCATTTTAAAAATGCAACCATTTGCCCATTTTCCTAAAGACCGACAGCTGAACATGAGGTGGTAGATTTAGATGCACGCCCGAAAGCGATCTCTGACTGAAAACCACACGAAAATCACGCTCCGACGTCAGCCGGACGTGCCTCACACCGCCGACTTGACGGCGTCTTCCACGGCAGTTTTCCTCGCCGTATCGCGAGGAGAGAAGCAAATCTTTTGAGTAGCACAGCTGAGCAAACCCGCTGATGTGTGATGTTTGTGTGAGTGTGTGCACGAGCTGGGGGGAAGCCACACAAATTACCGGAACGAGCGATTCGTTAAGTGATTCGTTTCGTCGTTCGTTTGGACTTCTGCTGCTGCAGCATTATTATGTAGGGCCGCCAACGCAACGCAACGCAAACCCAACCCAACCCAAGCTCGAGCGTTCAGAGCGTTGACCACCACGGTTTACGCTTCCATTTGCTTCGGACCCTCCGCGACGCCGTGCGATGCATCCGTCGGTACCACACTCTGGCAAATCTATGCATCCAGTCGGCGCAAATGCACACCACAGCATCAACGGTTGCATGCGTGTCCGGCCGGAAAAAACATACATATTCCGGGCCGGTTTACATCGAGATGCGATGCAGTGTTTACAGATCGACTTCATAATACATCAGGTAAATGGATGGAATATGGAGCGTGGTTTGTTAGGATAAATAAAATTAATGCCGAATTACAATGTTTTACTTCATCGGCTCGGGGAGTGTTTTTGATCACACATCGCTTAACTCAATTGGAAACTAAATTATCATAACGGTTTGTTTAGAGAGTCTGTCAAAATAAATCAAAGGTTCAAATCGAATATTGAAAATAGTTCTATTCTAATGCGATGTAAAATTTTGATGTGGCGTGTTTTATCGTGTGTAACGGACCCGAGTGTATAACGATGTTTTCAAAAATGACCAAAATCCTCAATGGATTTAATCTAGAATTTATGTAAATTATGCAAATAGTGGTAGAAAGGATAACAATATTGGCTATTGCTTTGCGATATTGATAATGAGTTTGAAAACACCAGCGAGGACGAAATAAAACGATACTATGAATTGTAATATTAATTATCAATTGAAACAATATTGTGGGGTTGACATATTGATGTAAAATTCGGTAAAATAGAAATATTTTATTTTATAAACATTTAATATTTAATCAGGGGTTTTAATGCAAGCTAAAACAAAACACAAACAAACAAACTGAACGTAGTTGCATATTGTCTAAGACAGCGTTTAATATGACTATTAAATGAAATCGCTTTTATTTCCGCAATTTTCATAATAGTAATGAGTAAACTTTTTTTTCGTTCTATGGATACACATTCCAAGGCAATACGGAATGTAACATGTCATAAAATGAGTCACAACATGCAACTTTAAACTAAATCAATTCCTTTATCAGTCCCAAGCTGATATCAATTGCAATATTGCATGCTTATTTCATTTCGTTCCTTATCATTTACTTCTCATCGCATATTTTTCTTTACTGCAATAACATTTTAACGGTAATAAAAGATTATTTTGCTTAGAATAACCATTAAAATCACCCGCTAATGATCTGGGTATGATTCACTTCGAACAGCCAAGATGTTGAAGAACTCGCCGTAACAAAACATATCTTTTAGATTGATGCGAACGTAGGTCATTGAATATTCAGTTAAGTGTTTTTTGAGAGCAACCCCCACTTCGCAGTCCAACCCCAATCTTTTAAATGGACTGCAAACGACGAAAAGCACTCCTACATAGTAAGTTTAGGGCACGTTTTCCTTTTCATAAAATATTTTAATATGGTAGTTTACATAAAGGTTTCATTATATTACATTCAATGAGAAAAGAAAGGTAATATTAAATGCAAATTTAATCAGCTCCGAGCAACGGACTGAAGATCAACGGCGGGCAAATTATTAACATTCCAACAAATTGAACCGATTGACCCAAAAACCACCCACATCGAGGCACTCCTCAAGCCGTGACAAGTGGCCGACAGAAGGTTGCAGCAAGATCTATTGTGACATATTTCCGAATTTTTCAATTCTAGGATGGATTTATCGGCCTCTTGCTGCCGGCAGAGGGTATTGCCCAATATTTATGAACCTATCAGGCGCAAGCCAACCTAAGTCGTACTTTGCCAGGTTTTGTGTGCGGCAGGTGGAGTAGCGGAAGGGCAGACACTTGACATTGACGCCGGCAACGTGTGATTTGTGGGTGGAAACGACGATGACCGGGAAAGTGTTCTTATTCGCACGGTGCTTTTCCTCTCTAATTCGTTTCCCCCGTCGTACATTGCGCCATCGCCGTAAGCATCCGATGGTTTGTGGGCTTACGGGCGACGGATGTCACTGAAAAACAAACGAACGGACGTACAAACGAATGAACGAAAGCGGCTAAACGCTTCACGCAGCATGATGCGGAGTTATTTCTGGGTCCACACACCCCGAGCCGAGGAAGATGAAGACGGCCAATTTTGCTCGTCCCGGTGGCGCTATTAACTTAGTTTATGCCTTTCGTGCCGTTGTGTGCGTTTGTCACGGAGGGGCCTCAAAAAAAAGTCAGTTGACAGACCTTGGGCGAAAACGACCGCCGGGCAGAACCAAATAACAGCAACCGTCGCACAGAATGCTCTTTTGTTTTGATGACTCAAAGGCCCAACACCCTCAAAACACCCTGTTTTTTTTATAATCCACCCTTCTGACGCTGAGTGTCAAGTGCACTCGAGGGCACGAGCTAGACGGCCACAATTAGGACGTCCAAGGTAAGTATGCACCCATTTTGTACCATTCTTTTGTGGATATAAATAAACGCACTAAATAATAACAAATTATAGTGTATGACTTGCTGAAAACCAGCTCACTCATATTGTTGTTATAAATAAATAAACATCACGTATTATGAACTTATGGTAACTTTTTCCATATTTCGGGTAAAGCCCATGACCGATGATCTTAAATGTGTGATGAATTTTCAGACGGCAAACTATACCGTAAAAGATGTTAACTTTTTAGCAATGGATCGTACCACATTTTCAAAAACACTCGTTCAAGATTTATATTTCATTTTCATATTTTCTTATTCCATTTCATTAAAAGTTAAAAATTGGAAAAAATGTAGATCTGGTAGCTTTTGAAGATTTCTAACCAAAACTGAACGCGAAATAAAAACTTGTCTCAGCATTTCAGTAAAATTGAATTTGATTATATTTTTATTTTTCAATTCAATAACTAATAGTAGGAAGATTGATAAAAGTGTGTAAAAATGCATGTAGTTTGTAATAGGTTTAATCGAGAGGAATCAATATTTTGACTATATTTCCCAGGATTGAAAGAGCATTTATTGTGTGTTACATAATCAGGCTTACATTTCTATTTTTACAGAACTTTACATACAACAATCAAGAACGTTTATGTCAATCACGGCATCATTGTTCCCAAAGTTAGAGAACAAACGAAGAATAAAGATCCGTTTGGCGGGCTGTCAGTTCTAAACCGGTCTTGTCTAAAAAATTTACTAAGTACTTCACAACTGAACAGTAATCATAACGTTGATTTGGAGTTCATGACAGAGGAACTTACTTTATTCATTTCATCACTTTCCAAACAAGCTCGAAATATGCTACTTTTGGAAATTTACCTAATCAACAGTTCGCTTCTGCAAGAAAAAGATCAAATCCGCAGATCCCCCAAGATTAGACACGTTTTGGAAAAGTATGTTACTTCTCTCAATCCACCAGTGATCTTGCAAAACAGTATTCTATGCTTTCAAGGTGCACACGTGCAATGGTATAAAATAACGTCCAACTTCACCGACCGAATCTCCTGTCACATTACCAGCTCAAAGTGTCGCCCCGAAGTACATGTCGGGAAAAACTTTCTCATATTTTCATTCGAATCGCTCACATAATCACGGGCACGATGCACTCCACAGCATGGATTGCATTTCCAACGAACGAAGAGGATTGTGTTTCGGATGACGGTGCAGAAGTCGGAGAGCTGTCTGAGACAGACACACACACACACTTAATCAAACCCTTACCAGCTGCAGCACAAACAACTTTTTTATCAGAAAATTTAACTCCAATAAATAAATAATAGATCTGACCCACTTTAACGGTGGAGATTCTTCGCCAGCTCGACGAGTGAACGAGCGAGGCGCAAACAGTATCAACCCCACATCGGACACCACACTTTCGCTGGCGAGTGTCGGCGGCCAATAAGGGATAAGGGGGAGATACTTTGCTGACTTTCATCTGCTCCGAGGGGCAAGTAAGTGTCAGAGCTGAACTAACTTTTACCAACAGTCAGCTGTGGGCTAAGGGCTTAACTACTCTATCTCTACCCCGAGCTCTCCATCGCTATGAATCGAACATTGTTCTATTTTTTCCTAACACGCTGAGCATTTATCCATTTTTGTCGAGGGGAGCATCGCTAAACCAACATAGCCTCATAAAGATATGAACCCCAGTACCAAAAGCAGCTTTCCGCCCACAGAGAAATGCCTCAGAAAATTGCCAAAATGCTCATACATAGAACTGTATCGGTCGGTTTGGTATCGATCGTTCGGTGCTCCACGAACGCGAAGTGCATTTCAGTGCAACTCACCCTCCTCGGGAACGACATTTCTCCTCCTCCATAGAGTCCAGTTATTTGCTTTCGGTGCTGACCCAAATTGGCATCCATTCGTCGGCCCGTAATGACAGCGCGAGATCTCATAGAATATTGATACTTTTATACTTCAACTTGTCAAGGCGTGAATCGATGGAGAGCATAATTGAAATACTCACCATGGCTTCGCGAAGCCAATTCGAATTGCAATGCATTATTGAAGGTGCACATGGACAGATAGGTTGGATAATAATAATTGACACTATTGTGTGCGGTTTTAAATAAAGGAATTGCATACTTGAAAAAAGTTCAGCTGGGACGATTTTCAAAAATCCTCCCTGTTTCCAGATAATTTTCCAAACATGAAGAATGCAGGTATTCCGCTTGAACACTCACTCTGAATATTTGCAATAGAAAAATATGCTGATCTAACAGAGTCTTGCTTATACGATGCGCAACATTAAGGACCTTATGTTTCTGGTAGATGTAAATTATCTCTACTCCCAATGGAAATCAAGCCTTAAGTTAAACGAACACACGAAGATGGAAGAGAAATTTTACCAAGTGCATCCAATTCGCTCGAATTCAAACACTCCGTCAGGAAAAATACACTTTTCACAAGCACTAATGCAATCAAACCCAAAGTGGGTTGTAGTTTTACCAAGTTCGTTTCTGCATGAATCATCCGGCAAATATTCTGTGCTGCATTTGGATCCGCTTTCGTCCGTTACAAACGTGCTTTCTTTTTCCTCTTCCTAACGGATGAAGCACCTTCTAAGAGCATCACTGCACCCACTCCCTCAGCTCTAGTGCGATAACTTCGATCTGAAGAGGATGAAGCCTATCGCGCATCGGTGATGCAAAAGCATCGAACGACTTCTCTTCTCCAGTGAAGGCAAGCATTTGTCTCGTTCGGCAAAACGAATGAAGCACGCTGTGGAGCTTGCTGGATCTTCGCCTAATGGTTTCTCCTACAAATGACCAGGGCAAAACAAAGAACAACCTCTCCACAAACTGGACGGCCAGTGTTGCCGATGAATCATCATGCTGCCGGTGGACCTGCCTGTCCGAAAGCGCGGCCTCGAGAGGAAATACTCTCAAATGGGAACAAATAAAGGAACAACCAGATATAACAAAAAAAAAGAAGGGAAGCGAAGTAAAGAACATTCCATGCTCAAGAGTGGGTCGTGAGTGTGCAGAAATCATTATGCCGCAGAGATGGCGCAGCCACACGACGGCACTGAGAAACAGGTAAGCTAAGGTCCAAGCCCAATTAAGCTCGATGTGGTTTTCAATTTTTTTTATTAGATTTGAAAGCCCTGACAAACAGTCGCCATGGATGAGTCATATCAGCAAACAACAGTGGCATGTCGTATTGATTCAGGTGATGTTTCAATCGAATTGCTGGTTGGATAAAAGCCTTCCTTGATTAAAAATGGTTTCAAATGAAAATGCAATTTTCCAAATCATCTGTTGTTCTTGCGCTAGTACTATGCTGATTATAGATGTATTTATCAATAACTTTTGACGTTTTACAGCAAACTTTAGTCCGACCGAGGAATTCAGTCATTAAAGCTGCTAATATTTCAGCAACTGCTAAACATGCACCATAAGACTTTGTTTACTATTAACACGTTGACTGCGACGTCACCCATTTGGCGGGTGACAGCGGCAATCTACATCAGCCGTTTAGATTAATATATTAGTGCACCTATAAAGCTGAGAAGTCTTGTTTTTGCTTTGTGTTGGTTTGATAAATTGGCTGGTTTGATAAAATTGTATTACCATATTTCATCGCAAATGATTGTACTGAAAAAAACTAAAACATCGTAGCCTTTAAACTATATCAACCCTTGATTTGTTTTAAAACATCCAGAACGGGATATGTGGAAATGACAACACATGTCAAGAAATTAATGTAAATTTTCCGCTTTCCAGACAAACGGTCAAAACACGACCAATTGACATTTCTAAACTTTTCACCCTTCTTTGACTTCTAGTTAGCGCTGATGGATGAAGATCCGTCACTCGCGAGAAGTAAACGCGTTGGAGTTACTGGTCCACCGAACCGTAATGGAGTTTGATCGAATTCTTAAGAATTGCTCCATTGCACTCCCAGTTTTCTGGCCCTTTCCCTTTACCGTGTCACCGCCATTCGAGGCGTTCAATGCTCCTCCCTGCGCCGGAGCACATCAACGTCAAAACTGGTTCTAAATTATTGCGCGTACACTCTATCGGAGCGTCATCCCGTTTCCAGATCGAGAATCGTCGCGCGCTGCAAAATGAAACGTGTGCAGTAGCACACCTATCCCCACCCTTATACTCCTCCCATCTGGTAGGGTTGAGATGGTCAGAGGCCCTCAGTTGCACATTTAAAACCTACGCGGAACGTGGCAAGGGCATTATTTTCCCCGTGCGGTAACGGTTTTAAAACCGACATCGATCACACTTCTCGCCAACGCCAACGACCGCTGCATTCTGCACGCAGTTTTCCAGTTTCCAGTCGGAGTGTTGTATGCATCTATGTGCGTTGTTGGAGAATGTCAACGACGAACGTGAGTAAGTGCGATGTTTCTCCAGCACTCTTTGCAGAAGAACATGTTTCAATCCAGTTTGCTCGTTTAAGAGGTATTTCTTATTTTCGAAACAAGGAAAATTATAGCAGAAAATAAATTCAATGTTAAACGGTTTTCAAAACCTTGTTAATGGGTCTCAATTCCATTCCACGCTATGACTGTTGCAGTATTGTTCATTGTACTATCACATAAATGCCAACAAGCTGCGTTATGTTTATAAGTACATCTGGCACGAATCATGTGTTCCCGTTATTTGCAAATACCAAACGGCAACAGGCAAGTTGTCAAAAGCGTCATACACTCGTCCGATGGTTTCGCTCCACAACCAATCCATTCCACTTGTCCCACACGAACCCTTTTCCAAAAAGGGGCCCTCGGGTATCTTACGCAGGTTTCTTTTATTTTACTTCGATGAGATCATCCTGCAAACAGCGACTGCCAGGCCAGTCATGCCATCACCGCCATCGTCACATCATACCGGATAATAAATAAAACAAGCAAACAATGCAAGGACAGAGGCGCAACGCGCATCGATCGATCTGATACATTCCCGAAAAGGAATAAACCACAGCCTGTCGCCCCGAACGGACACATCGTGGTATTTTCAAACCGATTATTGACGGGTTCAGGTCTGCGAAATCTGCGGGATTGCGATTAAAAGTAATTTTTGAATATATTTTTAAAGTGAAAAAAATGCAAAAAATTGTAATCGTTGATAAATGAGTTAAAATAATGTTTTCATTCAATTTAATGCAATAACCAATTGCAGACAAAACTATACAAAAACTGCAAGAATACGATTTCATACAATCGACGCTTATTACAATGAAATGATATGATGGAATATCAACCATATCATCCTCACCGTATACTAAAGAAAACTATCGGTTATGAATTGTTAGAAAAGTTGAATTTCTTTCTATCCTCTTCATAAGCCTCTTGAAGATAACTCCCAAACCCTCTTTGTCAGTTGTATTGTTGTTTTTGTTTCCAATCTCGTTATATTCTACCATAGTTTTCGTCCTACAGAAAAACTTGTGAACAAACTGATGAGTCAGAGCAAACAGACAAAGTTCACTAAATATAGCCACATACATATTTTCCAAAACAACATACTCTGCACTCCGAGTTGAACATGATTCAATCCTCTTGAAGATGGTTTTGTTTCTTACCTGTAATGAAAGGAACATAAATAAGAAAGATTAGATTCACAGTTATTTATGTCACATATTCACTGCAATTTTACATAGTATTGTAGTTAGTCATTCTGCAAATGTGTACCAAAGTAACACTTTGATATTTTTGGTTTGTAATGGAAAACATAGGAATGCTCATATTAAACTATCTTCGAAATTTTAGGAAACAAAGAACCCATGATGCAGGGAAACATTTACTATTAGTGCACTTAAAACTACAAATAAGACTTTTCATCTTAAACTGATTTCCCGTAGACATAATACTTCTATGTGCAAACGACATTCAAACAACGTTTCTAAAGCAACATATTTGTAAGTCGCTTGCGCTCTAAGCCTCATTTTTAGTTACGACCTTGAATTCTTGAACACCGCGCGGGGAAACCCGCTCGACTCCACCGCGGTAAAGACGATGTTTTCCTGCTTTTAAACTTCTCTACCGAATGCACCGATTGGCATTGAAATATTTTGCTTCGTTCGTACACCTCCGGGACGTATTTGAAAACGATTTATGCGCATCCGGAGGGAGCCAATTGCACCGAGTGCGTTCACACAGACTGTGGTCGAAACAAAACCCAACTTAGAACCCCTGCCGGGGAACGGAGATTTGCTAATCGGTTTATTTGCCATTTCGTGAGGAAATTAACCCACCACCGATCGACGAAACGACTCGCGGCGTGATGTCGTTGCATTTGCGTTGCCCGAAGGGCAAAGGAATGTTTAAAAATAACTCATGTAACACCGCAGTAAAGAGGCAAGAGGGCTCTCCTATCGGAGGAGGGCTTCCTTCAATCTGATCTCCCAACGTGATTGTCGTGGTGAGGTTCTCTCAGGTTTCTTACGGTGGTAAAATCTCTTACTTAAGCGACCGCAGAAAGCCGCAACCAGGGTCGGTGTAAATTTCCTTCCCGCATTTAAAACAAAAAACCGATTGGTGGTCAAGAAATGGTTTTACATTGAAGAAACCATTCGAACAGCTAATTATTATCAAATATTAAACAAACATGTATTTTTTAAAGATAAAAATAACTACAATATCGTTAACTACTGAAAGTTCTACTTTAAAAGTGAAGCAAATAAGACATGTAATAACGATAAAGTCGAATTAAAGATTATTCGAAAGAAAGATTATGGCCCTAAGCACGGATTCGATCGTAGAAATCCGTTCGAATCGAGTTGTAAATTTTTTACACTATTTATTTTTAAATTACAGTACTCTACGTTAGATTATTCCTCACATTAAAGGAAACACTTTCAATCATTTTATGGCCGCTATCAGCATATTTCTGAACAAAATTGGTAAAAAATTTAATCAAAATTCAAAATAGTATCTTTTTTGATAAAATGTTTGTCTTTACGACGTTTTGTTTTTACTTCTGTTTGTACAAAAAACATAACAGGATAAATGTCTCAATAAGTTGACGAAAATCAATTTAAAAAAGCATTACAGGAAGCATTACAGCATTTAAAGTAAGTAATTGAAAAACATGAAATCGAAATTATGAAGTGAACCACACTGAGATTAAATAGGAACAGACGTAATCCAACGTTAGATAAAATATGGCTAAATTTCATACTTGTCGTCGTACATGTCATATAGCGTATCGTCGGGAAACTTAATTTAATAAAACACCATTGGGGAAAACCCACAATCAACGGTTTTTTCTTAAATTGTCCTTCTGGAGACGGATAAACCCGAGTCTTAAAAGGACCGGAAAAAATTGGTTCCAGGCACGAATGCATGTACAAAAATAAAACATCATCGTAGAGCTAAATGTACTGCTCCTTGTTAGGAACGCCGTACAGTGGCTGGCTGGTTGGTTTTCCCGACTACGGTACATTGCCGCCGTTTCAGTGTTGCACTTCTTTCGCTGCTCATTGCAAATGCAACATCATCTGTTCAGACAGTATTGCAGCAGCTTAAAGACAGCCAGTCTTAGGGGTAAAAAATAAACCCAATTAAATTATGCGCACCCGAAAAAAAGTGACACACAAATATGGGAAGGAAATAATAATAAACCACAAGTCGGGAGGGAGCTAGAGCCTTTCTTTGGGCATGCATTGTGCTTAAGCATGCGCACATTTTTAGACGCTAACGATATGGTGTATTATTTTTTAATACTTTCCCCTTCCTTATAATGCCTAAGTACTTGCGTTTCGTGGTTTCCCATGTTTTTTTCTCGTACGCCACATGGAGCCACACAAGGACGCAGGACGGCGCAGACGCAGCTAACGATTTTCTCGGAAATGGTGAGAAGTAAAAAAAAACAGTCCACATTAAACATCGACCCCGTTATTTATCCCTCCCGGCAAATGCACTCTGTTTTGCATACCATTGGATGTGACAAACCCATTCGTCCGTGTGCACATTCACGAGCAGCAAGAAATAACCAACAAGAAAACGTCTGGGCAGATGTGGAGCGCTATTTTTCCGCTTCCCATATTGCTCCGTACAGCCAACGGCAAAGTGTGTATTAAAATAAGGCACGGAATGTAATTAAAAAAAATGGAAAACCAGGAGCTAAAAGTTGTTTTGTCTCAGTTTAATTTATTTTTGCTCATTTCAGCAGCCGTAGCTCACAAACAGAGTAAATCAGAAAATATGCCTCCATAGTTCCTGTACTTAATATCTGAAAGATACGAGACCAAAGAAAAACCTTTACCAACCTGAAACAGGAACCTGACTCGGGGGCACACCTTTGCAATCACTTGTGCAACTCACAATCATGCATCGTACTACTTCCTGCTTGATATCTTGTGCTTGTATTCTTGTACGATTGATCACATTGACTTATCCCACATCGAACAGGGTACAACTGAAATGTCACTGAAGGTGCATTCGAACACCCTATCCCTTTCTCGGCTACACAAATGATTAGTCCGGACTAGACGGCAGAGAATGCGGTAGAAAAATCGCATAGAGAACCGCCGCAGCCTGCACTAACTCTCCCTCCTCCATTCTGCCAGTAAGTAACGGCGTCGTGACGTCGCCTAGAGGCCCCCATATCGCAACTCGTACGACTCATTTTCGTAAAGAAGTGGTGGCTTACACTCCGACGTCTCTGGTAGGAAGCATATTTTGCATGGCTGCTGCAGGTGGCACTACGGGCGAGCAGTAAATTACCCTAATGGAAGCAGATAGATCGTGCTCTCCAAAGCCGGAGCAAAACAAACTTATCGTTGAGTTACGGTTCCGCCGGTTCGCGAATGGTTTCGGGTGGCAGTGTGAAAACTGCCTTTTCAAGAAAAGCGCTGAGAGGCAAATGCAAATTGTGGGTGAACGAGATTTTAGCGACTAATGCGTCGCACCGTGGCGTGAACTGAGCTGACTACCATCGTTTACTTGGCTGATTCGTGGTTGATGAATATCTATCACGCGACGGCTGGCATCGGGCCTTTCGGTTTCAATGGGTCTTATTTATGGTAAAAGACACAAAACAACAGCAACCAAACAAGCCGTTGAATGAGTAACAGCTAGTTAATCCGCGCAGAATTAGCTTGTTTACGATACAATTACATCTGCATACAAACGATCGCTCCAGTAGTGCAGAGGAAGTGGATCATTTAAAATGAACTATTTTGTTCTCATTCCATTCCCTTCGCTATTCGTAAGTAATGTTTTATGTAAAAATTATCACAAACTAGTAACAGAAAAAGAATAGTTTCCAATGCCACGGACATTTTGAGAAACTAAATAAACAACCGAATATTATAACGTATTTAATGCTTTGACTTCCAATTACCCACATAGTGGTTAACAGAAAATGTTTATTCGGCCACGAAACTAATATAGTGTTGCACTAAAATGATAGTATCATACAGTAAGTGCTAAACATGTATTCTTTGGGAGATTTGATCTATTTGTTGTTTGTTTATAAATAAGAATATTTTGATAATCTTTTTTACCAACACTAATGGCACCACCAAAATTTGTTCAAGACAGCTCAAAGAGTTAATAAACGCTAATGCAAACATTAAATTGTATTGTTTTAAACAATAAAATACCGAATCTTTGCCAAAGGACAGCAACCTCTTAAATTAGTTTAAATTCAGTAAAATATAAACGAATAAACATATGAAAAACAGTAAAAACTTTCAACCACAACAAAATGCACAAAACATAACGTATGCATTAAAAAAAATAGACAAATTTTCATCGACGATTAGAAAAAAGTTAACCAAGCTAATTGAATGAAGTAAATTTTATTGTAAAGTTACATCACTTAAGTACTTAAAAAAATATTTTGATGGTCAGTAAGGTGCCCATACGGTACTTGGTCGAAACTTTAGCCATAGCCGACAAAATCAATCGTGTAAGGATGTTTTTCAGTAGTTGTGTAGCCTACATGTCCACCTGCTGCTCCACTTGGATTTTAAATTGTTGGAATAGATCCTACGTTTAAGATTTATCAAGGTTTTATCAGTTGGAAGTGGTTGAGGGACATAGATAGGGTTATTAGTGCTGGAATCGATTATGAAATTTGACCGAATTTTGTGATTTTCCGAGCACATGTCTTACAGGAGCTTCGAGCCGGTTTGTTTAAGTGACTGGTCTCGATCGCGTCATCTGTATAACAATCTCCATCTTTTCTAAGTTTTTCTTAACTATTTGGCCGGTTGAAGCGACATTTTGATCCAAAAAACGGAATGATTAGGCCATTTTTCGTTATGCCTGTCGTAACGGCCTCTGTTGTCTTTTGGAGTCTCGCAGCACAGTCAGTGGCTGGACCAAGGCTTCCAAATGATTTTTCAACCTGTCTCCATAAGTGACCAAATAGTTAAAAATTCATATCAGTTGAATTCGGTGGACAAGAAATGTCTAACAAAATCAAGCAAGTTCGTTCCGCTATAATGCTGAAATTTTTTACACGTTATCAAACGAAGATGGTTTGCTGTTTTGGCCACGGCGGGTTCAATTTTAATGATAAAGTTGTTAAACTTGGTTGGAATTTAAAAGAAATGCTACTTTTTATGTTACTTTCAACAGAAAGTTTCTATCGTTTTCGGTTTTTGCAGGAAAAATCGTCAAAATTTGTCTATTTTTTTTAATGCATACGTTATTCAAAATACATTGCACATGAGAAGCGTCACTGAAATAGCACTATTTATAATTGTACCCTCGTGGTATAAACTTATAACTCAATGTTTTATAAGTTACGACGTCATTTTTAATTTAGTTAGGTTTGTGTGGACAACAATTTTTAATGAATTTGTTACATTGAAAAACAACCTGGAACTGACAATTGAAATTCTGTTAAGTTTAATAATAAATTTTAAAATAAAAATAAAATCAAACTAGCAAGCTTCGGCAGGCGAAGTAAAAAATGCTAACGTCGTAGACGATGTACAAAATTGCTCCCGAATGTGGAAATTCATCTAATTAACCTTTTTATACTCCATCGGCTGCAAGAAACCCTTTCTACACAATAACTTCCATCAAGAAGAGAACGTACACTACAGAGCCGTTAGCCCGTTCTACACGATACAGCGTTTGAGCACATTCGTCGAACTTGCTACCGTCGCGAAATAGCATGAAGATGAACCATGGGGCAAGACAAAGCCAACACTCCTTGCAGAACCTCTTTCCTTTCTTAATCTTCACATCTACGATTGAAACCGTGAACGGGGACTGCCCTTTCTTACTTTCAAATCTCTCTCCGAACCACACACGAACGAGAAACAGAATGTTCAGCCACCCATGCACCCAGCATTCGTTCCAGGTTTTATGTTCTTCTGCCGGGAACGCTCTAATCCCGGCATTAAAACCGCCGACATCGTTGCCGACTTTCGCAGCCTCTGCTGGGGCAGATGATTCATGCTTGTTAAGACGAAATGCGCTTCACGGCTCCATTTGCCGCACGAATTCGACACTGACATTGACGACGTTGATAAGCGTCATAACAGAACAACGTAAGAAGAAGAAATACCGTGTAACATCGCCACTCATCGCCGCCTTAGTGTTCCTACAACACCATCATCTGGGGCGACTTATTTTTGCAAAACATTTGCATCTGTCTCTGGTTTGGATGGTTTTCTTGTGGTGAAGATTTTGCATGCTCACGCCAACATAAATGAGCTTAGGTGCAGGTTCGCAAAGGAAAAGAGAATGCACTTTTCATGTAAAATCGTTATTGCTCCACGAATTTTAAGATGTGTGTTCTCCTGTGTATCAGTTAGGTAGAGCTGCTTAAAAGGCATCAACTGTACAGTTTTGAATAGAGAAGTCGTTTTGAATCTATTTTAGTATTGAATTTTGATGCTACTTTCGACAAGGCTTATGTAAATGCCCAATCCAGTTTCGGGACTTTAAGTAAGGCGATCACAATTTCGTCCTACAAAATATTTCAATTGAAATCAATATGAGATCATCACTTGATATGTTCTCGACTCCTAAAACTCATTTAGATTGCAAAAACATTTTTAATTCTAATTTGCAGTTTCGAGAACATCCCAGGAAATGTCATTCAGATTGTTTTAGTTTTTCTTTTTAAGATCTGCATCTTGTTTCAGCATAAATTCCTCGAATGGTGTTAAAAAGGGCGAACAAGGCTGTAGAGTTATTCTCATCGCTCGAAACCCCGCAGGACGAAGGATCATTAAACGCACGCCTTCGCTAGTTTTACCGTCTGAAGACAAATTTCGATTTCATTCCAGCTGGTTCCACCGACCTAATCGTCGCCTCGTGCTGTTGCGATGTAGTACCTCCAATACCCAACGTCTAAACGCTTATTCCCTAACATATATCCAACGTAGGAACTAAACCAAAAGCAACAAAAAAGCCGAAGGCTCCACAACTCGCGACCGGCAGAGTGCGATGCAAGCGATTTTGCTTAGAAGGCACCTGGTACCGACCGAAGGAACCGGTTTTCGGGAACACCTCTCTATCTCCCTTACTGGCTCCATCGTGCCCTCTTTTTCTCCAACCGAAAGAAAAAAGCACTGTTCGTCCGTTCGACCGGTAGCCATACTCCGGCGATGAAGGTTTTTTGGAGGAACAGGTTTTATGCACAACAAGGCTTCAGAGGCTTCACCCGCCGGATAAGTAAAGACGCGCGGTGTAGAGTAGAGACTCGCTGCTGCTGACGGCCATCGGGGCCAGTTCTTTCAGCGAAAAAACTTCACCCTTTGCCGAGCGCGAGCGGAAGTTCGGGCGCTGGCGATTTCGTTTTCCTTTTCCCCATCGCTAGGCACACTTCCACCATCAAGTTGCGCCTAATTTTCGAACCGGGTCAATCCACCAAATGGTCCGCGGGGTGAGCTATCGTGTGCTCTAAAAGGGGAAACATTTACATGCGCACCAACATTTATCTGAAGTGTAAAAACAATGCATACAACGGGAGCGGAAAATACAGCCATACTAAAATATCCGCTGCCAGTACTAATTGCTGCTTCCATCGCGATTCAATAAATAGGAATTAACAGATCAAGGATAGGGATAAAACAACGGCACCGCGTGAATCGACCTCTTGATCGATTTCTTTCAAGCCTATATGGCAACGTTGTTCCTAACGGTTCGATTGGTTGCATGGTTCCCGGGGATTCGAGATGGACAAATGCAGGAGGCAGAGGAAACAACGAAAAGCTAACCTTAACCGCCTCCGGAAGGCCGTCAAGCGGAAACCAAACCCTCACTGGTTACAGTTCAATAAGTTCCGAACGAAGACCCGTAACTGGGTGACTTACATTAGGCGAGTATTACTAAACGAAACAAATTCACACACAAACACACATGTGTCAGTTGGTTTCGAATGGTAAACAACAACAAAAAACCAGCACATATCCAATGGGTTACGAAAACTAATATTCTATCCGTTTGGTAAATAACTTAAATGAACAGGAAGAAAATTATACGCTTCACAGTTCAATTTCTAGGTTAGCGGGAACTGTGCCGGTACATCCGAAGCCTACGTGTTGGAAAATTGCTCAGAAAACGAAAGAGAATAGGTCAAACATGTAACACACCGGTTTCATCACATCAATCACTATCTGATCACTGATCCGAAACGTTAAACATTTCTACACAAACTTAAGCAAGAAACAAAAATATATATGATAATTTTCAAATTATATATGCCTTCAATCTAAAAGTTGCAAATTTTGACGAACGGAAAGAAAAACATAGCTGAGGTTAAGTGGTTTAAGAACAAAAATTGATAAGAAACCAATTAAAATTATCAGTAGTGAAATTGAAAATAAATATCTGAAAAACGGATGATTGATTAACGGAACACACCATAACTTCACCAAATCGCGCGTCATCAGCAAGTATTGGTTACACGTCACGGTAAAGCACAAATCGATTCACATTCATTCATCACGGACCACAAAACGATGCGGACGACTGTAAATTGACAAACGTTGTACAAACTCAATCTGCTCAAAATTGGCAAAGTGAAGCGTGAATCCTCCCTTCCAATCAATACCGTTAAAAGGCAATTCATAGCTTTTTTCCTTTCTCCATCTGCTGTTATTCCCCGGTCCATGTATATAATATTTCGGTCGGTCACACTTGCGTCACAGGCAACAGAACGGCATAAATTATGTGACGAAAAGTATTTCCATCCGATCGATCGGCTCCATAAAAGCACATTCCAATCGAAACCGTTCCGATTCCGATCGTGACCAAACACGCCGAAAAAATAAAATTCTTGTTCCCAATCCGAGCATAAATATGTAGCCACACTCAAAACCGAGCACCAGAGCGACACTATGCTGAAAGATTTGATTTAAAAACATGATTTTTATTCCATGACTCGTTATGTTTGCTGCTGCTTTTTTTCAATGTCGCATTAACGAAAATCTAACATTTTGCCAGCTGCCAAAATGTTTCTCTTTTTTTTTTTTTTCAAAGTATAGCTCCAATGCGACATTTTCTAGTGCTAGTGAGTAGCGCCTATTTATTTTTGTAGTGTAAGGTGGGACAAAAATGTGCATGAACCAATGTTGGTGCCAAGACGTACTGAAAATGTAGCTAACAAAATCAATCTTTGACTACAGACAAAACTGGAGAATTTGTCTCCTGTAGTTACATTTTCTTTCTAAGTCAACCATATTTCCACTCAAAATCAAAACAGAGTCAATTTGACCATTTTTCTGAACACTAAAACTAGTATAAAATTAAATAAAATCAATCAATCCATTCAATCTGATTCGAACAAAAATTAAATTAATATATAAATTTAACAGTAAAAAAACATGCTTTTTAGTTATAAAACTATTTCTAGACCTATTTAAAATAAATACATGTATGCTAATCTTCCAACATCTAAAGAAAGATGATTTTCCAGAAATAGAACTAATATTGAAGCAAAATAATGTATTTCCTTTTTTTCCTTGAGTACATACAAATCAAAGTGCTTAAATTTACCTCCCCTTGCGCTACGTTTTGTTTTTCGAGGTCCCCCCTTGTCATATAGTTTGCACAAATGTCTCTTTCGGGTGACATAAACCATGATGTCAAACTGTGTCATTGTCATAGTTCGGTAAACAGGAACCAACCGCAACAAACCCAGCCGCTCGGCACAGTCTCTCTTTTTTAACCCGCATCTTACCAGGTCAAGAATCAAATTGTGTCTCCAAGTAAAGAATTTGTAAAAAAATCAACGAAAAGTACAGCACAATCGTACACCTGAAAAGTATGAACGGAATGAAGCAATGGCAAACACAACCAGGCGTTCAAAGACCATTCTTTTTCTTCCTCATTTGCATAAGATATTGACTGGCGTAGAATAATGAAAGCAACAACCAACAGACGGCATAATTGTCAAAGCCGTTGTAACAAGCGATTGTTTGTGGAAAAGAAAATATAGTAGCTTAAAAATTAGGAACACGTAAATCACGCGTCAAGAAAACGGTGTGCCCACTTGCGTTTTTAGATGTTTGAAGATGAGGTCCTAACACGGAAATGAATGAATCGTGTAACAAACAACCAATTGAGGGGAAATAAAATGTGTTTTGCTTTGGTTTAACACGTTGACTACCGTATCACTCAAAATTACCAAAATGTACCCTTTGGACAGCAATGAAAATCAAAATTCAACTAAAATAATTGTACTAAAATAGCGTCTCAGTCAACGTGTTTAACACGTTGTTGCGCATTGTTGCTGTCACCCACTGTTCGGGTGGCAGTCAACGTGTTAAAAAATGTATATGCAAAAGTTGCTATCGCTTTTAAAAATAACCCTCTTTTGGACGAATACTTTTCTTCTGTTGAGACGAATTCCAGGCAACAAATGCATTTATTCTATTTTCGTCTGTTACGTCAAAAGTCCGGATGTAAAGCAGGTGTTAGTTGACCACCTTAATCCGCTCACCCACATAGAAGGAAGGGAGCATTTTGTACCATGGGACGACTGCGATTTCGCCGATTGACTTCAGGGTGCTTCCGTAACACATGACTGCTTCCGGTAGTCCGGATTCATTAAAACCTCCACGGAGGCAGCTGCGGGTGGTCTCGATATGCCTTCGATTTTTCGAACACCAACTCCTTCTAGTAACTCTACACCGGAGACCCCAAGGGATGGTGAAGGTGACACACGACAAGCTCGAAACGCATGCTTAACGGCAGCTCAGTTGAAAGGCTTACGGCACACCGGTATTGCCAGCGACCACATTCTTCTGATCATTTCCGAAGCCAAACAGGGGAAAACCCCGGAGCATTCGAATGGGAGTGCCAGTGGAAAAGCGAGGTAAGTTGATACTCCGTTCCAACTCCGGGCAGCTCAAAATCGACCATCGGCCTCGGTCGAAGATCTTCCTCCGTTTCGCTCCGTAAAATTGGACTCTACGCTCGGAACCTAACAACATCGAGGAATACCTTCTTCACATGCATCAACGGAATAGCTCGTGCGGGGACCAAGCCTAAATTGAGTTCAAGTTTCAGCTTACAGCGACACACTTGACTCTTTCCGGTGACACATTTTTCGGGTGCAAAAAGTAAGACAAATCGCTCATAAAGTGAAACGATTTGTTTTAATAATTTCCAATGAGCATAAGACGGCTTAGACGTTAAAAACAATAAACCTTCATGGTGGCACCACAATTTTGGATCTGCTATGTTTATTGCAAATGTAGCTTTTACAGTGAGTTAGTACCTCGAAAAGTAGGACTTACTTGATCTTAAAACCCCACTGCATGAAAACGTATACAATCTTGATTACAAAATTATGATTATCCCAACTTAAATTGTTCAGTTGGAGTTGGAAATGAAGAAAAATGTTGAACCCTCATTAAAATCAACAACACATGGAATGCTGAATATTTCGAACAAGCATAAAAGCAACATCATCCATCTACAACCTTTACATAAATTTCTTTTTTGGTGCAAGCAAGAACAGTCTCCGAATTCATTAAACTACAAAAACTTTCAAGATGTTGATTAAATAAGTTGGTAACACAAATTCACGAATAAAATCGAAATATAACAATATTGTACACATGCTCATTGTAAACTGCTGTAAATTTTAATTCCATTTCTGAATACGAAAACCTAATTAAAATAAAAGTTATTTTTCTATTCTTTATAGTTTACTAAGCTCTTAGTTCTTGAGGCGTAAAACTTTATGGCGAATTAATCAATATGTAAATATGAAAATGCAATATCAAACGGCTACAAACATTTTCAAATGAATAAAATATATGTGATATATTTATCTAATGTTACTAAGGACCCAACTTATATACTTATTTTAGTAGACGGCTTGTCCATAAGAGAAACCATATTTTCATGTGACAAATTGTTATCGTAACCAAACATGGAATTGAATTCAGAGTTAAATTCAAGTTATGGCAACAATTTCACGTTTTCATAAAATGTGAAAAAAATACTTCCACTACAAGCATCGATTTTTCGAAATATCATGCGTCATCAAATATTTTCCTATTGAATCCCAACAGGCTACTAAATGTTATTACCCGTCCTTATCTCTCATGACCTATCACTATTCTATTACTATGCATTTTAAAAGTAAAGCGCTGCGTTACGAAAAAAAAACGGTTTGTGTAACGATACATGCGCAAACAAAAGCCACCCGAGTATCTGCAAACAAACACCGTTTATGCAAAGCGCCCTTCGGAATCAAATGGGACAATTCATGCAAAAAACGATGCACAAACGCAACCTGCAAAAAAAGATAAATGTGCATCGTAAGTGGAAACTGGTTCAAAATAAATTGCATCCTCGGAAAGGCTACCCTATTATAGTCCGCTAGGGCCGGACACTCAACGGAAATGCACACTCCGAAAAATCCATGACCCTTCGCCACATCACACCACGCCCCACGCCCTGCAGAACCGTTACCACTTTCACCGACCATCGCCAGGCAAATGCAGTTGCTTCTTTCCGCCTTTCTTTTTTCATTTTCTAACGACAACCGTTCTCCCGCACCGTCCGCAAACCCCATGGTGACACATTTTGATATCTCCCGTTACACACCTCGACCGGGCGGCGTTTTCGCCGGAAATGGTGAATCAAGTGTCAACGCATACGGTCGTTGGTGCGCGTGTGCACACAATCCGGCGGTTGGGTCCACGTTGGACGGCATTATAACGATAAAGACCGATCCAAAACCTCAATCCACTGCAGAGGAAAGGAAGCGCGATGTGGCAATGCGATCCGATCCGATTTAATGGCTTCGAGTGACTGTGACCTCTACGCGTCGTCCCGGAAAGCGTGGAAGCGTGGAGTCCATTTCTTTCCTCTCGGGTCTCGAAAGCCTTCGGGAGCGTTAGGTGCACGCAAATAGGCAGCATATAAATCGAAGAAACGGTAGTCATGAACTTTACTCGATGCTCTGCAGCCTCAGCATGTGCAGAGTACCTGAGATGAACTTTATATTTCCAATATGTGTAAAAATACCACAGAACATGAAAGTATATATAAGTCTATAAACATATTTAAGGATAAAAATATACATTACTTATCCATCCAAAACATCCATTAAGACTCCTCTCCTGTCATTTATAATAACTATGTTTGACGCCAAAAAAGAAGACCTAGATCCAAACGGGTGAATGCAACCCAATGGGTTCCAAGAATGGTTGTTTGAATTCTGATTCCATGACTATTTAAAATTTGTTCATATTTGTACTTCATATCCATACTTATTTAAACTTCAATGCTTAAACAGAAGCAACATTTCTCTAAACGAACTCCACTGTTGTGCAACGTTTCGGTCTGATATACCCTCTATAAATGAGGAAAAATTGCATGTTTCGAATCAAACAAATATCAAAAAATAAAGCGAGTCCATGTAAAACACGATGAAGATAATCAAAAATAACAAATAAAAAGCATAACATTTAAATTTGTGTTAGTTGTTTTTTTTTGTCAAGTTAAAATGTGTCAAGTTTAAAATTATTTTTTGTGGGAGCAAAATATTTATTTTTAATTGATCCAAAAACTATTGAAGATCCCAAAAATATAATTCTTCGTGTGAAAGGCACACCGAACACCATTCCGGATTTCGTTTACGATATGTTGATGATCTCGTCGGGCGATAGCGCACAGCTCCAAACGTGGCTTTCGTTAACCGGAAATAATGGCCATCGGCACGGGCTGCTAACAAATGGTTCCGATCGCCTGCCGTGTGGGGGTGTCACGGCTTGGCTCGGACCACATTATGACAACGGTGTGATGGCGTCGAAAACGACTATGGAAATGATGCGACGGTATGTGATCTTTCAACGCACCGATTTCAGACGGGGTCGTTGAAAGTGTTTTCCATCAAAAACTCATCGCCCCAAAAGGTTGTCGTGAGTTAATTTGTGGTAAAAATATGATTTTGATCTTTGGCTTCCATCCATCAATCTTGAGATTATTCAGGGGGAAGACTCTTCAGCAGAGTGTTGACTCTAGCTGGACTTCGTTATGCAACTATTTTTTCCGATTTAAGAAAAATGTAAAGTTTCTCAAATGATTGAAAATTTGTTGAACCCCAATGTCACATGTAGGAAACGAGAAAAGACAAGCGTTACACTTGTTCCAACAAAATTATTTCTCTTAAAACTAATAAACTGTCCCACTGGGCAACCTTCAATCGCCACTCGATGCCTTCCATTTACAAACTAGGCAATTAAAAAAACAATAAAGTCACGAAAAGGTGAGCAAGGTAAACTGGAAATCCTCGACAATCTGAATCAGGGTTATCCTGTCGCAAATAAATTATCATCATTTATTATGTTGGTTTATACATCTCATTTTTCTAAATCGATACAATGTTATTTCTGAACGGATTAAAAAAAGGTTTGTAAATTTAAGTCTCAGCTATATGATAGTTTAACGTATGAGTTTGATAATAATAACTTGTCTATAACCACAACTTAACGCTGATTATTTTGAACCTTTGAAAAACACATAGCAGCATTTAAAACTTTCTGAAACGCCGTTTCAAAGTAATCAGTTATTTACAACTTTACAAACGATGGATAGAGATAAAGTTATCACTATAAAATAAAAATGTAAATCGGCCACACTCATCTTTCAAACGACCGGAATAACACACGCAAAAAACGTAAAAAAGGATTAACTGATGAAGAGGAACGCAAGATAGAAAAATTAAAAAAAGTATATGCAAAAAGAGACCATCCTTCCTAAAGGAGCAATTGAAAGGATCCAATGCCTATGAAATACATCTCTGTACATGGCGGAATGTAAGCGGTGGCCAAGAACAAGCTTGCGCGGGTTGTCTTTTATCAGCATCGTTTTGCTTTTGAGTTATCGTTTCCATACGCTTACGAGCAGAACGTTGAGTTTGAAGGCGATTTTGGTTAACAATTAAGATTGGACCGCCTTCGGAAACCTGACCGCCTTTTTCCAATATCCAACATATGGACCTGTGGATTTTTCCTAGCGATAAAAAGCGGTCCAAAAAGCGATGATAGAAAGAACTGACCACGAACCCAGACGCTGATTTGGTGGTTCAGTGTATTTGGATATGTTCCATACAGCTAACTAACAACTATTTTTCCCCTTTTGCTTCCAAAATGCTATCTCCAATACGGTTGCCAAACACTGCGGCAACGAATGCCCGTTCGGCTGTGGAAAAACTCTCCGCCGTTTTCTTTACGGCTATCTAAAGAGGGGCCCATGACAGTTTGTTTGGATTATGATAAAGCTTTTCATCGAATATCGTTATCGGTGCGGTTTTCTGCCTTTCTTTTACTCGCCCAACGGTTGTTTCTTCCTATATTCCCTTCGTGTCCAGAGGGCAGCATAATCTGCGATAGTGCACCCGGAAGAATATACGGCCCTACCGCTTACCAGGAAAAAGGGTTACACGGTGAATTTATCTTCCATCTGGTGAAACGTGATTATCTTGCGCATTTTGTTCGGTTTCGTGTTTTCTGGACAGAATAGCAAGCGTCAGGTTATGATATTGGTAAGCATTTAGATATTTCCAAACTAGAGAAAACAATAAAAAAAACATTCTTTATAATTTCAAATCCCCATACTTCTCAATTTTGAATGTTTTAAACTAAAATCTACTTCGTCTGTAATCAAGAAAACGAAAAGCTCAAAGTGAAGTGCTTAAGCAACAATGGAGTTTCAAAATGTCCTTTAATGATTTAACCAATAATAATAGAAAAATATGATGATAGTTTTCATTTAAACAGTCAACTGTTACACTCAGTCAACAGTGTAGTGTTAAAGAAGAGTCTTCTTCAGAATTTGTTGTAGTTCTTGTACAGCTATCACTTCTTTTATTTTCTAAAACCTAGCATGCAGTTTAGCATTATTTTTGATAAATATTTGAGGCATTACATCCTAGTCAGAGTTAGTTATAATCCATTTGAAATGATCTTCCATCCAGCATGAATTCATTTTAGGAGGCATTAAAGTTCAGCACAACGGATTTGAAGTAATTATTCTCTCACTCTAATGATATTTAAAAGCATACAGATTAGAAATTCTAATTTATTATTCCCATTTGGTTTTACCGCCTTCCAATAAGTTATAACTCATCCCGCATGTGATGATTTCCTGTTATCAACCAGACCAATGCAATACAATATTCAAACCAATTATCATTCCCCATGGGCAAAGTTACTGTAGCGTAGTACAGGAGAGAAAAAACAAACTACAGTTTCCCATCGCCGTTGCAGCATTATCGATGCTAAATCGCGATAAACTCAAACCGAACTTAACGCTCGACGGCTGATGATGCTAGTGCTATGATGGCTTAATTATTCTCTACCCTCCAATGGGCAAGAAAATGAAATAGATCACATGCCGACCACAGTTCTCCCGCCTCCCACTCTGCCCGCTGGTGAACCGTTTGCTAAGCATGCGATGCATTACTCGTGAGGAGCAGAATATTTAAATAAATTGAAGAACGAAAGGAGCAAGAATGATTTGCTTATAGTATCCACAAGCTGAAGTCAAAAACGCCACCAGGTATCGAGGAAAAAAAGGTTCAATCAAGCTAAAGGAAGCGAAAAATGACGTCTCAAGCATCATTGAAGCATACGACCGATCGGAGGAAAAACGAAGCAGTCTGAAGCTAGTTTTTAAAGCCACAACACGTCGGGTCCATTTTTTCGAGACTACTTTTCCGCTCCTTGCCATGATCGATTTGTTCCGAGACGCCCACGGAGCAATGTCTCTATAGTCGAGTTGAACCCGTCGCAGAGGCGTTCCTCGATCCGTCGATGGATCTCACGTCGATGATCGTCGCGATAAAAGTCACGGGAGAAGCGGGAAAAGTGCATCCGACCAACGAGCACACAATTACACAATTTCTTTCCTCATTTTTTCCTGATACAGGCGAAAGAAAACTAGGCGAATGAGGCTCCTAGTTGCCGCTGGGCCAGGCAAACCCCGCGAAAAGTAATTATCTCAATAACACGCTTCGGTAAATATTCATTTCTTCAATTACGCTGATGATAGATCTTCCTTATGCTGCGCCCGTCGTGTCTGGGTGGCTTTTACTCTCCTAGCGTACGGTCGAGGCGATGAAATGGATAAACGTTTCGCAACCATCCACAGATCAGCCACTTTTGTAACCCGAGCAGAAGAAAAATAAATCCCCCCGATATCTATAAACCCCTCGCATCATATCAAAAACCCCAAGACGGCCAAACATATACCTCAAGTTCACGTACCATGACCACCAGAGCGCGACCGTTGGTGGTGTGCCAATTTTTGGACGATAAGCCGTGACACACAACGCCACGCAACACGAGCCGTCTTCTTATCAGCCGGAAGACAGCCACTCGCAAACGACGCGAACGAAGGTGGGTTTTTATTTACGAAACCCCTGCGTCCACGTTGGTGTCGATGATTTAACTGCACCAGGTGAGGTTCTCTTCGTTGATTCAGCCCGCCGTCAGTCAGTTGCGAGATTGGACGCATTTAAAAGAGCAATATTTGCACATGGAAATGATTGTGTAATTTTCATATCAAATGAAAACAAATACAGCGAACACTGTATTGGAGCATTTTGCATCGCGATTGCATAATGAGAAGCGAGCGTCCTGTTAAAACACGTTTTTATGACTCCTTTGATAATCCTTAACGTCTTATGGACTGAAATGCAACGATAAAAGTATGAAGAAATCCGGTTCCTGGAAGATTTATCAGTGATTGAGCGGATTGCCTGGAACTGCAATGTTTCATCATACCATAAACCGTATTGAAGTAACGTAATGAAGATAACCGTTGATATTCATTTTCAATTTTCTAAATCCAGGTTAAGAAATCGAATAAAAAATGTTGGACGATTGTAAAATATGTTTAAGTGTTAAAACCTAACTTACAATTTTATTTATTTCATTCATTCATAGGTTGTATGTTTACTTGTAGTGTTCAATTAGATGAAATCGTTTATCATTTCATAAATGTAACAGAACTGAACAAATAAACATTTGGCGTTAAATTGTCGATGGCTTTCGTTTGGAACTTACACCAAGAAAGTTTTATATGATAACAAAGCCACAAAGCTGATTAACTGTTTGCGCTCACTGCAAACAGTTTTGCTGAAATGCAACATATAGGTTGCGGGTGTATGCAATCGCTTATCTACGGTAATTTATCAGATAACATTTCCCCTGTACGTTCAAGTGCCTGCATTCCGTCAAACATCGCCAACTGGAAAATTATTCGAACACTTTAAGTTAACGTGCTTATGTCGATTAGGTATAAGTATTAGCATTGATTATTTCTTTAGTCACTATAGATGCAAAGTATGCTGAGGCAAGGATTGAGGTATATTCTGAGCATTTGCACTTTTGAACTCACTTATTGCATCATACAGACGCATTCTACAAGCCGTAATATTTTTAGTTGAGGTTAAGAAACCATTAAAAAGAACAACAATTTCAATTATTCAATGACAAAACGTTGCCGTCCATTAATTGTAAGGCAAACAATTTTACTTAAGAATCTTATCCTACGAACGACGACAACAAACCGATACCAACTTCACTTTACTAAGAGCCTCCAAGAATTGCATCTATCTTTTCAACGTGACTTCAGAAGCTGCCAAGAGAACGCTGGAAGGATGGTAAAGAATTCTTTCAAAAGCATTGCAAATAAGACTGGCCTCGAATTGCAAAGACAGGAAATGCGTACCGCTTATGAAGTCGCGAAAGAATTTGCCAGCAGTGTCTAACAATCCGCCGTGTTCTGGCGGCTGCAGAACGCTGGGCAAGGCTAGGCTCGGTCGGTCTGGAATCTGTAAGCTCATCAACTTTGAAGCTGATCTCCGGCCATTTAGCCATTCACCACTTCACTTCGGCAGCGTCCTCGGCAGAGAACGAGACGAGCTATTGCCGGTAAGTGAGAGTCTGTTTCTAGTTGGTTTCGTCGTCTTTGTGACGGTTTTTTACTGCAAGATATCGTTTCTGCTGACCAATTCAACAGAAGCTTGTTGTCTAGCAAGCTCCCATCGCTTCAAGGTAAAACAAATAAACGTCTCCGGCATCGTGCGAGCGCGTCAGCATCGTCATAGTTGCTTCGCGCCCTCAAGGATAAGAGGCAACCCCTACCCGCCCCCCAGACTTCCACTTGTATCTTCCAGCTTTGCACTGGACAAAGTTTAGACAGTGGAAGGATATTGAAGGTAATAAAAAAGCAGCATTACTGCCAAAAATGTCGTTGGCGCTGTTCCAAAGGCCACATACGCACAATCATTGACAAAAAAATATAGTTGGACAACAATGATCAGGCTAATGTCGTCCACATAGATAGATACGTTTCAAATGACTTATTACATGAAAGAAAAAAATATTAGACCGCATTTTTCAGATTTCTTTAACGAAAAATAAAATTCATCTATTAAAACTATTTGGAAGCACTACCAAATCTATGAAAATGATTTCTTAAACCATGAGAGTACAAACCTATAAACCATACATTTCGGTAGCACGGTGTTTCAAACTATTGCATTTACATTCAGTGTATTAATAATTAGTTGAATGGTTCCATAAAATTAAGTAAAATCTTTTTAGCAATCTAACAATAGCTAACTATAGGTATAAATCTACGTCATTCTCTTATTCTAGAAATATGATCAGCTTAAATGATATTCTTGTTATCATGTTTCTATAAACATATCCTTTCTAAAACTATCCATGCTATTTGAATACCTAATTTTGATAATGTTTTAATTCGGATCTCTCCGTTGAGCACGTCACTCATATGTTTCTCCCTCCTTTTTAAATGTCACACCTTCTTCTTGGCGCGTAACGACCCCTTGATCTTGCCTGCTTACAAGACTTTTCACTATGTGTACGTGGATAGTCAAAGTCCTCTCCGTACAGGGGAGGGTCCGGTCTCGGTTGGGATTCGAACCCACGCCGTCGAGATCATGGGCCAAAATTCTAACCAGCGCTACCGCTCGGCTGTAGCGGACCCTATATGCATGTCACTTATTTCATATGTCTATCTGTCCTACTTGCTTATTACCCATCAAATCGAATTGAATTCATTTGATATAGAAATATTCGATTGATGTCGCATAAACTATGAATTGCTATAATAGATTATTTAATAGAATATTATAATATATTCTATAAAAGTGGTATTATCTGCAATGCAACTGTTTTGATACGACATAAAGTTTAATGTTTTAAAAATTATTTCCTGACCTTCAAGACTATGTTATAAACACCTTTTTAATACATATTTTTCCAAAAATTTCGGCTTCCAACCCTTAGGCAGTGACAGTTGCAATTGTGTTCGGCAATGAAAGTCAGCGACTTTTCTGTCCACCATGGACTTGATGGTAAAAGCAGACGTTTTTGCTTCATTGCCATTTTTTTTTTTGTACTCCGACCCACCAAATAAACACACCACTAACGCACAACATGGCATTCGCGTTTATGCGCTTCCAACCCAGGGCCCGTTCATCATCGACATTGGCAGGTGGTAGCAGCATTACTTCGCAGGCCTCCCGGACGCCAAATCTTGTTTTGTTGTGGTGGGTTGATGCGCACGCGTACATCGGTATCAGCAACGCTCAAGGATGCTGACAAAGATGACGCCAAAAATGATGCGGATGACGATGATACTGATGATGATGATGATGAGGGGACCAACACTCACTACGTTGAATGGCACACATCGAGCAATCAACGTCGAATGCAGTGCGGGCGATATGACGGGCGACGCCACCGGCCGGTGCAACTGCACCGCGAGAGAGAGAGGAAGAGAGAAGCCGTCTCGAGTTTACTCGAGCTCGGTGTAGTGGCACGATGCACCATGCATTCGCAGGGAGTACCGGAATGGCGGATGCGGAATGGTTATGCTGCTGTTATGCTCCCCTTTGCCAACGCACCGACATTGGCGGAAGATGTCGGTGTGCAGAATCCCATCGTCGTCATCGTCGTCGTCGATGATGCTCTCGCCGTCTTCATCTTTCGCAGACAAACAATCATTATCGCAACAATCGTGCACACGTTGCTTCCACGACCTCTCCTCCTCCATTGCAGACTCGATGCAACGAAATGTGCACGTATTGGAGAACGCACTCACCCGGCAGCATTCTGTGCACACTTGGGGAAATGTTGATTTTCTCATGCTCTCTTGCGTCGCACTTGAAGGCGAGTGCTGAATGTTACATTATGTCTGCACTTTTGCGTATTCAAGACAATGTCACGGCAAGTCGATTGCTTTTGAACTCTTTCAGTTCTAAAATGATGTGATAATTGGACATTTTAGGAGAGCAACTATTACTTTTAGAATGTGAACCAACTGTGTCATGGTATAAGCTTTGTTAAAAAAGGCTACTAGTTTTCACAAACTACGTGAGAAACCTTTGTATGAATGAAAAAACTCAATATATCAAACTATTAAAATAAAAAATAGAAAATACAATTTTATCGTTCTTCCATTCAACTCTATATAATCATGTTGAAAACAGTTAAACTGTCCATCAATCGTCACGCATACTGTAACTACTGGTTTTAGCAACCGCGTTCAGGTCCGTTCCATTTAAACCACCTTCCTCCAACCCTCAGCAACCAACCGAATCAACAGCAATCATCACGATGACAAACGACGACAACGAGGAGATGACCTTTGCGCTTCCTACTTTCGCACATTTCGCGCATAAGCTCCACTCCGTCCTACAACCCTATCCTACCGCACAAAAGACAATCCTTTCCACCGAACATGTTCCAGACTCCTCCAATTAGAGCGCTATGTTGACTCGGCCTGCCACGGCGAGAAACACTTTTGTTCTCGGCAATTTCCGGCCGCAGGGCGGATCAACGTCCCCGCTGCCAGTGGCAGGCGTTTTTTCTTTTCTTTTGTTTACTTCTGCAAACATTGCAAGAAGTTCTACGGTGAGTTTTGTTCGATGAAAAGTTTGCAACTGCCAGTGGCTGGTAACAAATCGCTGCAGAAAACTTTTCATGATCTAGCTAAAGCTCATCATGGAGCTCATTTTTCCGACAAGGAGCCTGGTGGCTTTTGCTGGCGAACTCTGATGTAATAATACAGCGTACTATGTGAACACATTTATATTATTCTAAATGCCCAAAATTAAGTAATGATATTTTTCAAAGATAACTATGAAAACTCCAATGCTAAATTTGTGCGATTATGAAAGCATCCCACAATTCGGTTTAATCGCATTGATTTTTTTCAAATACACATTCGTTAGAGTCATGTTATACAGATGCGCTGTAAATTCAGCATCTCAAGAATTGTTTCTTCCTAAGGCGTGCACCGTAAAGAAAGGAAAATGTAAATTCTCGGTACATGAAATTAAATAGCCCACATACAAGCAAATTTTCTAAAATTGCCACAATCTTGCCAAACTTTAAGGCAGTTAAGTTTCATAAATGGAATTATATCCATTTAATAAGGAATTATTTCTTTGACCTCAAAAAGCCTTTTTTTCTAGGTATACTTCATTTACAAATTTCGAAACTTGAAACAGCCCGATAATCATTATTTGTAAAGTAGTTTTAATTACTATGTTTTTATCACATTTCTAAGCACTATTTCCAAGTTTTATATTAGGCAAGTGTTCCAAAAGTTTTGGCAGACATTAAAAAAAATGTATTACCTTATCTATCGATACCTCAGAAAATGGTTGTTTGTAACAGTAACAATTGCATGAACTGTGTACGTACTAATGGAAAAACACACTTTTTTATCTTTTAAACTTTTAAACTGTGTAAACTTTTTATCACTAAACACTTCGTACTGGAAGTTACTGATAATAATACGAAAATCATTCTTTAGTGGCTATAAATAAACACATCATTCCACGCTAAGAACATTTTTAGTCAACATTTTAATTCTTGAGACGTTTCATAGACGACTTTTAATTTGTATTTCAAAATGTTTTACTTTGGTTTGATGTGAAAGACCCAAAGTTTGGATGAAGTATTTGGTGTGGTGAAGCATCTGCAAAGCATTTCAGCAGCCAGAAGGCAGCAGATGAATGATGTTACAAATCCTTTTATTCTCCAGACATGCCATGCAATACAAGTGCTTTAGAACTTGTAGGCTCGTGGTGTTGTGTTGTAAGAAAATATCCTTTTTTCAACAGATTGCGGAAAAACCGGCAAAATGAGAATCCTGATGCTGTCCTCTGGGGAGAACGGATATTCAAAATGTTTCCTCTCTCTGTTTGTTATACGCGAGCATTCGTTCTTTCTGTCAGCTATGCTAAAAGGGACAAATCAAGAGCAAGGAAAAAGGATACTCGGAAGAGAAATCGAAACACTTTACTCTCATGCTCGCGCTTTTCCTAAACAACCCGGTGCGAAACGCTGAGAAGGGAAAGTAAATTTCCCTCACAAGTGTCAGAAAAATTTCGACCCATTCGTGCCGGTGTATTCCGGGCCGGAAAATCCCCCGAAGGCGCCTGGGGTGCGGATGGGATAGACGTTGTACGGAAAAACAGAGCGAAAATCGAGCGAACAAGTGAACTGAGGGAGAGCATTCTAGGAGCAAAACCGGGAAACAGCAAACGACGGCAGAATATCGATCCGTCTGCTAAATTTTCCTCTAGCTTTCCTCGGCTTTGCTGGGTCGCTGGCAGGTTGAAGAAATGGGCCGAAAAGTGTAAGGGACAAAGCATTTTTACTGGGGAAAATATGCAATCGACCAAACACGTACCTTCGGAAAGTTCCAACTCCAACTCGGCCAGCTTCTCCCGGACGTCATCCGGGAGACTGCCATAGTCGACGATGATGTCGCTCATGGTTGCTCGATGACGTTGTCGATGCGCCGCCCCTGCCGTCCCGCCTTCTTACGGCCGCCTTTTCCGTTCAACGACCGACGAGGAAAACCCGAAAACCGGTCCGCCGCGATGCACTCTTCCTCGCGGTCTCAACTTTATCACCGGTTTTACGTTTCTTTTTTTTCCCTGTCGGTGGACACTGTGTGTTGCGAATCCTCACTTGGCACACGGGCGCACTTCCGGCTGACCGGAAATCAAACACCGAACGGTCGACGCGTGTGGGGAGGGATCGGAGGTTTGACCAATTTTCGTAACACACACCCCACTGGTCGAGGTATTTCAACACTTCCGGCTTCTTACAGGATCACTGACACGCACTTACACACATACGCACACACTCTCACTCACTCCCACACGTACAACCAATCTTCACGGACTTCAGCCGCACCGCAAAATCACTCGAGGGTTAAATGCAGCCAGCACCAGGAAAACCTCACACAACATTCAATCGATCCGGAAAACCCGCTACGCCCGGGATGCTGCTTTGGGGGCGCCGGAGCAAACACCTCCCATTCAAATTGGCCACTTTCACTCGGGGCCACCACTAGCACTTGCCGCTGCAGCTGCGGGAAGAAAACAAATTATGGAAAAATGCACTCCCACAGTAAGTTTACTGCTTCAATCTTTTCGATTGTGATTTGATTGCGAACAGTGCACAAACACGCACACGCAATTTACACCTCGCCCAAGACCGGACGTCGGTACCACTACTACGAAACTGCGGCTGCCACTTCCTGCTGCACTGCTTAGGTTGTTCTCGTTGTGGTGGATCCTTTTGATTTCACCAATTTTTATCACAGGTCCTTTGAAATCCTTTTCTTCCGACCACAACGCACGCAAACTGGGAACTTATGTGTACTTTTTGACTATTTTTCCGGCATACTTGGCATACACACCTACTAGATCGAAAGACTGCAGCATCCGATTTCGCAAAAAAGGATATTTTATGTGGCGCCTGGAATTGTGAATTTTATTGCCATAGAAGGTGCACAGTTTCACTTACACAAACAAGCCTGGTTGTCACAGTGATATCCGTGTTTGCTTGATAATATGCAAAGGGCAACATTTACTTTTTCTCCAACCGAACAATCGACGAAGAAGGTGTTGACGAACAGATTTTTAAAGACTTTAACATTTGCTTGTCCGTTCTTTCTTTTTATCTTACACTTGCTCTCTTCGCGTTGCGTTGGTTTCCCTTTTTTTATTCCCGGAGCAAGATACACCACGACGTCGTGCAGGGCTTGCGAGAAAATAACGCGAGCGAAAGGAATGGCAACTGGATGGAAGATCTAGCAGCGAAATAAAAAACACAACTGTTTTACAAGGGAGTTAAATCACCACAGAGGAAGGCTAGCACAACAAACTATTCGATACCGCGCGGTACCTTCTTCGCGATGGAAAATATTATCCACCACCGGATGGATTGCAGAAAACACAAAGAAAATACACCGTCAACTTCTTGGCAAGCGGATACTGGAGTGCAAACGGATTGCTACAAACTGCGAGCCCAAAGAGGAAAAGGTACCAAATTGTTAAGCATTAGTAAACAAACCAACACACAAAACACTTCACCGCACGTAGAGTGCAATAAATCTTCTTATAATCAAAAAATAATACCCTGCATCATCACACTTCGGACACCTTATCAACCACCCGGATCGATGGCACAACTTGTGCTTTTATGTTTGCATCAAATGTCCACCGCACCTCATCAACGTGTTCCGTACTAATAGCTGAATAGCTAATATTACCGTATGCTTTAATATTTTGTCACAAAATTTGGGAATAGTTGGGCGCCAATCCGTTTTCGAAGACCGTGTTCGCGACCAAACAACGGGCGGACCACCCTTTCTCGACGAGTGCTACTCACAGACTGACGGGCCCAAGGTTGTTATTTCCCGACGAACTCGGGCGTCGAATCCAAGATTTCTGAAACGAAGCTGTACTTGTGTCAAGAGGTTGGATTGGCACAGTTTGTCTCTTTATCTTGATGTTACTGTGCCAAGATTATTGCATCTACAGGTTGGATCGTCACAGATTTTCATGTCTCTTTACCTTGACGGCACTGAATGACGTAGAGTCCAAATGTAGTAATAATATTTCTAGTATCAGTTGATCGATATAAATCTGTTTCACATCATGGTTCAAATAGTTTATGTTATTGAAATGTATTTAAAGGTTGATTTTGAATGTTTGTTCTAGTTATTATAAATTCCAAGATGGCGCTATGTTTAATCGTTCTATACGACTCAACCTTATGAGTAAGGCTGGTGTCAGTGCTCGTCCGTCCGTCCGTCCCACGATTTGTTGAAGACGGTTAGCTCATAGAGGATTTGCTGTCCTCCATGTTGAAATTAGCCAACTGTCAAATGTTGTTTACAAAAACGGTTAAAACGGCCGTTGGCAACACGAAACAAATGTACCTCAATGATACACAAGGGAAAGAAATAGCTCAATGAGATCTTTTCACCAATGCAAGCAACAAGACACAGACCTGCTTCAGATAGACATGTATTTCATTCATTTTTTCATTTCCCAGCAACAAGACGCCTGACCCAAAGCGATATGCAACGCGGGATCTTTGATCTTCTTGTGTAGCTAGACAGCACCTTCCGGGCGTAGTGCTCCCGATCGCTGACCACTTTTTCAATAAAATTCTTATTGTTTTTACGTAAAACCGCTTCAATTTGTTCACACCAATTTGTTTAAGCACTACCTCAATAGCACTGCACAACAACGCAGCGACCGTTCAAAAAGTAAACAAGAGCTACTGGACTGTCAAAAGTTTCTTGTATTTTCTTTTGACGATTTGTCAAAATGCTCTACACGATCCAACCAGGGTAGCAGATTCATCCATGGTCCGTCCGATCGTCGAAAATGTATGGGTTTGACAGATGGAGCTTGTCGTACGATTTTGTCGTATGATAAAATCAAAATCGTTTGATTTTATCGCACGATCGTATCCGATGTTATCTGTCAACAAAATTGAATTTTATAAATTTTATAAATTATAATTTTCATAAACTCATGCAAATAATGCATCAGGGAGTTCATGTTGTCCATTCTGTGAAGAAACCAAAATCTTTTATTGAACAGCATCAAATTCCAACGGCGGTATTTAAACGATACCGGTACCGGTAAATTCATTTTTATCACCTATTGCATACTTTTAGATGTATCCGCTCACAAATGGTGTAGCCACGACAGTGATTTTGGCCGGGGGGGCTTCATTTGGGATTTTACCGTAAAATCCGATGAGTTTGACTCAAAAATGAGTTTGAAACGGCGGCGCGACCGCAGCGAGCGTAGCGAGCGGACTGCGCTAGGTCTACCGGAAAAGGGAGTTTGTTATAAATTTGTGAAATAACCCAACCAGCATTTGTCATCTTATTCAGCTAGGTCCGGCTGTGTGTTTAGGGACCGCCTAGCATTCGTGTGTGGTTGTGCTTGTTTTTCATAAGTTTTACTGTGTTAAGTTAGTTTGGAAGCAGAAATTTTCAACACATCTCTTTAGTTTCCGCACGTAGGAAGTGGAGTATGGTCATCAGCGGTAGCATCGGTGATATTCTTGAAGTGCGCAGCAGTGTAAACCGAATCATTCGGCAAGCACAATGCTGGCACTTCCAAGGTATATACAAAACCTAGACAAAATGACAACATTGATGAATAGGTCATTCAATTAGTGGGTGAATAACCCCTTGATGGAGCCTTATTGGGTAGGTCTTGAGCCAGTTATTCATCGGGTGCTTCACAGTTCCTTTGCTCGTTGGGAAGGGGGCCCGTGGGCCCCCCTCATACCACACCCCAAGGTTGATTGCGTAGCCAAATTTTCATAAACTCATGCAAATAATGCATCAGGGAGTTTATGTTGTCCATTCTGTGAAGTGTAACCAAAATCTTTTATTTAACAGCATCAAATTCCAACGGCGGTATTTAAACGATACCGGTACCGGTAAATTCATTTATATCACCTATTGCATACTTTTAGGTACATCCGCTCACAAATGGTGTAGCCACGACAGTGATTTTGGCCGGGCGGGCTTCATTTGGGATTTTTACCAAGTATTGTTTATCAATGATTGTTTTGGTTACCTCAAATTTCAAGTAAGCGCTATTCATATCATTCAAATATCTCTATCTGACTTAACCTTGGGAGAAATCTTGGGCGTGACCAAGGCGAATCAACAGATGAGGTAGGATCATCCTTTAAAAATCAAATTGATTTCATTAGAAAAATTTACAGGCTGGCCCCACCGTACCTTGCTTTACGTCGTTCGACAAATCGTTCGAAGCTACTTTATAGTAGCGGGTAAAATCACAAATAATGGTAAAATTAAAAAAAGGTAACATCACACCCCCCTCGTTGCATCGTCGGCATATTTTTCCACAGTTACGCCTTGAAGGTATGCAACGGGTGGTACATGAATTCAGTTTGAATTTTTGAACCGTTGAATTACCGTTACAAGTAAAAACGGTGAGATTTAAAGGATTCAACTATTCAAGATAGACAGGATAATTCGATGAGTTTGTCTGAAAAATAAGTTTGAAACGGCGGCGCGCCCGCAGCGAACGCAGCGATCGGACAGCGCTAGGTCTACCGAAAAAGGGAGTTTGTAATAAATTTGTGAAATAAGGGGGCCTCCCTCATACCACACCCCTAGGATGATTGCGTAGCCAAATTTTCATAAACTCATGTAAATAATGCATCAGGGAGTTCATGTTGTCCATCCTATGAAGTATACTCAAAATCTTTTATTTAACAACATTAATTTCTAACGGCGGTATTTAAACGATACCGGTACCGAGAAATTCACAGAACGGTATTTATATCATCTTGAGAGATCGTGAGATTTACAGGTTTTAATTATTATAGATAGACAGTATATTGTATATATACTGAAAGGAGGACACGCACATAGTGGCCAATTCATAAATGTGATGTTAAAACGACCTAGGTCGCTTAAAAGTACACCAGACGGCACAGAAACCTACCTTTCCGATTTTACTTGCGTGTCCCCTTTTCGCGTCTTCGCGCACATTTCGGGCCATATCTCAGTAAAACAATCGATTTTCCGTTTCAACTTCCGTTTTCAACTTACTTACACAGTGAAAGAATTATTGAAAAGAAATGTGCACGTTGATTGTCAAAATTTGGTTCCGGGAATACTGCAGGCTTGCGGAAAGACGACATACCGTCTCATTTTACGAGCGTCCGATTTTACTTGCTGCACACTGTATGTATTCAATAAACAAAAATCTTACGTACTGCCTTGAACCCAAATTCCTGGACTTTTAAGGGGTTAAGGACCGGCAACTAACTAAATATGTCACAAAAGAATCTTTAATCAATTGAACAAATTTCCACACATTTTCATTACATTTTGGATCATAAGTAAGTGTAAGAACTATTGACTTACATTTTTTAGAGTTCTATGCTTTATTCAATTCAAAGAAGTCGATTTTCCGACAGGCTTGTCGGTTTTACAAGCTTAAAAGAACAGTAAAGTATTTTTAATATACAAGTTCAAGTTGGAGGTATTTACGAAGTCATGGTCGTTGGTTTGCAACGATGCCTGTCTTCCGTTGTTCCTGGAAGTGCTCTTATGTTGGTGATCGTTCAATCGGCTAATTGTACCAATACCTCAAGCATTCAGCGATGCAGTCATTTCTACATTTGTGGATATTCTCACTTTGGCTTATTGAGAAATATAGTGCCTTTCTTATACACAACAAGATACATGGCAAAACAAGATGTATGGCAATTTCCCTTAAACCAAAGTGTGCAGGCCATTGGGCTAACAGCACAACTGAGCATAAAGGAAGCAGCTCTGGTGGCCCATGGAAGAATTGAAGATAAAATAAAACGCACTGGCAGGCTAACGCCCTTATTAATAGTTTCAGGTATGAACCGGATAACTGGAACCAAGGCCAGCGCTGGGAGAACTCGATGCTCAGGGCACAAATGTTTGTTGTCAATGCTATGTAGTATACTTCTCTGTTGTTTGGGGATGAAACATATGCAGCAACCGCATACATAATGGTTAGCACACGGAACGCAAATTGCGCTGTAACATGTGCTTTCAGAGCCTGCACTTCTTCTGGCCATTGCTCCTGCTGCTGATTGAACACCGGTTGCGGCTCCCGAACAGTCATGCTGTTGAACACCAAACATATCACAATTTGTTCGATAACTGCGCCTTTACAATTCCTCGATGTTCCACTTACCTAAGTATTGAGATACACATTTTGGGGTTTTCTTAAAATTTCATGCTGTTTCGTGCACACAGTGGGAAGCAGAGTTGTGTTTTTCTAGTGGCTTTGATCAGTGTTGGCTACGATTCACCGATTTCTAATAATGCTCGGGCCAGAAACGCAATGTCGAACGCAGCGTCGGCGGAACGCATACTTCAAAACGCGTGACAGTTCGGCGTTCCGTGATTTCTTAATACAAATATACCGTTTAGCTAGGAAATCTTAAATTATATAATTTCCAGTTTCAAAGTCCCGTGATGAGATGAGGTAATAAACCCTACTTTTTTATTGTCATTAATAATCGGGTCCGATAAGTATGCTTTTTTTTTCAAACTGACTCTAAGAGAGAATGGGACTCGTACACGGGTTTACCAAGAGCGAAGCCGTAGTTTTGCCGAAGTAAGAATTGAAAACTGTGAGGAAATATCGCTACTTGAATCGTGGTAAAGTTCGATTTTGAAGAAAATATTCAGTTGCTGAATAAAAGAAATCTACCCGATCGAGAATCGTACACCAAACCTCTGCTAATCAATAAAACAAAAATATGTACACAATACTACAAACTAATATGCTAACTTCTAGTTGGCTACATATGTAGGTTCTTCTATCCAACTCATGTTCTGGTATGTCCAAGCCGTACAGACCGTGCCCATGTAGTCTCGTTTATCTGAGCTTGGGTGAACGGGTCCAATCCCAAACCCTTAAGTGAATGGGGCTGAATGGCCAAGGCAGACGGGGAGTGAGCAGTCCGGGTTGCCGGGCTGCTTGAACGCCTGGAAGGCAACCAGGGGCAACCGAAGTTGCCACTTGGTCGCAGGGCCAGTCAACTGCTCACAGTAACATCGACTAAAGAAAGACGAAAGTTCCCTACTGACGGATACTGACGAATCTTGTTAAATTTTATTGAAACAAGATCCGTCAGAATCCGTCAATAGGGGTAATACGGAATGGACGTAACGGTAACGGACCCTTACAATGCCTGTGTATAGAACTGGAGCCTTGACACAACTAAATTACGAGCTAGCCCAAGTAACAATTCCAATACCTTATAGACTTAAACAAGTTTTATCAAGGTTTTATCATAGTTGTACTAAGTCATATTGGTTTTATTGAGCCTTTTTATGGTGCAAAACAGTTTTAATAATCAAAGCATCTTTAAAACCTTTTGAGGATAGCTATAAAACCGACCATTAAGTCTAAAAATATTTCTCAATCTGAAGAGTCTTTCAATACGCTGTTAAGTCCGTCTTAAAACCTTCGCTTAAAACCAGTCAATGACAATGCGTGTCAAAACCAAATAGACTTAACGTAGTCTTGTGATAAAATCCTTAAGGCTGCTTTAAGAGTATTATTGAAATCTGCTGTTTGTTTACGTATGGTTCATATCTCCGAAGTAGGGAAAAACCAAGTGTAGTGGATATTTCACTCGAAAAACCGTAATAAACTGCTTAAAACTCATCAAACACAACCTATTGAAGTACGGGATAAAGAAAAACTGATCGATCAACCACTATTACATGCAGACTCTTATTTGGTGAAATTGATTCAAGAGACAAATACATGATGTCCTGCATGTGAAGAAAATGCAACCACGAATGACTAAATACCACAGTCTCAACAAAAGTCTCAACAACGAATGTGCACAACAATCAAAAATAAGCCGTAAAAATCAACACCATACAATATGTTTTGAAGGATTCAATCATCTTTCTTGTTTTGACATTTCATTAAGAGTTATTAGTCTGCACCAAGGCAGCCATAAGGCTTTTAGGCCTTAACGTGGTTTTGTGTGTTTTAAAGTTTTTTAAAGTTTTAAAGTGGTCTTAACAATGTTTGTTCAATCCCAAATGGTCTGGAAAAGTAGGATCGCAAGATATTTTGGACTTAAGCCAATGGAATCCATCTTTATTGACATCATTTTGTTGTTGTTTCAAGTATGGGTTGGCCATATTGATATTTCTATCAAATGTTCTATGATTTATATGCGAAAATGGAACTTACTGGAATCTTATAATCGGTTTTTCTGTCATGAGAAATATAGTGTAAGCCTTTGGTTATTGTTTAAGAGTGAATTCAGGCCGTATTATAAATTTATAATAATTTGACAAAACATATGTAACGCGATATTTTCTCATATTAATGAGGCGCTTCATCTAATTTCGAAGTACCATATCACATTTCATCAATGAAATTTTCTTGACACAGGTTTTTGTCTGCCAAAATAAATTTATTTTCAAATTCTAAAATAACCATGAGAATTGCGTTTTGAGAAAACAGCTGACATCTATCGATGGAAAAATTACGGAGTTGTCATTACCGTGCCCGAAATATTTCAAAAACAACAAACTGTATCTGTATTTGTGTGGCCTTACCCATAGCTTTGGTGTTAACAAATGGTTTTATTGTGGACTTAAGGAGGTTCTGGAGACTGCGTTAAGTTCTCATGCTAAGACTCTTTTTAGTCTAGAGAAGGTTTTAAGGGATGGTTTTGACAACGTTCTGTAGAGTGGGCCCTCGTACTCTTAAGGCGGTTTTATAAAGGTTTTATCACAGCATTTAAGAATGTTTACTCTTAAAATGAGATTTAACGATGTAGCATTAACAACATCTTTAGAACCATGATAAAACTTAAAATGTTACTTGGGAGCCGAGCTAAACATGGACCTCGTTGCATTGCAACAGATACGCTGCAACGACCGCCACCACATGCTACGGCTTCGCCGTAGGTCAACGCACGAAGTTCGCAGTCATTGATTTCAAGGCTATAAACGAAAGGCTATGCTACCTGCGCATGCGAGGCAAATTTTACAATATAAGCCTCATCAACGTTCATGCCCCTACCGAAGACAAAGACGAAGAGGAGAAGGACCTGTTCTATGGCCGCCTCGCGAAACTCTATGAGAGTTGCCTCAGGTATGACCTTAAAATCATCCTGGGGGACTTTAACGCAAAAGTCGGTAGGGAGTCGATGTACCGCCAGTACCCACAGTCTACACGAGCACAGTAACGAAAACGGCAGTAGATTGGTTCAGCTCGCAGCAGCGAGCAATCTGGTCGTCGGAAGTACTAAGTTTGCGCGACGGGACATTCACAAAGCCACGTGGGTGTCCCCAGATGGAGCCACTTCCAACCAGATCGACCACGTGTTGATAAATCGCCGCCATCAATCGAGTCTGTTAAACGTCAGAACTTATAGAGGGGCCAACGTCGATTCTGATCATTACCTGGTTGGCTTAATGTTAAGATGCAGGATCGCCTGCCCACGAGCCAACGTGGGTAGGAACAACACGCAGACGCGATACAACACGGACTCTCTTAAGGACAGTCGAGTCCTTCTCTCCTACCAGAGAGCCTTAGATGAGTCTCTACTACTGCAACAAGGAGAAACAGATACGGGCGGGAGATGGGGTGCTCTAAAAACAAGTATAACGAACTGTGCCAACAATGTATTAGGAGAACGTCGTGGCAACACCAGATCTGGCTGGTACGACGAGGAGTGTAGACTTGTGAATGAACGTAAAAACTGTGCATACCGAGTAATGCAGCAGAAGCAAAGAACACGGGCATGCGCAAAAGAATATCACCGGTTCAGACGCGAAGAGAAACGGGTTTTTAAGCGTAGAGAGCAATTGTGGGAGGACGCTAAAATTCGAAAACTCGAGGAAACCAGAGTGCGTTACGGACCCACAAGACAGTTTTACCGAGCGATAGCAGGCCACCGAAGCAACCTTACCCCGAAGGTGACCTGCTGTCGCAGTAAGGATGGAGATCTGGTCAGCAACCAGCCAGAGGTCCTCTCGTGGTGGGCTCAGTACTTCGATGAATTATTAAATGATCAGTTTAACGAACAGCTGGAGGCTCCACCAGCAGATGAAATCATGCTTCAGCCACCTAGCATTGAAGAAACACGAAAGGCTATCCGTCGTCTCAAGAACTACAAGTCGCCTGGCACGGACGGGATAACAGCCGAACTGAACAAAAACGGAGGCGAAAACTTAGAGAACGAAATTCATCGACTGATAACTGAGATATGGGATAGCGAATCGATGCCGTGTGACTGGAATCTCGGTATCATCTACCCCATATACAAGAAGGGAGATAAGTTAGACTGCAGTAACAACAGGGGTATTACGGTGTTGAATACCGCCTACAAAATTTCTCCCTCGTTCTCCAAGAACGACTTGACCCATACGCTGAAGAGATAGTAGGGAACTATCAGAGGGGATTCCGAAGACCACATCAACCACTGATCAGATCTTCACCATGCGGCAAGTCTTGGAGAAGATGGACGAGTTTCAATAAAATACTTTTCATCTCTTCATTGACTTTAAAGCCGCATATGATAGCATAGCCAGGGTAGAACTGTGTCAAGCCAGCGAGGCAAAAACCAAGATGATGGTGGCACCATCAGCCGTCCTGCCAACAATTGCAGAAAGACTCTTCCACTCACGATGCCTGTCAAGATAGTCGAAGCTGGATATATAGTTCCAGTGCTCACATACGCCTCCGAGACATGGACTCTGTACAAATCTGACGAAACCCTCTCAGCCGTGTTCGAAAGGAAGATACTCAGCAGGATTTTTGGCCCCGTATGTGAGGAGGGACAATGGAGGACTCGATATAATATCGAGCACTATAAGCTGTACGGAGACCTCACAGTCGTACAACGAATTAGGTTCGCCAGGCTCCGGTGGGCTGGTCATGTCATGCGAATGGCACCGGACAACCCAGCCCGGTAAAGTCCTTTTAGGCTGTCCCGAAGGACAGAGGAGGCGTGGTAGGCCTAGATTGAGATGGAAGGATGGCGTAGACAAAGCCGGCAGAGTAGCCAGGATACGGAATTGGACCACCATAGCGAGCGACCGTGAGCCTCTTGAGCGCAAACGATAAACAGTTGAGCGGTCACGTCAAACGCAGTCTTATCCCGTATTTGCGTTAACAACTAGTTATCGATAGGAAAAGTTCCCTTTGCTGTAAAGTATCATTCAGAGTTTCTTTGTTTCAGTGTTTCTTTGCTTATAAACGTATACTTCAATGAAAAATTTCATCTAGAAAACAGTTAAAACGAAGCTCCTATCCAAGGTAAGTCGAAGGGCCAAGAGGCTCTCCATGCCTTTTCCTCGACAGGAAAACTAGACATTTAGTCATCAGCGGAATTCTCCCGATGAAAGGAATGTATCTTAACTGCAAGAAAATACATTTCTTTTTATACCTTTATTGACAATATTCATTGTAATACAGATTACATACAATTCTTTTTGTCTTCGCGTTAGTTCTTCTTATCTCAACGATGACGGCGGTGGTAGCATTGAAGGTATGACTTACTGATGTGGATGCATGACCTAAGTCTTCATTTCCCATTTTGTGCGATTCCAATATCCTAAGTCTAAGTATGCGATGAATTCAACTTTTCATTTTAATTACTTTTGTTTTTGCTATCAATGTTTATCTTCATGAAACAAGTAGTCTTGCCTTCATCCATTTGTTTTACTTTTTTTTATATTTAGATATACAAAGTCAAGCTCACATCTAAACTATATTGTTACGCCATTTGTAATCTACTTTATCACTTACATTTTGCAGCAAGCATCATTTCATTCGTTCAAAAAATCTAGGAAAACAATCGTTATAATCGTCGAATGATCAAAATGTTTCATTTTTAATCATTTCGTTTAAAGTACATGGAACGTTAAAGAAATTACGTCAATCTGTAAAAGCAATTATCAGATGTTATCACCGAACGAAATATAGCCTTGAGCTAATTAATGTATTCTTCACGTAGTGAAAAATAAAAGTCAACGTCATACGCAATAGTTTAGCAAAATATTGATAAACAAAATTTACGGGGTTTTTTATACAAAATCCTAATGCATGAGTATTTTACTATTTCTAGTTATTTTATTTGTGAATTTCTTTCCATGAGCCTTTCTTGCTTTGCCAATTTTCAAATTTTCCTTCACATTCTTCAGTATTTTGTTGCTTGAGAAAATTATTACCCATTGTATTACCTACTTATCAGTATCGTGCAATTATCAATAGTTTATGTGTATATTATGCTTCCGGTATTTTTCTAATAGTGTATCCCCTGTTCGTTGGAACAAGTGGTCCTGTTTTTCATATTTATGACCAACTTCCCGCAACTATACACATGTTCGATCGTGTTGGTTATGTTTGCAGATCTTTTTGATTCTGTGCGAAAGAAATTGAACGTAATATGCAAAAACTTTATCTTTTTATAAAATGTTCTTAGAACTTTACGGGTGCGATTCAAACAGTTTACCGTCGTTTTCGTCGTTAGTTCTATTGTATTATTAAACATAGTTTATTGATTTGAGCTATTTGATCTGTATGTTCGTTACGGGTCCCCATGGCCATCATGGAACTGTTGTTTTGATTAATTTCTTACAACGGTATAATGAGTATTTTAAGGTACGCCACTGCATTTAAAAGCCCTCAAACACAAATCTCTCACATTTGATTACTTTGCAGCTTTCTTACCCTTCTTCTACTTGTTGCGGTCAGATTCATTCATTTCTGATTAGTTTTAGTAGATTCGTTTTTGCTTTTTCTTCCCACGTGCTGAGAAGTACTGCGGATCTTCACTTCTGTTCCTATCAAGTGTACGAAATGTGGGTTCCTTTAAGTAAAATAGCAAGTCCGAACTGTTGCTGTTATCTTCCTGATAAGAAGAACGAAACAACCGTTAAGAAGTTTTTACGAGCGATCAAGTCTCAGTACAACCTGAAACCAATTCGTTCCGGTGAAAGGTGAAAATATGGTTTTATGTATTTATGTATGTATACACGAAACTATCACCGTTTTTTCCCCGTGCATGGCGTTCAACACGCTTGCTCCAAAAAATCTTGTTACAAACTTTAGACGTTTATGTTGCTGATACTTTGGCAGTGTCATTTTCTGTCCATCTTTTCTATTTTAACAACAGAGAACCGACTCAAGCAGCAGGATCGTATGTTTGTATTATTTCAGTGCACGAATTCAACTCGAAGATACTAACCTTACTTTGCTGCTCGCAACTGGCCACGAAAGTGGCACCGTAAGATCCCACCATATTCAAACAATTCAATTTTGTTTTCTCTTTTGTCCATTTCAAAGGCTCCCAGTTCAGTTTGTGGTTCATATCAATTTATTTCGATTTTCTTTTTGTTTCTTTATCGGATGATGTTCATCAATGTTTTACGCCTAAATGTACGCATTTTATATGGATGCAAATGGGTTTTCTTTTTAATGTATGTATGGCTAGTATGTTTACTTGTATGTGAAACTAGTGTGGTTCAACAACTTCGAAAAGTTGCTTCACTATTTTGCGCGACATGACTCCGGGGTTGAGATTTTGTTGAATTGTTTCATATTTTCGTTTCCTTTTTTCTCTAAATTCCTGTTGGCTTTCAACTAACCGGGAGCAATTTCTTTTTCGTTTCCTTTTTTTACTTTTCTTTCATGAGTTTGATTTCCGTTTTCCCTGGTCTAACGAACTTACATTTTCTATAAACCATACAAAAAAAAGGCTGCTCATACGAAGCATTCGTCACCTACATTCCAACATATTTTTGCTCATACATTTACAAAAAGAGAAATTGCTCAAATCTTCATCTTCAGACGAATAGAAAAAATATCAACCATCTACTTCAGTCCCCGCAAAGCTAGCAATAACTTACAATAGGATGTTTAGAAGCATACTGAAACATATCGACTATCGACTACATAGACAGGACTCCAATCCAGGCTAGAAACTCGACACTCCTCTTGGTCTCTCCCTCTTCCGTTTTCTGCGCAGCACACGTTAACATTAACTTAAAACCAAAAATTAATTGCAACCACCGTGTTTTAAGCCGCTCGCGTTCAAACTGCATTAAAGAGCATTGTTTGCTGTGTAGTGAAAGAATCATCAACGTAAAACGTTGAAAGATTGGCAGAAATCAAAAGCTTTACAAAACAGGAGAATGAACCTCTGCTTTTCGGCAACCACCGGAGTGTGGACATTTTCTCTATTTCGCAACTGTAATGCACACAAAAAGCCAGCTAAATACTATACGCAATGTTAAATCAATATTGAAAGGTAAATATAAGACATACAGGGTTTCGATCCATATAATGGAATGTTTCATTCGGTAGAGGGAAAGTTTCATTGACCTAGGGGATGTTTTCAATCGGTAGAGAGAACGTTGCAATCATATAGGGGAATGTTTCAGACAGCTAGGGGAATAGTGCAAAACCAAAGGGGAACTTTGCAACCGGTTAGGGGAGCAAGTTGTCAACCTCGCGAAAGTCTTCGTTTGTTGTAATGTGTTTGTTGACTTTGATCCACGCCGGTACGTGCACGCAACAAAAGTGAATTAATTGCTGTGTATTTCTAATCATCTTTTAATTCAATTAAAATTTGTACCGCCGATTTTTTCATGCACCAATTGGCAATCCTTTGTCAAGCAATGGATTCGGTACGGTAAACGTGAAGAACCTCTCATCGAATGTTACCCATTGACATGGCATTTCATGTTTACCACGACGGATCTGTTGTTCGACAGAACGAAAATCACTTGAAATAAAAACGGTGAAAAATAGGAGAATTTTTTGTATTACAGCTGAAAATAACTTTCTTGATTGAAAACAACGATTTTCAAACAGTTTGTTATCAATAGAAACATCATTTGCTAACGAAAAAGCTGAATTTTGTGAAGTTGGAAGTTTACTCCCCTAATCGATTGCAAAGTTCCCCTTTGGTTTTGCACTATTCCCCTAGCTGTCTGAAACATTCCCCTATATGATTGCAACGTTCTCTCTACCGATTGAAAACATCCCCTATGTCAATGAAACTTTCCCTCTACCGATTGAAACATTCCATTATATGGATCGAAACCCTGTATGCTGCTATCGTTTATTATACATTACCTTTGCGTATAATTCGCCTTTGCTTTAAGGCGTAAAAATACTATAAATATAAAATATAAAAGGAAAAAATAAAAATATCCGATAGCAATTGTACAATTGCTACTATCAATCGGTTCTGGGAGTACAATCTTAACCATATCTACGAGGCTTGTCAGAGAGAGAGAGAGGCATCGAGAGAGAAAGAGAACTGAATTGAGATAGAAGGAAATGGCCAAACTATCGACTTGCTTTACAGCAGCAAAGGTGGCGGTCAAATGTGCGAGAAGACACGTGCAAATCGTGTTAGAATAAATGACCATCTGCCAAAATTCAATCACTATCTAGGCTAGTTCCATCATGCATCCATCATGCTTCCCCGGTCGTTTCTCATCTGCATCTTCTCCACCGTTCCCCATCCAGCTTTATCGAGCACGATTAACCGATTAGACTCGCTGTCGTCGTAGTCGTCGTTTTCTGTTCAACCGAAATGCTGAGCAGACGAAAGTTTTATTTGATTTTTATACTCCTTACTTTTAACCTACTACTTTCGCTTCTTTGAGTCTACACTTATATGTTATGCCTGCAAAAAATCTTTACAAAAAATGAAAAGTTTTTGAGTATTGTATTCATATTCCATTTTCCGGTTGGCTCTCTCGCACGTGCCCCCCCCCC
>KE525335.1:918897-950497 GCA_000441895.2 Anopheles sinensis | reverse complement strand
AGAAGGAAACAGCTCCGTACGTTCGGAAGAAACCAAACAACACTATTCGGCAGTGGCCATTTCCGTTTGACGTCGTTCGTTTCACATACCATCACACTTCTCCTTTTTTTGTGTCCTAGGTCTCCCGCGGCTTCTAATCGTACCTCAAAATTCCCTCCCCTTCCTCCTCCTCTCATTCACTGACAAATATTACTCGTGGCAACTTGTAATCCCCACAAAATCCACGCGGTTTGTTACTTATTTAAGCTTTTCTACTGCATCCGCTCGCTATCATCACCGTCGTCATCTGCATTGCTGGCACATTCATCTAACCGTGTGTTTTGTCCTCGATTTTCTATTACCTTTGCCTTTTCTTTTGAGTGCTTCCATAATTTTGGTCTTTTGTTTTGGAACGCACATAGTGTTCGTTGATCCTTACTGATTCGTTTTTTGCTTTACTATTTTACTAGATAGATTTTAATTATTTCTTTTTCCACTGCATGCTACATTGCAGCAGGTAAAGTAGTTCTTCACTGTATTTCGCACGCAACGAATGGGGGAAGGGAAAAAAACTACGGAAACGAAAAACGATATTTAAAATGACAAGCGGAAAACGCAGAGCACTAATAAACAACGAATACAAGGAAAACAAAACATTCCTTCTTACACGTCGGTTCCACCCATCCGCTTCCAATCGGTGGCCGAAGTTCAAGATTTCGGTAAGATTTTCTTTTTTTTTTTTCTACAAAATAATATATCTCTGCAAACGCGGCGGGCGCGATTGGAATTTTGACGGTCCTCCTTCTCCTTCTCATCGCGAGAAAGTTGCTTCTAGTGGCTACCCCTGTTGCTGCTAGCGTATGTCCATGTCCGTGTCGGTTGTGATAGTGGTGTTTGGTGATGGTGGTACATTTTGCGCGTTGCTGGCACACGCACTACTGCTAGCGGCATTAATGGTTACGAATCGTAGTGAAAAAAATAAACACCGTACACGCGCGGAAAACGTTGCACTTTTACGGTGGGCTGACTTATTTAGCGGCTGCCTCCTCTTTTTCTTTGTTTTCTTCCACCTTCTCGGTCTTCTCCTCCTTCTTTTCGGTCTTCTCGTTCGAGTTGTCCTTCTCCAGCTCCTTCTCCGACTCGTTCTTGTCCTGTTCGGCCGTCTTTTCCGTATCAGCACCCTCCTTGTTTTCCTTGGTTTCTGGCCTGGTGCACACAAAACATACAGTTTCATTTATTAGTAAACATTCTCAGTACGTTACAGCTTTCCCGAAAGCATATGAAATATGGTACTTACTCTGGCTTGGGGATGTGCGCGTTCAGGTCCAGTTTGGTGCAGATGTCCTCCCAGTCCGGGAAGCAACGCTCCTTGATTCGCGAAACGTGTCCGACCAGATTGGGGCAGTTCTCCTGCATGAACTCCTTCAGACCGTACTTAACCTCGTCCAGGATGAAATGAATTTGTGCCAGAACGGAGAATGCAACACAGTCGAGCTATGGGCAAGAAGAGGAGAAAAACAAAATTAAATAAGAGATGCCCATTCGATCAGGAGCACATGCGAACTCAAAACTTACCGTGGTTGGTTCGTCACCGAAGAAGAATGGCTTATCGGCCAACAGCTCGGACAGCACCTTCAGATCCTTGCGACCGAACTCCTCGATCTCCTCTGGCTTGTGGACGCCCAGTCCTTGAGCTTTCACCTTTTTAGCACCCTGGAAACACTAGAGACGTTAGAGGACGGATTGTTCCGATTAACAAACGAGTGCACACTACATGGTATGGTTTTTGATGAATGTTTGACAAGTTTTAGTTGTCTTCTGTTACCCATTGGCCACAGAGAGTCCAAAAGGTCCAAAACAATTGGTTTCCAAATGGTTTCACAATGTTACCTGACCCCCAAAACACATGAAGATGGAATAATAAGAGCTGGGTGCAGTCATGCAGGTTGGTAGTGATTCGTTCGGGAGGAATAATGTTTCAGGGCAAGTTTATCCTTTTTTACCAAAGGAGTGTGTTTTTCGTAATTTTCGTGTAGCCTCTTCTGTGGTTTACTGATGGAACGAAACTGATTGTATGATTGCCAAAACCTAACTAAGTGGATGATGCATGCAACGGCACAACAACAAGACAAACAACCCGTAAACACCAACATTCAGTGGGCAGTGGGAGAAAAAGTGGTGCGCATACCTTGCGACTGAACTGGAATTTGAAGAAGAAATTCAACAGGGCATTCGGCAGACGGCTTCCGAGGGCGTGCTGCAGGTTGATTTTGTATCCCTTGAGCATCTGTTCCGTGTTCTTGATGCGCCACGACAGCACCACCCACACGAGATGGTTCTCCAGCATCGAGATCATGGCGTGCGCGATGTTACGCTGCTCCTGGGTGAGGGCGACGTCCAGATCCTTCTCGAAACGCTGGGCCAGCTCGGTCATGATGATGGTCGAATCGGCGATCTCCTCCCCGTTGACCTCGACGAACGGCAGCTGTCCCTTCTTCGAGCGCAGCTTCAGCTTGTGGTCAATGTTCTGTAACGAGCGAAGAAGAAAACAAATAATTTAGCAGACATTCTTTATAACTTTTAAATATTTGCATGGATTATTTGGCTATGGAAAAAATAATAAGTTTCAGTTATCTTTAGATGACGAATGTTCAAACCGCTAATGTTTTTCTACCATTTCAGACATGTCAAATAATCTTGTTTGAGACCCGACGATGACACACTAAATGTTCAAATGTTGTCAATTTAAAAAAAGCCCGTATAGAATAGACAAGAAATTCTTTTTCTACAACTTTCTGCAGTTATTAATACATTTGTGCTAAAATAATAAATTTAATCTCCAGTATTGTTTGCCGCTTTTAAATAACATTCTCGAATGAATTGACACTTATAAATTTGATCACAATACTTATTTAAAATAGATTATATCTTTTTGAGCAATGTTTTATTTTTTAAATATAAAATGTATTTTAAATATTAAATATCAAATACTTGATAAATTCTACCGTAGTAGGACATTAGGTCAGATTTTGGTCGCTGCGATCATCATGGAAAAGCAAACGGTATGGTGAAAATGCCCAACGAAGATTTACTGGCTTAGTTTTAAAACCATCAGTTCACACATTTCTCTGACAGAAGAACATTATCCCAACGCCCAATTTATCATCCAGTGGACTTGATTGAAAGCTGCAAAAAAAAACAACAAACGGAAAACTGCAACCAAAAGAAGACGAAAAGCGAAAAGCTTTCCAAGCGACACACAGGAGATACAAAATCTGGACCATGTATCTGTGGTCGTCGCCCTTTGTCATCCCCTTTGGCCCTTTGGCGGGAGCTACATCCACGTCCGGTGTAGCATTTGCATTTGGGCTGGACCGGCGTGAGTGCAATCGTCTACTGTCACACTAACACAGTTGCATCCTTTTTCCGATGGTGGACACGTCGGGACAGCTTCGCCCTGTCGTTTGTTGCGCGCGCAAACGAAATCGCACCCGAATGAGGTGTGCCCTCCACCAAGCCGAAGGAGGTCCTTCTTCTAGAGCCTACCACCCCCACACCCTGGTCGACGTGGTACCCAACGATACCTCTTTCCTTCAACCGTTCCAGTGTCCCAGAGAGTAGTCCTGTACATACACACGCATAATACGGGCTCTTCTCCATCTGGGCCACGGTTGGTTAACTCCCCTGAAATCTAATTTTATCCATCAAAGAATCGCTTTGTGTTGGTTTCTCGAGAGCGGCCTAGCAAGGCGCAAGGACCGAGGTGGGCGCGCTCTCCGGTACGCCCCGGGCAATTAGCACCCACGCCCAACATAAAGGAAACGCCGGATGCCGTCATGTTCGTTCCACATCTTTTTAATCAATTGCAAAGCTGTTTTTTGAACGATTTTGTTAAATGCACTGGAAAATCTAGAATTCAAAAATCAGATTAACAAATATCCGACCAACGAAGACCAAGATCAAGTGGGGAGGTGGGGGTCGCAGCAATGAAAGAGGTTTGCACTTCATGTACAGAACCACCCGAGACAAATGAAAAGCGTCCTTTTTCCCCTTCGCGTCTGAAAAAAAACAGCGTGTTGGCAAAGCCGTCATTGTGTGCGCTTCGTGTCAGTTCCGCGCACACCACGAACCGGACTGTCATTCAAGTGTGCGACACCAATACCAATGTTCACCCGTGTAACATTTTTCCGGTTTGCTTGGAAAAGGGGCACAACGGGCGGAAAATCCTTTTGTACTTTTCATCCACAAACACACACACAGCAGACATATGCACAGCAGGGTGTTTTCTTATCAGGATCATCGGCGGCGGCGGCACGAGCCATTGCACCCATACTGGCGCACATGGAAAAGCGGCTTGCCGGGTCTCCCGCCCAGAACGGTGGACACACGCTCACCACTGCAAAAGGCGGGAGCGTTTTATTGATTCAAGGGACGCTAGAGCTAGGATTCGAACAAGTTGGGTGTTTCGGTGCCCTTTGCGGATCCAGCAGGCGTTGCCGCCGTTAGCCGGTACATCTGTCAGTATGTGTGTGTTTTGTTGGAAGGAAAACCGCGGACGTGCCTGTAGTGGTTCGCCTAGCAACAGCGGCACCATTTCGGTTCGAGTCCTCCGAAGGCAAAGCCTGCCGAAAGCCGGTGCGCGACTGCAGGAGCGGTGCGCTCCTTACCATTCGGGCGGTTGTTTTCCTCTTCAGCCGTGAAAATCGGTGGAAAATCGCGCTTTGTGCTCGACGGCTGCTACGGGCTACTAATGGGTTCGGGCGTTCGGGTTTCCGGCAGCCGGAACGACCGAGCAGTACGACACACATCAAACGGAATGTGGGGCTCGCTTTTCCTTCCAGTCCCACGCACTCGGAGTGTTTTTCTCAATCTGTTCCCCGGCCAACTTTCCACCCCAAACAGCCATCCCCAGTCCCCGCTCGCCCGTCAATCAAGCACCACCACGTCATCCGGTTCGATTGCTTCATCTCGTGTAAGCGACTGGGCGTCGTTTTGCGGTGTGTGGGCTGGGTTTTCTAATGGTGGAAAATGTCTCGTCGGTATCGCCAACCCCAAAAATCCTGCCCGTATATGCACAACCTTTTTCCTCCGCATGGTGCTACGATCGGAAGTTGAAAAACAAAATGGGAGCTGTCGAGAAAAGGTCCGATGTTGGGGTTTTCTTTACCATTTTCAGGAGTTTTTTTTTTTGCACCAAGCTTTGCCCGTGTCCAGGATATTTTCCGTGACGTTGGAGACTATTTTTTTCCACTATGCCTCTTTTGCCTGACAGTCTGTGCGCCCTCCTTGACATCCCCAAGCAACGATTTCTGTGAACAGCGCTCTCTTATTTGAACAGATTTTTCTTGATGCTGTTGCTCTTCCCGGGATTTCCCTTTTTCCTTTCGCCTACAATATCAACGCAAATGGTGTCCGATTTGTCCAATCTCGGCATCCAACGGTTTTGGTTTATCTCCCTCGCTCGTTCTTTTAATCTATTTTGCTTTTATTTTGTTTGTTCAACACAGATTCTAAAAATGAAAGGAAAGAAAAAATTTGCAAAAGAAAAAGTCGCCCAATCCATTGGAACATTGGTGTTTTTCTGGGGTTTTGATAGCTGGTCAAACACCGCTACAAGTAATAAGCCTACTTGTTTGCTCTCGCATCCGAATCATCGGCAGATCGGGGATGGCCAGCGGCTAGAACAACCATTGCCGAATGCCGCCTCCCACCAAAAACAGCCAAATCGCGTTCACCGAATCGGATCAGCTTTCAAAGAGCCCACTTTCGTCCTACATTCGACGAATCCGGTTTCAATTTTTATCAATCTATTTTTGAGCAGCAATTTTTTGCTGCTGAACAGATAAGAAAGAAGTGTTTGATATAGCACATGAAATAAAAAAAACTTCGTTTGCCTACAAGGGTGAACAAAGCCGTAAATTTTTATCAATTAAATGGTAATTTTTTTACTATGAATAATTTTATGACTAACGATACAATGTAAGGTTATTTTTGTTTTCAATTCTGGCTAACCGAAGTAAATTCTTCCAAATTGGCTATAACTTAAGTGTACTAAACCAGTTATCAGTTAATTGTTTTAGACAAAATATTCTTTTTTATTTTTTTATAGTCCTAGCATAAAAAAATCTTAAAGAGCACAAGAGCACGATGCATTTGAAGCAATTTTTCAATTAATGTTAATGTGTCACAATTTCGTTTTAACACGTTGCGTACCAAGCGTTTTTAGTACAGATTTTTAGTACAATCATTTTTGACGAAATTAGGTATCAAATTTATTGAACCAACGATTTTTTTTAAACTAAGCAAAAACTAGGCTTCCCAAAGGGTACTTTTCAGCTATTTTTATAGTCTACTGCTACATAAGTCAACTACTATGTAAGTGTAAAGGGCTGATGGGCATTGTTGCCGTCACCCATTTTTGGGTGACGCGGTACGGAACGTGTTAATAAGTTTTTTATGACTAAAAATTAGCGCCAACGATTGGCCATAGGCTTAAATTTAGGGCTTCTAAAGTTTGCATTTTAAAATTACAAATCCGATACGCAGGTTTGTGTTTAATAAGGGGCTGTTGAACCGAGAAAGTTACATTTCTACATTTATATACATTTTTTTAACCATTTCCATTGGAATATTGAATTGACCTTTTCAATAACTACGTTCCGACAGGAAGCACTTTCCAAAAGTAAGCAGAGATGATGAAATTTTAAATTTCTTTCCAGTGAAATGAATCCAACACCATGAGACAGAACACCAAAAAGCACCCACAAGAAGTACCCAGTAACCGCTGCAATGATGCTGATGCCGTCGGGCTCAATTAATTTATAACGCTCCATTGAGCGCGCCAATCATCGCCACATTTAAATGGACGCACTCGTCCATCTCGTTTCGAAGCGTAGTACTTCGCCACCGTAACTCGTTAGTAGTCCTGATGACGTACAGCGAGACATCCATAAACGGGGCCGTTTCATTACTTCCCCGTAGATGGCGCTACAACCCCAATGGACTGATTCATCCGAGTTTAGCAACGATCAGCACACATTCCACCGCCGCCCGTGGAAACGTGGAATGTATAAAAAATGCAAATTGAATTGTTCTCACTTCGATAAGGTCCTAGAGAGCTTCGCCCAGCACCAGTACAAAACAACAGCACCTCATTATCGATGCAAACAAACTACAACATCCACCGGACGGGTCGGGAGGAAGTGGACAAACCTGGCCTTGCGATGTTTGAGCGGCTCGGGGCGGGGGGAGGATGATGCAACGGTTGGCGTTATCTCATATCGGAAGGACGGAAGGCCAACAGCAGCGAAAGGAATCCGACCAAATATCGACCCTGCGCCGCTCCCTGCCTGTGTTTACCTCCGGAGAAGGAAACCGGTCGGGCAGGTTCCAGGCCAAAACGGCGCAAACGTGACGCGACGATCGGAAGGTGGTTGTGATAGACATGGAGTATGATGATTATGACGATTAGGATGATGATGAGGCCTGCTCAGCATTGGCCGAAGCGGTACATTCAAAGCACGAGCCGACCAGGAATGTCGTCGTCGTTCCAAAGCCGATCGCCGCCGCATATACTATTTTCATATACTAGATAATCGGTAGCGCCCCCTTGCGGCAACAAATCTAAAGTGAGATTAGCCGTCACTTGTTTTCGTCCGGCACAACAACACCTGCCAGAGCTAGTGAGGAACTTCTTCCGCGTTCTGTAACTTGTTGAGTAGCTGTATACACTCCTCTGCCACAAGCGACCACATATCACCCGCTTGTAATCCTTGTTTCTTCCGCAGTCCAACACAGTTATGCGCGAACAACGGAGAGATGATTTGCATAATTGAAGGCGAACGCCACCCACACACCAACCTCCTTTTTCACAAGGCAACCCCCCTTCGGAGAGCGTGGCGAAAAGTTGTTTAATGAGCAAAGGAGCGTGGAAACACGCAAACCCCTGGACTGGACCAACAGGCCGCCGAAAGCAAGCAAGACAGAGCGACACCAGGCGGCCGGAAAAACAAAGTCACAGCACCCCAAACGAACTCTCATTATCGTCGCTTAAGATTTCTTCTAATGCGTGTCGAACCGGACCGCGAAGCGAAGCGTGTCAAAGAGAGCAGAAGAAGCGAGAAGCGCATAATTAGAAGCATAACGCCGCATCGAAGAAGAAAAACACGAGCTTGGAGTCCGGATTGAAACGGACAACGTCACTGGAAACGACACACGGAAAGTAAGAGGCCGGTCGAGCCTTGCTTCCCCGGTAGAAAGTGACAACATTTCCTCTTCTCCCGACCACGCGAGGCAAAGAAAGTTCGTCGTTGGAATGAATGGAATGTTCTGTTCGACCTGTCGACGGAAAGCGAGCGAGCGCGCGCCAAGATTCGTCGATTAGATTCCACCAACCTGTTTGTCGCTCCACAACCGGACATTCGGATATGGTAAACGAGGCACGAAACCGAAACAAAAGGAGGGAAAAGCACGCCCGAAGTCATTGGACCCGTGGCAAAATATTGGGCAGTTCCCGTCTCCTTCGGTTGTTGTGGATAGGACAGGACGGGTGTAAGGTAAACATGCTGCTGTGGAACTCGCGACATCATCCCAACGGATTAGGTAATTTTAATCAACTCACGTAAATCGTGTCAAGCTGGGTGTGGTTGATGCACGCGCGTGTGTTGTGGTACCGACCGGAATGAGGACCGCACCATTTTGCCATGGGACCGTATAATTCAGGATTTCATCATCGTCGAAAGGGAGAGTGAAAGAAACGCTCTCGGTGGGATTTGTAGGCTCATCAGATTCCGGCGAATCGCGTGTCCAAGGGTCCCTTTCTCGTTGGACGTGGCCCCACGTCGCGCTGATGGCCACATTCCATTCCGTTGCTGGAATGCAACGGTGGAGCTAACGTTGGGTTGTTTGTGACACGGATAGACCCCTCTAAACCTAACCTGTTCGATGGAATTTCGAAGGTATCGGTTTTTTATCTGACTTCCTCTGCAAGGAACTTCCTGATGTGCTTGACTTTTGCTACTTTTCTTCATTGGGATCCTCCGGAGTTGATGCTTATCTCAGAAGAAAGGAAGGACTACACTTCACCAACGAAGTATAATTCCGTACAATATTCGATGCAAAAATCTAAGAGATAACAATCAATCGTGTTTAACAAGACATCAACATTTCGTTAGCGGATTCCAAAGTTGGAGAAAGAAATGTAAAGAGTACACTCGGATTTTCCTTCGATGACGCACCAAGAGAAACATAACGAGCGCAACTTTTCATCCAACTCACAATACCCGATGCAGACGACCTGCTCTTGAGCTTTTACTCGTTACAATCCTGCATTACTGCAGAGAAATGAAGCTTTATCCCAACGTATTGCAATGGTTTCGTTCATAGATGACCGTAGCAAAGGTCTTCGATCCCTATTCAGGTATTCTGCGCAATGCACTACAATTTGCAAACCGATGCACCCGACGCTCACAATCTCGAGCACTTGCGAAGGAAATAATACAGAAACGAAGATGTTTTGTATTGAGCCAAAATACTTGGGAAGTCCCTGAGTCTGGATGATGACGATTTCCATTCTTCTGGCTCATTAGGGAGCTTTCTGTTCAGGTAGAAGTACCGACAGAAGTGAAGTGGGTTGCCTTTTTCTTCGCGAAGTATCCTTGGAAAAGGCAAAAAGCTTCAGCCTTTTGCATAAAAATAAAAAAAGAGCACTGCTTCATTATGTCTCAATAGGCTACAAAAGAAGAAAGCAATTTCCCAGCGTTGTACCTTTCTTCTACTTGTGTGTGCTTTTCTCTAACCTCTTCCACCCGGGACCCTCGAGAGGCGTTCGTCGGGATCACTGAAAAAGGATAGTTGGATGGTTTGTTGTTTGCCCTAACACAACACCACCCTTCCGCACCGACGACACCCATTCCGGTTCCGATCGACGTCGGAGGACGGAGAAGGAACACACCCACCCCACTTGAGACCATCTCGATCGTTTGGGTTGGGTGGCGCTTTCTCGGGTGGATCCTCCAGTGCGTATACGTTAACAACACTCCCATGTAGTCCCCCTCCTCTTGGCGAGAGGGTCAACCCGAGATGGTTCGGGTTTCTGTTTGTTTGTTCATCCCTTCGCACAGAAGTGTGGAACCATGACTTGGGGAGGGAGAGGGTGGAAAAAAGGTTCAATATTTGGTTAAGCCCCATTGAGCGGCTCCCGTCCGCTCAACCTTGACTCTCGCGCCCAAGTATCACAACGCGACCCGGGGTTGGGCCACGACCTGCAGGTTACACACACACGTTTTACAATAAAGGAGACCCGCTAGTGACATTAGGTGGCAATTAATGCTAAGAACATCATCATCCTCCAAAGGTGAACTAATGTTTAAAACAATTTAAAACAACCGGAACAACGATGGTAATGAATTGATGCATCTTTATATTAAGAAAATGGGGTATGGTACCCAACCTTCATTAGGAACGTCGCTAAAAGTGTTATGAAGTTTATCGTACCGGTTGTGTAAAAAATTATTTTTCAATAATTAAAAAATGTTCAACAAAATAAAACCATGGTAAAAAAATTTAAACCTTTTAAAAGCATGCAATGGTACAATCAAGACTTGAACAAGTTCGTAGGTTTTTTATCAGTTTGATAAATTATCTCCAAGCCTGAAATGTAAGTATCGGTACAAACATGGTCAGGTCTAGTTATGTTTTGAAACTATTTAAAAATTTGCTATTTTTAGTTCTGCTGATAAAGTTAGGCTCAAATTTATTGAAAAAATAATATTGAAATATTAACTTTCTGTTTTAATAACAGCAACCAACAATTGAACAACCATTTAAGCGCTAGATTATGTTTGAACAACATGATTTTCTCGTGGATTTTTATTTTCCCTTTTCGAAAATCAGTTTCATATATTTCCGCAAGTAAATATAAATACACAAAAATCGGTGGAAATCAATAAATATCACAGAGTTTTTTGTATAAGTAAGAGAGTACTAAGGTTATTTGCGGACTATACATTTTTCATACTGGACTCTAATTTTAGAAGTAAAATGGAACTTTTTATAATAATAAATTGGCAAGTTTATTTTTTTACATAATGATTAAAGATAACACTAAAAACAGAAAAATACACTGAAATGGAAGGGTATCCAAAACATTATGTTTTTTAAAAGTATTATTGTTCCTATCAACAAATAAGAATACCAAATATTCTGTTACTCGGTCAGAATAATATTGTTTATATGAAATGTCTTTTCGTTAATTTATTCCAAAAAGTTATGCTGGCTTTCGATTATTGTACTCAAAAATTAGGTCAATGAGATTTTATTGTGGACGCCCTTTTTCGGGCCATAAAATGTTAAAACGATGAAATTAACTAACGGAAATAAACACCATGGGTTAAATTTCCTCATAACGAGCAGCAAAACATTTTCGGCCGCCATAATGATGCGCTACCGGTGAATTTAACTGTGATAATCATAGCGGCAAGTTCTAGCAGCCGATCACAAAAACCCTTTTGTAACACTTTCCCGTAAAATAATGGCGACGAACTAAGCGCGAACTTTCGCCCCTGAACTCGCGGTCGCAGAAGAGCATTATTAAGTCCGCCCATGAAAACGGTGTGCAGTTGCCGCGGCCTAATAAACCACAATTTTCAACTTTACCGGGCGGGTTACGCTGGGCGATTGGTCAGTAAGACGACAAAGCACCGGGCCGGGTGGACAGAGCATTAGAAATTACGGGTCGAAATCATGGTGGCGTTCGAAACTCGATGAGCTGCCCAATAGGTTTTAGGCCACATGGGGGCGCGCACGCAGGGCGCAGAAAATTAATTAGCTCTTCCCCAAGCTCGTTAGCACCTTTTTTTCACCCCACCCATTCCGCTATTTCCGCCGCAACAGCACCGCACAACGCGCTTTCACTACCAACGGCGGAAGCGATATTATGGTTGCCAAAGCCAAAGCACTGCTGACCATCGATGAGACAAGAGAAAGGGGAAAACATGGCTCCAACACAGCATGTAAAGCGATACCATCATCGACGGGATTAATGGGTCGTTTAGCGGAGCCCACGGGGAGCGAGAGCCTGCCGCACATAAAGCTGTTGTGTTCATTGACCTTCGCGAGAAGAGGGGTACAATAAAAATGTTCCCGTCGCCAGCAACGAAAATAAAACAACGAAAACATACTCCATTTCCCGAAGAAAGTACACTTTTAATGCACCAAAGCCTCTCACAAGATGAGTAAAATATCTCGTAAAAAGACCCATTAGCGAAACACTCAGCTATGGCTACCGGTTTTGGACGCGATCACTGGAGAAACATTTTTCACCGCACTGAAATCACCCTTTATGAGCGGAGCTGATCCATATCTCAGCCGCAAAACGCCCACAACGTGCCATCATATCGCGATGGAAACGATCGAGATTTGATCCGCCGGGAAATACTAGCATCCCCGTGCCACAAATGGACCGAGTGGACCATTTCCACGACTTGGGGGTACCCAAAATCGATCCACCAACGCTCATCCACACCAAACACTCGATGATGAAAATCTATCCACTTTGAGCTTGAGCAACGGCAACACAAACATCCATTGTTTGTGTGCGTTGTGTTTTGCGCGCAATAGTTTGGAAAACTCAAAACCAGGAAAGCGGTGAAAATCGAGGGCAAACGAAGCGGGCGGGTCGACGACGAGCCAGCAACATCGCCGCTACACATGGGTAAAGGTGGAACATCATGCCACGGCGAACCGCGAAGTTTCTCCTTTTCTTAATGATCGCGTTATGCTCGATTGTTGGCGATCTGTTTTGTCGAATTAAATGTATTTTTCATCTCTCCACCGTCCGTCCCTTTTTTCACACCCCAAACATCGGCTCGAACATACAGCAGGGTATTAAACATGGCCACTACTTTCTCTGTACTTCTTCCTATGAACATTGTTATTTTCAAATAAACCGGTGCAAGTGATTTGAAAGATAAAATAATAAGGAGAGTTTAACATTGTTTTGACTTGTTTGCGCAGATTGAAATTTGATGAACCATAATAAAATAAAAGTTATGAATATTTAAAAAAGAAGTGAATTAATATTGGAGGAATTTAACATAAAAAAATTGCCAATCATTAAGTAAACTTCCAGAACAAACAAATGTGGATGTGCTTCGATTCAGGAAGATAAAATATTCCGAACGAACACCAAACTTCAAGCGGCAGCATTTTCCTCGTTCTGCAACGTGACAGAACTGCAGAGCGAAAACGAAATTAAAACAAACACCGAACTCCTCTGTTCCACCCCCTAGAGGGTAGGAGTATCTCCTCATGACTTCGTCTACTATCGCCTGGGACGTTGGCGATTCGTAACGATCCCGGAAGAGGACCATCACACGTCGTCACAACGAGAAGTTCGCCTATACTGCAGGTCTGACATCTACCCCCCTCTCCTTCCCTTGCAAAATGCACTCGGAAATATGCATAGATCTGCCATCGACACACATTCACACTGCTTACTTCTCAAATCGAGGAGCACGAAACTTCCTGCAATGGATTCCCGGCAGGGGGATGTGTGAAAGACGAGCGACGTGATTCGACGCACCATAGACATGTCAATGATGACTATTTAAGTAAACATTTCAATAAGATTACTGCATTCTTTGCGCGTTCCGGTGCGGTTCTCCCCTCTGCTCCTCGTCGTGCATTAACCATTAGCCGTTTGTGAGTGCAATTTCATAAATTATTGCATCGCACGCCGGTGCAATGCATGTGTTTAGCCGTTCCAAGCCGTTCTTTAGCGGTAGGACCGCCCGGCACCGCACTCCATGTCTTACGCCACATCAGACCTCCTTACCGATTTCCATCCCACCACACACACATACCATGACTAAATGAAGCGTGGAACAACGCAATAGACTTGGACGTTTACTGGCTATATTAATGATTCGATGCCATAAACAATGTTATCTAATTTGTTTCCCACCAGCGTGAATATGCCTTTCAGATTGTGTTTAAAAATGTGCTGACATCTTCGCTATGTTCTATTTGAAATATAAATTAACAAACGAGTGTCATTTATTAAATTGAGATTTTAGAGAATTTCAAATGCCTCTATTAGGTGGGAAGATAGATGTGATAGCTGACTCCGAACAACATTTAAAACTATCGACTATAGAAATTAGAAGAAGCTCCAACTGCTTTAATCAACCTCACCGCCAATGTCTAAACCACAGATAAATGGTGCTACTCTCCGGTTTCACCGCATCGTGGTATCCCTTCGGTATCGGATGATCTATGCCGGGAAGGGACTTTTAAGGTTTGTTTTTATTTCACCGTCACGACAGAACGTGCTTCCAATCCGCCTATATAGGGCTTCCATGGCTGTCGACGTTGTCTAATGATATCCCATCATCGACAGCACATCGACAAGGGTGGCCTTCAAAGGGAACGGCGAATCGATCGAAGCATCGATCGAGAGATGGATGGATCGAGAAAACAAATTGCGCAGCAAGGTGGAGCGTCGCCACCAAAGCCGCAATATCCCTACCCGAACGAACCCCGTTTGTTTGATAATTTTCAGTCGATATCCATCCATTCGGTGGCGCACAAATGTGCAATTTGTCAATTTGTTTCCCAGCGTGAAGCTAGTCTTCTACGTCGCCCTAGACAACACCTTCAATTAATGTTGGGGCTGCTGCATACGATCACGATACGAACCTTCCTTTGGACGGAGGCGTGGAAGAACCAAACCTGCCGCGCATTCTAACGAATTAAAAACAAACGCGCGTGCTGCATTCCTCTCCTTCGGGATAAATAATAGCAAACGATAACGATCGGAACTCGCTGCATACTTGGTGCATGATTGTTTCAGATTACGGCAAACGAAGCTGTGCTTTTTTTTACGAACGATGAATAGCTGAATTGCACCGTCAATACCAATACACTGAAAATATTGAGATAAGAAGTGATAATTTTGTAACATTATTCCACGTCCAACACATTCAATATTGAATCTGATTTGGTACCTCAAGTTAGGTCCGAATGGTCTGCCTAATCTTACGGAACAACCGAACAAAGAAAATGCGATGCAATTCATGCTTTGCGCTGAACACTGTGAGACGTTTCAGCGTGGCTTTACAGGTAATTGATGCGCGTTCAGACGCCACTCTGGAATGTGGCTTGCATTCTTATCTGAGACCCATCTCGAGGCCCGAGGTCTATATTCCTGCTCCATCGCTGGTCCCGATTAAATTACCCGCACGTCCTTGAACGAAGGCGCTCGCTGCCCCGCTTGACGTCTATTGCTTTCTCGCTTGCTTTTAATTTGTTGCTGCACACCGCCGACGGGCTAATACCACAAAATTCTAATCCAGTCACAAAGCATCTACTTGCTATCTGTACGTTGGCATACCGATGCGGCGAATGATGCGATCGCAGCCATAAACGTTGCATCTGTGTGCAGTTTCGAGGTGTGACACACGCGCAAATCGTAAACAGCCGTCACTAACGACTTCCGCAAACGTTCACTAGCAGTCTCTGCTGCACTGGATGCCGTGTAGGTAATTTCATCAAGTGAAAGGCATCAAGTGAAATCACATTACACCGCACCGTACCATACTGATAGCAATGGTCCAGTATTCCACACTCATCTACGCCACGCAAAACGAAACACACACAAACCGGCATCAAAGGGACGTAGTTTTTTTTTGTTATCTATCAACTCTACCTCCCACGCAACGTCCCATGACGCTTCTCAGCACCGTATGCAAATTAATTGCATAAGCGTGTGGCATGTCGCATATTTTACTTCCCCCATCAGAGAAGGAGAGAGAGCACCCTACACCCTTCATTCGCCGCTATCTATTGTGAACAGTCATCGGAGGCCGGGAAAAATAGAGAAACGCAGATAGACAGACATCTGGACAGACGGTTCGTCGCTTGTCGCGCGCAAAGTCTATTGTTTGGCGGCGGCGGAAAAAAGGCACACCCGCCCCGTCGTTCGAGTCTCACGAGTCAATGGGTCACCACCGGAGCCATCTAACCGATCATCAAGCCGTCGTCGTTTCGGAAGTAGGAAATGGACTAATGCGGAATGACAAAAATAGTCACAACAGAGACAGCGCGAACGGATGCACCACCACCGTGTTCACCCTCTCCTTGGTCGCTTTTCCATTTGCATCAGATTTATGTGTTTTTTCCGCGCTGAATTTAGCAACAGGAAGGGCTCCGCGTTCGCGTACTCGTCTCGCTCGTACTCTTTCTCCCGTTCTTGCTTTGCATCCAGTTTCCGGTAAGGGCAACGTAACAGGTAGGTAGGTTAAAGCTTCCAAGCGCTGTATTTTGTCTCAAATCCGCTATCTCTTTTCCTGTTTGGCATCCAATGTTTTAGGAACCAACCACTCACATTATTCAAATCACAACACGCCAACCGGTCGCTGTCACCATTTTTGACTAATTGTCATCAACTTCCGTCGGGCTAACCGTAACTCGCAATGCAACGGAAGAAGAAACCCGGTGAACATCTGGAACCGTGTGGCGCTGACGGTAAAATTAAGCTCCGGTCACGAGCGATAGTTCGACTGCACACGTGTGAATGGCACACAAAGCAGCGCCGAAGGAGGAAAGAAAAGAAACAACCTTCAACTCCTCGAAAGCCGTTAGATGTTCGAACCACCGCGCGCATTTACAAACGTTTCCATCAGCAATCGACGCGATAATGTTGCTACACGCACGCAGAGTGGGGGTGAGAGGTGGTCTTCACCGTACTGCCGTTAGTAGAAATCGGAATTGAAGTGGACGGTGAAAAGTACGTTGGCACACCCTTTAACTACCTCGTTTACGGTTCGCCCGTGGTCGTGCTAATGTGCCCAAATTCACCCAAGCCGCCCAGTTATTTAGGCGGGATAATTTAAAGGCTGCTGAAAACAGGCCGCAACCGTGGCGTGGAAGTGTGCTGATTTTTCACCGCGAACCTAATATGTTTGTTTGCAGATTTTACAGGCTTCACACATACGAGCGTTCCGAGACGAACATTGCCGACCTCATTTGCAAAACGGTTCCTCGCGAGGTACGGCTCCTAATAGCGGCACAGCAGCTGGGCTTCGCTGCTTCTGCAGTTGTTTTATTATGTATTTTTGCTTACCTGTAATGAGAAGAAAGAGAAAATGATAAACGGTTAACGCTTAAGTTTGTTGGGAAAAATTATTAACTGACATGACGTATGGTACATTCGCAAACGCTAGTAACTGAAGCTAGTCGGTTGAACTTGAACGTTATTATTCAAAAGTGTGGTTATATATACAATCTAAAAACACGCATCACAGTGAAAACGTACGAAGATATTTTGCAATTCAAAGTGAATCATTTAAACTTAAATTTTAATGTTAAACATGTTTTCAAACAAGAACACCAAAACCGATAAATAAATTTGAGGAGTTTTGATTAAATTAAAATAAATTTGCTATGGCTCAATCGTACTGCTTGACCTAAACATTCAATATTGCATGGGTCGAGAATGTTGAATTAACTTGTCACTCCCTTCCCAGCGCCCGGAAAGATGAACCGCCCTCGTTATATTTTGTTTTCATCCCAACGGTTCCCAACGTACCGTTTCCCCCCCATCGATCACATCTTTTCACGCAATCGGACTGAGGCGTAAGGAAGACCCCCCGCACGCCCCCTACTGTTAATGACTTTATTAATATTTATGTGTTTGCTAGTAACAAACGCCACCCGCCAGTACCATCCCTTCTGCGTTTCTCCTTCACGTCTTCACAAAGGAGAAACATAAATTCCTATGCATGAGGACAATTCGACACTTTTCCGAAGTTAGGTTTGCTCTTCTGAGGACACAATCATGTCGTAACGCTGACCTCTACTTTCTACATCACTGCCGTCGTTCGCTGTTTAAAGAATTCTTCCTTAAGATAAAGGTTGCTCATGTCCGATACGCATTCCAATCCCTGGAGTGAGGTCAATGAACGATAGCAGAAAGAGAGAGGGAGGGAAAAAGATGGGATATGACCATCGATAAAGAGCAAGTCAATAAAATATTTTCCAATGTTAAATCCCCAAGGGAAGTGAAAATAAACGACGCTCGAGATGGGGGGATGTGTTACATTTTTTGTTCACTTTCCCTCCCCATCGCAAACAACTCAAACATTTGTCTTATTCTATGTTTATCAAATATTGCTCCCCAAATGCGTTTCCCATCCATGGGATGTTAACAGTAATGCACTCTTCCTTCCTCACACTCGCGGTTTCACTAGGGCAGACATACATTCCCCGACCGTTATGCGCCCTGCCCCAACCCCACCGCCGCACAAATACATCATCAACCATTAATCTTTCAATTAATAAAGCATTAGGTAATTGATAGGAAAAAGCAACGGACAGTGGAGCGAGGGGAGGGCGGATGAGAAAGACATTTTGACTGACTGGCTGGCGGATATGATTGAGTGCCGGCCGTGTTTGCGCTCCATCCACGAGCGACGAGAAGCCCTCCACCAACACGGGCCTATCGGCCTTTGACGTTTCAGAAAGGCGTCAACGGCAAGCAAACAAATGAGTATCATAAGCCGAGGGACTCGAGCGGCCCCTTGGAGGCCGCTTGTTTCCGTCGGCAGAAAGTTCAGAAAGTTAAGTGATCGCTATTTTCGGGGTCGTATCGTTTGACATGGGTCAGAAAGGGGGTGCTTTCGCATTCCTTCTGCCTTTTCTGCCGCTTGCATTTTTCGCGGCGCCCGGGGATGTACTAGCTCTTCTTTGGCGGCTCTTCCATCGTGGATCGTGGGAATGCAGCGTGCACGCGCGTGTACAACACACCGTTGAAAATCTTACACGCTCTGCCGAACACCACAACGCCAGACGAAGGAACGTGGAGAAACAAGCGTGATATGAAGGTGGAGAGAGCGAGCATGGAATTGGGGTGCCGGACTCACGCGGGAAGAAAATCGGAAAACCGAAAGAAAGCCTCGCCTCCCCCGGTACCAAATTGATGTTCGGAGGAGAAAGTTGGCATAAACATATGGCCCTTCCTTCGCGTACACACGGACAGACACGCGGGATACCGGGATCGACATGAGGCCGAAATGAGGCGCCTCCCCAACCGTAGCATTACCGGCAATGGGGGGGCGTCAGGTAATTTTACGGGGTGAAAATGACAGCAATTAGTAGACGTAAGCAGCCATTCGGGGAGCACAAAAACGACAAATAAAACTAAAACGTCGTTTATAAAAATATTCCCGTGAAACATGCAATATCATGCAAGATATACGACATAAATGTGGACATTAAGAAACTCTGTTCAGAAACTGTTCAATCAATAATTATAAATCAAACAATTAAGATTTCACCATTAATCCAACTTTCATAGATAAATATCGCTCAAGCTACCAGTTATAATAATACCAGTACTAGTTAAAATAGTAACGGCTTACGGAATACACTTTACATAACTTGGTAAAAATCATTTTGTTCTGGGTGTTGTCCTTATATTTTTTAAATGAACAAAAATAGGTTGAAGGATTACCGTTGTCCACTCGTTTTGAGAAGTCGCTATCAAACAAGTCAAAACTGAAGATAAACATACTTTTAAAATATTTATTTCTTCAGATTTGAACCAAGATTAGAAATAGATCTCTTACAACATAGTAATATATTAGTGGAAGTTTGTTTTATCTTCCAAGCTAAACCAATCCAACGGAAGCTTCACCCACCATCGACGGTTTATTTCCAAATCAACAGTCCAGTTCCTTTTTTTCAATGCAAAGCTGACCCGTAAATTATTAAAATCAATTATTTTAATAACAGCAAAATGAAATCATCAATCTTTAATACCTTGCTCTTCTTAACTAGTTTATGGTGCTTTCTAAGAAAGTACTTGCGAAGGATAACTTTGACTTAAAATAATATAAATATTTAAACACAATGGTATAAAATATTAAAATAGATAACGCACATCGGTCTAAAATTTAACTTGTCTCTTTTTTATCTTATTTCACAAAAAAAACAAATAAGATCTATTGCATCAATATGAAAACAGCTTCAGGTAGTCGGCATCCAAGATTGCACAAGTGACCCATTCAAATGCTAGATTAATTAATTTACGAGCGAAATGAAATCATGCTTCTTCAATGCATCTTCGTGTTCGCGCGTCTGCGTTGATGTCCTTCACCAGACACAACCGTGTGTTAATGTCCGTTCCCCCATAATGCATACCTCTTTGTCGTACTGAAATGCAACCATAACCATCCGAATGCAGCAGACAGGATACTGCACTAATGAATTATTAACCGACTGATTCCATACGGCTTTGGCTGCAACGGCAAGCAAACGACCATTCCAAGCGTGATATGATGGTCAACAAGAATGGTCACATAGTTAATAATTTGTACCCGGGTTTCCCTCTCCCGTCCAATTTTTAACCAGCGGAAAACCCCTCGATTTCTCTGCGCGCAGTCACCAACCCCAAGGAGAGTTACAGAAGAATGCAGTTGATTGTTCCATTGCGTAGGTCGGAAGAATGCGTTTGTGGATGCATTCGGATGCTGCAACCGCAACGTGCAGCTGCACCGTCTTTCGTACATACAATGTGAGTGTGGCAGGCAGCAGCACTCCACACCACCGGCAATCTCCGCGTGGAAGAAGCGCTTTTCATTGACGCTCGCGCGCAGAGCAACCGTCGCCGCTTATGAATGCACCAGCCACCCACACTCGAACGAACGTTGAAACCGAATGAGGGAAAAAGAACCAGACGACTTTTCCGCCCTCAAGTGCACACTTTCCGCTCGTTCCGACCACCTTCCCACCATTTCCTTTCGTCTGCTCTCGCACCCAGCCCGGTCCGATGATGATCATCGAACTCGGTCACATGTGAAGCTTACGGGCGTGAAGATCGTGTCCTCCGCAGTCAGTGCCAACGCGACCGGAGCACAACGACCTCGCCCAATGGACCATCGAGAGCACCGGCTTTCCGGCAGCGTCAGCGTCAGCCATCGCTGTAACCGAGTGCACGTCCGTGACTCGATAGCAAACATAGCATTTCCTTTCCCGGCCTTTCGCCGGCCGTTCTCGAAAGTGCAACGGAGGATGGATACACGGCGCGTTCGAGCCAATCGATTTGGAAGGCGCAGCCAAGCGAATGAATGAATTTCTTTCATACCGCCGTTTACTCTCACGGTCCGATTGCGTTGTGCGTGAACGGAAAAGCAACCAACGCTTGAAATTCATTCAGTTTGTCACGTAGTTCGATGCACTTAGACCAACTCCACTCTGGACGATGCACATCGAGAAGATGTAGGGTGAATTTTTTCTCTTGCTAGGCAGCGCTTAAGAGTACTTAAAGCATTCTACTTAGCAATTCTACTTTCAGTGTAGACACTCGTATATGTCGATTTATAAATGGATGAATGCCAAGTCAGCTAATGACGTAACTTTCAGTACGATAAAAAATCTTCTTTTTTATTTAATTAATTTAATTCTATTCTCTTTTTCTGCATAGTAATATGGTATCATTATGGTAGTTTTAACCTTCAAGGGATGATATTCAGAACAATGATTTATTTAGGCAAGAAACGAAAACAGCAGTTGCATCCCAAAAATAGTCCCAGTGGTAAAGAAGAAGGTCACAAACATTTGTCCAACTAACAGAAAAACATTGACGACCACAGGCGTCGAACAGCGACGTCAAAAGGGCTGTCCCGTCCATACCCTTGCTTTAAAGCACGAAAGTGTACAACAAAAGCAAGCAGCACAGCATCATGTGGGTACCACACAGCGAACAAGAAATGCATTGCACAATGCATTAATCGTTGCTGCACCCTGCATGCAGTCATAAACAAACAACGGGCTCATCAGTGTCGTTTTCACAGTTTGATACACCAATGTGCAATCGGCGCGATGTGGAGAGCGACGCGAGGCCAACCGTCATGCTCGGCATGCCGTCAGCTAAGATACATCTTACTTTAGCACAGTCGGTGAAGTTTGAATGCCTTCCGGGCTTTTGGTCGCTGTATTCTCCCCATTACTCCTACTTCCCGAGACCACGTCGCATCGCCTGTTCTCGCTGAGTTTACATTTATTGCCCTTCGGTCCAGTAGTACAACAAGCCAATGGTCAAACCCCATTCATCAAACTAATGCATGACGACGGGGAGCGGTGATGACCAAGAAATGCGAGAGAACATCTAAGACGCGCGCGCTCATGAAACGTGTCCGACGGTACGACGATGGTTTATTAAACAAAGCACTCGTAAATATTTACAAGACGATGCACGCCACTATTCAAACAATCGGCACGGCCTCACCTTCGCAGTGAGAAATCAAGGCTGTATATTTTTAGGGGAACAGCTACCGAGATCCTTCCTGTCTCGAGCTATAATCTCACTCTCGCTCGTCTTGTGTAATAATAAGGCATTAATCTTGGCGTACTATGGGCGAGCAATGATGAACGTCCGGAGAAAAAGGTCGATCCGAACGGTCCGACACATTTCCCACCTTTCCGGGGCGGAAAAGTGTAAGCCCCAAACGGGACAACCTACGGTCACCAGATAAAAACAATCTACATACGCTAATCTGGCAATATCCGATAACATCTCTCGGATGTGCCGGCGCATTGATATTGATAGTGAGACTACCCAACAGCAACACCCCAAATGCGGTTATGGACTAGCACAACGAAAACATAGCCCAGCGTCGCTGCGGGAAGCCCGAGCCGAAGGAAAAATCCAATCAGGACACTCGATCGATCACCCGAAAGTCCTCGGCTCGGCGTATCCTCCACACCACCGCAGTTTTGCCCGATTCGATCACGAAAGGCAATTTCCGAGCGGCAGTGGATTGATACATCCTTCTGCCTCCCCCACTGGTACGTTTATATTAAACCATCGAGACTCAATTTGGTGGAAAGTGAAGCGAAGGGTATGTTTGGTGTATAGAACGCAGGGTAAAGTCGTGGCGCCATGACGGGCAAGGAAAATTCAATTTCCTTGATATTTGTGCGTTTATCGCTGTCCTACCCGGTTGTACATCCTTATCGGTCTGGAATAATTTTTCCTCTTGTGAAACCAAACTGATATGCCTTTTTTTTGTGCACAAAACACACCACTAAACACAAAAAGGACAGATGATACACCAACATTTGTTTCTTTTACTCAGTGCACAAAGTTTAGTGCATAGTGATATCAAACTGGTGGAAAAATAACATTTTGTCAATTCGCCCTTCGGAATACTTCGTTCTTTTGTCAAAACGTTACCTTGACAATTAAGGAAGAAATATTTCACTTTACTTTTAAAAAATTAGTGAAACCGAATAATAGAGGTCTAATAGAGGTCTAATAAATTAGACAAAAAAAGGTTTGAGACATACATTTCAAAATTTTATTTAAGAACATTTTAAATAACATCATTTTGATATGAAATGACAGGAAATCATTTAAAAAATATTGACTCGTTTCATATACTAAAACATCTCGAGTTAATGTGACAACTACATATTCAGAATAATTTTTGGCAGGTATAAAATTTGATAAATATCCACCAAGTGTTGATTACTTATCAAACTATTAATTATTATAAAAATATTGTACTACGAAGGTTAATTTCCTTTTGTCTCACAACTACGGATTGGGTTAAAGGCATGTAGTCTCGAAATACTGTGGCGTAATAATTATGTTTCGTTTTACATACCGATATCCCCATTATCTATTCCATTTGCGTAGACGACTCTTGGGACACGGCTGGCCAGCTGATCCACACCCTACTGTCCCATTTGAGAATTGTATGCGTACGAGGTACGCCGTCCATGCTGGCATGGTGTTGTGTGCCACCACTGGAAGTGGATACCGATTTTGGTGCGATAATTATGGATAATTACATTCTCGGACGAAGCTCTAAAGCATTCACCAGGCGTAGCGTGGAAGGTGTACACTGTTGTGCCACTAGACGGGATGAGCTCCTTCCCTTCGATGGCTCGTCACTACTTACGACTTACGCTACATTTGGAGATCCCCAACCGAAGTCCACGTAAAAGCAACCGTACGGTATTTGGCCGAATTTCCGTTCCATCGACGCCCGACTCGGTAATGCGAGCGAGGAGCACGTGGCCAATCGGTCAAACAACTGCTGGGGCCGGCTTTACATCCCAGCTACACCATTCCATCGAGGCATTCCAAACGCACCAACGCAGCACGCCGTCGCCAGGCCGTCGCCCAACGAACGTGTGTGCGCGGCGCAACATCGGTGGAAAATTTTAGAAACTTACTCCACACACGCAACTCCGAGGAAAGTCGCCGGGCATTCGATTCGATCGTGTTGGATCGCATCGGGGGTACAACCAGCAGCACCCCGCCGCACGTTCGATACGTGAAATTATGAGACCGCAACCGAATTTCACTGTTTATCACAGTTTACCTTCCAGCCGGCGCGAATCATTACGATACCAACACCTGATATTCCTTACCGTACCGTACACTACTAACTAAGCCTAGTCTGGACGGGTGAGAGACGAACATAGCCCGGGAATAGCGATGCCGCGAACGTTTTGTTTGAACATGCCCACACCAAGGCGCGCGAACGGGTACGGCAAGGCAAGCCGGGGCACCTTTCTTCTTAGCTGCTTTAGTTACATTCCATAAAGATGCAATGGACCCACCAACCAACAGGCAACCACCGGCCAATAACCATGTTCGAGTGAATTCGAACATTGCGTAGGTTTCGCGCAATTTTGATTGGTATCGATTTTCTAAAAATACACACACTTCGCTAACGCACTTCCACAAGCCGCCGCGCCACAGATATCCTTTTCTGGAGTCGGCCAGCCCGCACTGAGTGTCGGCGAAGTGATGCCACATCGCTCCGGCGGTTCGTACGCCAAGACGCCGGCGAGGGAGCGCACCCAGTAAGCACAGGTAACGCAGCGTGTCAGATTGGAGTAGGTTAAAAAGTGAACGAAATACAACAATCCGGAGCGCACGCAACATAAATGTTTTGCTTTTCTTCTTGCGCTTGGGTTAGTTACTAAGTCACTAGGACCGGGGTACGAGCTGTTCGACTTTCCAAAGCCGGCATGATATTTTCCTTAAGTTATTTCAATCCATCTCATTTGTTGAAGGACCATTTGGAGAGAAATTTTAAAATGAAGAATATTCTTCTAAGTAAGTTATCATCATTATCATCATAAAACATATTCGCGAATCTTTCCCAACGACCAATCAACACGAATAAGCGACGGAGCGCGTGATTACACCCTCGGCAAGACGCTACGTCAAGCAACAGACGCAAACCCGGGCAAATAAAGACCAATGCTTTAATGATGATTACACCGATCCACCGAATCCTAGCCCATATGGTTTTCGTATTTTGGCACTCTCTCTCCTCCGCGATACATGTTTGGAACGAAGACAAAAAAAAATGGCTCATTCTTGCGTTATCCACCGAGTGAACCAACGTCGACGAACACGCGCAGCATCGGGAATTGCAGCCGGTTGGACTCTTTGCGAAGTTGAATACTATTAACGAACGTTTTATCAAACATAAATACCAATTTGTTTGCCCGACGCTAGGAAAACAAACTAAAATATCGGGAGTAAATATTTATGCCTTTTGAGATTTAAAGTAGTTTGTCAGCTGTCTCGGAACATTGGTGCGAGACACGAATGTTTCCAAATGTATAGCTGGGGTTGTATTGAATTCTACAAATATGTTCTATCGGATAAAAACACATTAGTCATAATTTGCAAAAAAAAAACTCATTATTTCACTTACTTATCGGCTCCGAATAAAAAAGCGTATGCGTAATGTTAACCAAAGCGCCATGACGTTGGGATGATAAACCACTTACCTAAAAAGGAAAGAAAGAAACAAGAAATTTTTATACGAAGTTGTAACACCGAGTCATCGTTTTTGTGGAAAGTGCTGTTACTCATAATTTATTCGCAACCATTTCATTTCAAGCCCCATTGAGACACCTTTGCTATAAACAATTTTCTATCGAAGGGGTCGGGGATGAGTTTTCCCGGGAGCACGTAACCGCAATATAGCGACGAAGTGATAGCCTCTGGCCGAAGAACAGATCAGATTATTTCTCCTGCGCCCCCCATGGAGGAAGGGAAGCATGAAGAGCGATGTTTAAAAAGGTGGTAAAGATACGTTACATGTGTGCGCGTACGTTTCTTAACCTTGAGAGCTCTTGGGGTTTTTTTTTGTGGTTGTCTTCATTTCAACCATTGGGATATTCCCGGTCCATAGCAACCCAGGAAAGGTTATTTTTAAAATTATTTTCCCAATAGCACATATTACTTACAGCACGCGCATAATGCCCCGGGATCGACCGGTACTTACGCCATCGGGTTAAAACCGTCATGAAAAAGGGGTGCGCGGGATGCGCGTGCCTGCACACTTCAACAGCGCTCCCGGAGTTGCAGTTGAAATGATGGAAGCACGCGAAGAGGGAAACCCGACTGCCGAGGAAATGATGGTCGGCAACCTTCAGCTCGTTTTAAGAATCCGATGCGGGAGAAAGGGGTTATGATGCTGATGTGAAAACGTAAATGATTGATACGGCCATGCGAACACCACACCGTATAGTTGTGAAGGCAAGGGTATCGCCTTCAACGTGAACTATGGACGTTTACGGTGACTTCTCGTCCGGACCTAGAACTCCCTCTCCCTCACCCTTTCTCCATTAATAACCCCCGGAAAAGGGAACACTCCAATTCAACCCCAGGAACCCTGCGTGGTCGGAAGGGAACCACTTGATCTGCGTGAGCACTTGAACTGTGCGCGCCTCGGGTTCCCAAGGTCCTATCGGTCGCCAGTTTGTTGTTGGCAGCAGTTCTAACTTCCCACAACCTTCGGGGTGCGGTGTTTCAAGGCGAAAGCTGAGAAAATCTACACTTCTTCAGCAGTATCAGAACGGCACTAGTTAAAGACGCGCACACAGTAAATCAGTTCTGAAGTGGTCGTACATCAAGATAAGAAATGCCTGCGGGGCCATGGCTCATTATGATCCACTTCAGCGATACAGGGTGCTATATCCACGTTGCCCAACGCAGAGCAACATCCCGGTTTGGGAAGGAACGTTTAGCAGCGTACGACGACGAGCGGAAGATACACTTCTGTGTCGCCATCATCCAGCGGAAAACATTGATGCATGCGATGAGAGATGGAACACGATCGAACCTATTCCAACTATTTCATCCACACAGCATAAAATTAACCAATTTTCACATCTGTTTGGCATGCGTCACCGTCTTCTGGTGGCATCGCAAAAACAAACCTTTATATGGCTACAAAGATGGCAAACATGAGGAAGAGAGTCCGGTAATCCTATTGCTCCAAGGGTGAATGACCTTCAACTCGGGAACTATTGCGTGTACTATTTCCAGGAGTGCCGACTTCTCGCCTCGCAGGCCAGATCAACGACTCGCGATCTTTCTAAAAATAACTATTTCCCGTTGCGTCTTTCGATTCGTGCATATACTTGGAAGTAGTTTATGATCGCATCATAATTGCGACGCCACAAGAGAAATGCCTCACGGCGGGAGGAAAATATTGTCCAGATGAACTAGCGGTAGGCAAAACCGTTGCCTATCCCCGAAATAATATGGTGAGTTAGGCATCGCGAGTTTTAAAGAATTAATAACGTCCTGGAAATTAGCGATTCTGGATGCCGTTAGCGATTCTGGGGTCCATTTTGGTTAGTCTACTTCTAGTCCTGGAACGCAGAATTCGCACACCGGTGCTACTTATGGTATAAAATCGCAATTTCTCTCATCAAATGCCATAGCCAATCTACTTTTTTTTATCTTCTTCTCTAACCGAGCGATGAGGGCGTCCAGTCCAGACTATCCGAAAGAAAGAAAGAAAAAAACACATTCCTAATAACCGACCACAAATGACGCAGACCATGAACCGCAGAAAATAACACACTATCAGCATCTCCGATCGGCTCCTCCCAGACACTCAGATCCACGCAAACATGCTTAATTACTGCTCCGTTAACCTTCTCCACGATGACCGCTGGACGCCGAAGAGAGCATGGAAAAATTGCTGTGACTAATTAATCAAAAATCTCACCCCGCCCGAACCGGACCCACCCAACCCAGTGCTCTAGCTTCCTAACCCGTTGTGACAGGCGCACACTCTGAGTGAGTGTCTGACTGAGCACGATGCGGTGCGCCACGATTAGCGTTATGAAGCGTCGAAAACTACCGGCAGTAAAAACAAAAAAATTACAAATTACTCCAGTCAACCTTAGCCACACGACAGCCAAACAACATTGCGCAGACAACGGGATGACCCTCGACGAACGTTGCGCTGCTGGCGGACGTCTCAAGTCCCCGGGACGTCTTAGCCATCCAACGGCGTGTGTCACGTCTTCATCGAAACACCGAAGCACTGGCGAATATGCAGCACCAGAAGCACCGGCAGAGTGTTGTAAGGGGAGAGCCAATTAGTTCGAGACTAATTTCTTCAAATGACCGGCGCCTGCCGCTGGAGACACGGGCGGTAGGGAGTTTAATATTGAAATAAGCAAGTCGCAGGGGGGCAGAAGCGAGGAAACTGGGCGGCTGAAACCCACTACCATGAAGCGGTGGTGCCGGACCAATGATAACCTTTCATTTTTGGTCCCATCTCCGACTAGTGGTGCTCACCAAATAGGATCACATTCCACCACCAACAGGCACACAACAATCGTGGCACAAGAAACCGAGGCAGGTCAATGGGCTATCTCTCCGACGGAGGCGAATGCTTATCTTCGATCCGAATTTCAAACCAAGTGGGCTTGGAACTTCACCAACGGCTCTCGGGGTACGGTCGACTGCTCGAGATGCATCGGCTACTCCAGCCCTACTACCGCCATCTTCTGCTCATGCACCCCAATCGCTCCACGGTCTCTTCCTACTACAACCATCCACAATGCCGGGAGAGCACTGTGGAGGTCAAGATAGGAATGCAAACGTACATTTATTTATATTGCTACAATCACTAAAGCTTGCGGACGACGATTATTTACATTCAAGACCGGAGGCGTCGTGCGATGGATGACTTTAGAGCGTGTACCGCGAGGTGTGCAGATCGGAATAGGAAAGGGGTACGACGACCACTACCCGAAACAATCGTTTGCGCTCTCCAAACCCGCAAAAGGCATCCATTTAAATCGATTGCGAAATAATGGAATGTGACTGAAGTAGTTGCAATCGTTTGAGAAGTCAATATTAAAAGTCTTGGTCGGTCGACACATATTACAAAGAAGAGAACTATTAGTATTTAAAAATTTTGATTTGCTTTTTATATCTTTAAACAGGGGCTAATACAAAATATTAAACAGAACTGATCTGTGATCCTAACTCCCTAATGCTGAAGTAATTCCTTTCGATTATCAAAATATCCGCAGAAATTCACTTAGTACAATTTTATCTCTTGTTTTTATTTTTAACTCCTCCATGCACTCAATGCTCTTAAGAATCTCTTTTTATTTGTCATGTTTCGATGTAGTGTATACCAAATTAAATGCACCAGTGAAGCTCAATAAACGAAATACATAAATTTTCAGGAAAAAAAGCATTTTGACAAATGAATTAAAGTTGCACAATCATTCCGCAAAACCTGTTGATCTTTCTGGGAAGCGTGAAAACATAACAAAAGTGCTGCAACAGAACGCGATAGTGATGAGTCAGAGACTATTTTTAATCCCCTTGCCTAAGCAGTGCCAGTGGACACTTCCAGTATGTGTGGCTGGATGATGGTTGTGGACGCTGAACACATAAACATAGAGCCACACAATTCTGCAACTGCACAGCGGGACCACCCTAAGCTTCCTCCTCGTTGTCTATCGCGAACGCGAAAGGCTCGCGGACTGACCGACCTCATACTGATAGGACAGGCTAATACTGGCAGCTTATCCCCCGGAGAACCTGCTCCGTGTTTCGTACGTCTCCTAACGCCAGCCGGACGATGAGCTAATCCTCGGGCTTTTGTGCTAACAAGCTGACTAACTAACACTCGCTGGGACGAGAGTAAAACAGCAAGAATACCGAACGAAGTTCTAACGGTCCCCGGTGGGGCCCCCATGCCGCATATATTCAAATGATGCAACTGGGTTATAAATTAATGTTGTGATAATCGGACGAACGCAGGCGTGCCGATGTGTGGACAGCATTACTGGAAGCGATAGCGACGAGCTGTCCAATCTCGGGTATGTTTTTTTTTGGAGTTTCTAGAAAACCACCGACATTCTAAGACCCACCAGAATCCGTTTGAAATCCGGCACTTCATAATCTCCTTGCATATACTAGCTGCAACAACGGGACCACCGCGCACGAGAAATGGCGATAAGAGCTGTTTATTGTGTCCATCCGCCGACGGAGGACACAAAAAATGACGCAACTTTCATCGCACTTCAACGAAACTCGGAGCGCATTCATTAACAGATTCATTTTTACCATTCAGGAAATGCCGGAATTGAGACGGCCAACTGGTGATGTTATCTGTCACGAGGCAGCGTAAAAATAAGAAATATAGCAAAGTCAGCGTGCGGCAGAGCGAAGATGAGATGGTGGTAACTTTCTATTTTGCCCGTCGTGAACCCCTTTAATTGAGCAAAACGGAAGGGAAAAAATAAGGAACAACATCGCCGGCCATCGCGCGCGCCCGTACATAAGAGCATATTTTCCACTCGAATGATCTCAAATTCCATTGAATTGAAGAAGGCTGATGTTACCCTTGGACATAACTATCGCCAATCGTTTTTTGCTGCCAGGGCAAAGGAAGATGTTGGATTGATTGCTATCGAAACGAAAGTTTTGCTTCCGATGCATATTACAATCGCCATGTTTTGGGTGCTGGGAACGTAACTATTGGCATTGGCAGGGGTTATGAAAATTATGCTGCACGAAATAAGCGTACACAGCTGGTGTCCCGACGGGATGCTGAAGAAAAATACCAAAAAGCGTGAAGATGAAGTCAGTCAGTCAGGCCGTCACTCAGTTCTACAATTCCATCTTCTAATTTCACCTGACACGACGTAACGAAAACTGCGATTGAGAAACACTTCTCCTCCCTTGCAACCGGTCCCCAAGACCATCGAATACACACATACATCCGGATGATTGGAGAATTGTTGGCGAAGATAAAAATCTCAACTCCGTGGCAAATATGTTGTCAAAACGGGGAAAAAGCGAAAGGAAAACATCGCACGGCGAAAATTGCCACCCGTAATGGCAATTTTGCGGTGTTCAAACCGTGAAACTGTCAATTAACCGAACGGTTGGATTGGATGGCGCGATGAGAGAGAGAGGCGTATGCCTTCTGCTGCACCAACCACCGGATACATTATCTTTCAAATTTTCAATTATGCTCTTTTTAAACTGCCTAATGCTTTGGAAATAGTGATGAATGTATTTTCTCCTGAACGTTCACGTTGTTTTTTTTTTTAGCTTTCAGGGTGAGAAAATGGGGGAGGGGGGAAAAGATAAACGCGACTGTCGGTGGCACCGGAAACATAACCGAAACCCCGACCGCGACGTGCCGGTCGGCTACGATAAATCAGTCGCGATTCTTTGTTTGGTTTTTAAGCGTTTTCCGAAGCATCCCTATTTCCGCCACTTCCCACTGAGAATCCGGAGGAGCTGTGGAAAAAC
>KE525335.1:899175-917765 GCA_000441895.2 Anopheles sinensis | reverse complement strand
GAGGGAGTACATGACACAATTTTTAAAACAGATGTTTAGATGCTCCGACATTCATTATATAAATCACCAACTCCCTCACCGTTCGCCCCTCTCTGGATCGCCCCACCCCGTTGATGTTTGATAAATGCTTTCTCTTCAATCTGTCAACCACGACGACAATCCGCAACATAAAGCTTGTCACTGGGAGCAACAGCATTGCATTGGGCATCATATCGAAAAGGCACTCCCGGAGCGTAGCACGCAAATAGTAGCAGCACAACACCAAGCTGAAGGAGGCGTGCCCGCATGCGATGTTTCCGAACATAATTTCGCCTGACGCATTCCGCGCGTTGTGCGAACAAGCGTATTACAACGGGATCTCCGACGGGAAAGCAATAGCGCGACGGTCGGACAGGGTGTGATTGATGGCCATATTTTGAGGCGACTCGCGAAATCGTAGTCTTCCTCACTCTCGTAGGCACAACGCATTGGTTAAGGCCTATTTGTTAAAGATCTTTCGCTGTCGCTTCGCTTCGACGCTGCCCTACGGCTTTTGGCAGTATCGTCCATCAAGAGTTATGACATGTAGCAAAGTCGCGCTTGGCGAATAGTCGTCGACTTTTCGGAAAACAGATGGACAAGAAAATGGCCAAGACTCGTCTTCACATCCAATCTTATGTCTCGTTTTTTTCTCGCCCATGTTCAAACTTGACCGCACACCGAACAAGTAAACAAACTGCCCCACAATATTATCACAATTGTGCCATCCATTTTATCCTGCCTGCAAGATTAACAACGCCAAAACAGAAAAAAAAAACTGCCTCTTCTGCGCGATGCGACGATGACGATGCTTCAATTTAATTTCACTTTCTTATTTTTCGGGAGGGTGAACGCTCGAATGCGGGCGAACCGCCGTCTGTTGCGCCCTCGCCGAAGGACCGCGTAACGACGAACGATTTGCAATTCATGGATTAGCGCAGCACTTTGGATGGATCGGTGCGAGGATGACCCAACGCAACGAGATATTGTGAACCGAACCACAACAAGTGAAGGACCGACGTGAGGGGGGAATTGGGGGTTTTATGCTGGTGAAGGGGGTGCGCGGTATAATGCTGCTGCTACCGTTCCATGTTACGCTTCGCGTACTCGAGCTTTAGCAGCCTCATCCCCGGGGTCACTCTCGTCTTCTTGGGCAGCACTTCAGCGAAGCCGAGCGATTTCTGTTATTTTATACTTCTCATCGACCGACGACTGTAACCATATGGTACTCCAAGAGGAATGAAAGCATGGACAGGGAGACACTGACATGTGGCCAAGATATTGGTGTATGCTTTCGATATAGCGGTCGTCTATTTCGTAGACAAAGAATTGGACAAACATTTAAATAACAAACACCACTGGTAAAAGGTCTATCCCATCAAAGAATTGACAACCTCTTATGTGCAACAAAAAGAAATTCACCCAAACGGGGGTATTGACCTTCCATCACGGGGAAGTAGGAAGCAATAACCGCTTCAAACCACTTCCTCCGAGGCAGTTTTTTTTCTGCCTCTAATTTGAGAAGAAAGTGAATTTACAGCAAAAGAAAAACTTCAATCCATAGAGCAACGAACAACAACAGCAAAAAAATAAAAATACAATATAATTATGCCTCGGAAACGACGCAAGCGCAAATAAATAAATATACATAATAACGTGAAGCCGCAAAGGCAAAGCCACCGCGTTGTCAGATGCTGTGGAAAATTGATTCGAACACCGCGCAGAAGGAACGAAACCCCAGAGAGCGATGGATCAAAATATGCCTTCACTTTGCAGACTTTCACCCACCAATGGCCGCTAATGGCGCTGGAAACGGTTCGAGAGCGAGCGAATGCGGTGCACTCTTTCGTCGGTGCAACATAATAACCCACAAGCTGTGCAACTCTCCCCCCTCCACCAGGCCACCCTCTTGTGAACAAATAGGACTGCATTGCATTTTCTCAGCCACTCGGAAACAATAGAAAATTGTTTGGTGTACTTACGTACGCGAAGATAAAACTGATGCACTTCCGCTTTCAGCGCTTTCGTTTTCTTTCTTACACAATTATTACAAAAATGTTTTTTTTGAAAATCGTAAAAATGTCACTTTTCCATCGTTTCAGCCTATCAATTAATTTTGACTACTCTATTGCATCGTTAAGAATTAATTGAAGCTGATTTGTGATGGGAATCTAAAGAAAACAGGAGCATTAAATTTACGTCCAACCTCTTCCATTACGTACAGCCCCACCCAAACTCAGAATAAGATGCAGCCAAGCAGAAAACATGCTTTGTTCATACATTTCCGGCTCGCGAAGGAAAGAGTTAGCCCGGGAATTGAATCAATTGAATAATTGTTCCGAAAACATGTCCATGTCAAAAATCATCCGGACCTTGCCGTCTGGCGAGACCTTCCAGTCGAAATTTAAAGTAAACTTTCATGTGTCTCGCTTCTTGAAGTCAGTTCCGAAAATGTTCTAAACACAGCTGCCTAAGCAACGCTACGCTTAACGGACCGATACCATCCAAGGTTGGACACGATACAACCAAGGGATCCGTAATTGGATCGTAAAGGGGCAAACTTTACACAAATATTGATATAAATCGTTTTTGATAAAATTTTAATTCTCGGCAACGGTACCGGGCCATCGTACGCTTTGATGTGTGTATAGCGTTACATTATTACATCGCCTTTCACCCTCTCCCGCAGGAGCCCACCCGTGCGTCACATTGACTTCAGTGAACTTCCAACCCCAAACTCGGTCGGAAGAGTGTAAAGACTTTGCCCAGAAGTTAGCTCTATCATTAAGCGCTAAAGATGGCTGGAACGGGTGGGGAAAAAGGTCAGCCCGTAGCAAGATATGGCGTCCCCATGTGTTGCCGCCGTTTCGCGTATCGCTTCGAAAATACATATATAATTTATACGGGTTTCCATCACAACCCCTGCGGGTTGATACGGGAGCAAACCCCCGACCACTATCGGCAACCGAAGCAGGAGCGGTCAATTCCGGAGCATCGCATTGATTGATTTATTGGAAACAAAATTAAATTAATCGACTATCACGGAACGAAACCCGGTCCGGCCTTCGCTCGATCGTTTTCGCCGGGACTTTCAACTTTTGTGTCCGTCCTCTTCCGACTCGGAATTGGACTCTCTATATCTCACGGTTGGCCATTCTACCGCGTTTATGCTTGGCGGTTGTCTTCTTTTCGTCTACCATAGATCGGTTATTTATTATGGTGGCAGCAATGTTGGAGTGTGCTCCATTGTTATAACGCCACTTTCCCGCATCATTCGGTGGCTGCGACCATAAGGTCGGACCGTCGGACGGAAGCTAACTCTCCCCTCGAATGAAAACTAGACACCACCAGTATTTATGCACCCTCCTTGTGCAATGTTGAGCTTCGGCCCAAGACACTGACTTCATGTGTGACCCGCGGAAATAGTGAAGTTCGACTCGATGCGCCCCTAATGACCGGGAGAAAGCCGAATGATAAACAATTTTGAAGTGGTGCGATAAACTTCCCACTTAGCAAATTTGGAGGGGCTAATAATAGAGGGTCGGCAGAATTGATCAGTGATCGGTTTACAAGATGCTGATTATGATGATAGGCAAATGAAAGAGAAATTTGGCCATAAAATTACATTCAGCTAGCTCGACTCGAAGGCGTCTAGTGTTAGAAGTGTCTACGAAATAATTTGTACAGTGTTCAAGAAGAAGCAAATCAAAAAGTATACAATTTCAAGCATCCTCTACTGATGAGGCTTTTCCACCAAATATCTAAAGAGATCAAAGAAGCTTCATTTCAAACAGTGGACGTGCCTAGTTCAAATATCAAGAGCATTAGCTTTCAAAATCCTACGAAAATACAGCCATTGTACAGCCGCCAAGCCTTCAAACATAATTAACTAATCAAAATTCATTGGAAGAATTCCATACAGTATGCGTCATACGAGATGGCGCAGCGCCTGTTGACTCATTTAAACAATTATCCCCGCTTGGCTAAAAGTAATCTCAACAACAAGCCATTCTCATAATATGCCACGGACTTTAAAAAGTGATGCTTTGTTTTGAAGAATGATTTATTCAAAAGAAAATTGTAAACGACTAAAGAATCATCGTCTAAAATAGGTCCATGCATCACCACAGATTTGTTGCTTATGTCAAACTGTCTCCAGGGAGCATTAAATGAAAGCGACAATTGGCAAATGACTTGGGAAAATGAGTTTGGAAGAAGTAAGAATATAAACGTACCATCAGCATGAGTCATTCATGAGCGAGGATAGTCTAAACAAATTCGATTTTACGAGCACAGCCCTTTCTGACCTACTTGAAAAGAAAAAAACAGTTACAAGTGTGTAACCAATCGTCAGTCACAGGGCAATGATTAAATTCTAGGAACACTCGAAGATGCCTGCTAAACAAATGCACATACTGTTCACAATGTACTAACCCAATGTTCCACTTTCGTACCGAATGAAGGAGTTGAGTCGTGATGTCGTAACCAGAGGAATTATGAGCAACGAGGTAATTTTTCACTAAACACAAAGCATCTTAGCGCAGAACATTATGTTGAACAGCAAGAACCAACTAAGAAAACGATAAGTGATGGAGTCGAAAAAGATACATGAAGAAGAATTTTCTAGACTTCAGGTAATCTAGAGCTTCCAAGTAACTCATACTTTTCACATTCGTGACACACGTTTAGGCGTAATATTAGATTTATTGTTGATATCGCTTGTTTTCCGGCGGTTTGTTAACTGTTGTTTCAATAGTTTAACTTTATCTCGTATTTCACCCGTTGTCTAATCTAAAATAGAGTCATTAAAAACCAATCGAATGCAAACGCTGCATATTCCGTTATCTAAAGAGCCGTAAAAATGTGGCTCCAGTCAACAAAACAAACATGTGCTGCGAAAGACAACACACATTCGACCGATTTTGTCAGCCTTTCTTCTTCATTTCAACCGGAAGATATGTGATTTGCTTTTAGAATGCTTTCCCACATGTCGGCGGAAAGGAATCGAACGGCTACATGGGCACACCCTCTTCAAACAAACATGACGGCCCGAAAAGACGTTCGGAGTGAAGACATTCGATAAAGATACCGCAGAACGCACATGCACCCATGACGGGCTGGAAAATGTCTACTGTTAAATCGTTTGACTTTTCCACTTGTAGCTTTGACTTGCGTTCGTGTGCCTCCTCTGGGTTCTGCGTCCGGAAAGTGTGCCTCTTTCACTCCATTATCGGACGCAACCCTTCCTATCGCCTATCGTCGCTTGTCGCGAAAGGTCGACGACGAGATAGTCTCGCACACTTCAGGCAGAAAGGGTCAAATTCCAAAAAAGAAACGTTTAAGATAAGACGGTTACGATGACTTTCTTTTATGACTCTTTCGGCGACCAATAGAGAGCAAGAAACACTTCGAGATGATGGTAGATGCTTTTATACGTAAGTTGATCGGAAAAGCGCGTTGCTGAATTGGTGTGTAACAGGAACCTTCAAGATCCTAAATCTTTAATTGATGATAACTACATGAACGATAACGTTTTCTGAAGACTTTTAACCCACTTGTTCCTAGAGACCATTGGCTCGTAACGCTCACATTGTTTCGCGAAAACTTCACTTCATGGTAATACAATAAATAACGAATCTCGTGGCATGAAATAACGACAGAAGCTTCCCACGTCCCACGTAAAAGGTAGCACACCTGGGACATAATTCTCGTCTCGCCGACACCTTACCTTGCAAAGGTGTCGTTTACAAAGATTTATATCCTACGTGCCGAAACGCTGCAATTCGGTTGCATCAGCGCAACGGTGCAAAATGCGTGGGTCAAAATAAATGGACTTAAACGAAAAAAAAACTCAGAACGAGCGAAAGCTTAAGTGAGAAACTGAGTGTGAACCTATTAAAAAGGATTTCCAATACTTAAGAGCTTTAAAAGTTGGTTTTAAATGTCACCATACCCAAATGAGGACGGCAGTGACTAGTGTCAAAGAAAGTAAGACTCAATAAATATTACCATGTCTTGAATGTACCATTACTGATTCGAAAGGGAGCATGTTCAAACCACTCACAACCATTTTCCAAGCTGCGTTCGTGTTTCGAACTTCGAAGGGAATAGGAAGCGGCGCAAACAAACCCGACGCCGACTCCTTTTTTGAAATGATTTAAATATTTGCCTAACCTAACCTCCCCTCTTTTTGACCTCAATTCAAAGTGTGGGCCAATAACACCTTATGCTTAGTATTTAAAAAAAACCAAACACCTTATCCCTATATCTTGTCCATAAAATACGATCCTTTCTTTTTTCTCCAACACCCCCCATTTCAGGACGATGGACTCGGTTTGATATCGAGTGGTGGTTGTTGAATCGATAATAAATATAAACCACCAATTTGGATACTCGAAGGAAAGCCTCAACTGAAGCCTCTTCCAAACAAAGCAACGCAGCCCTAGTCGGTCATGCATATTTGATTTATTTGCATCGGTTTACATCCATAGGCCATTGGGCTATTATAAAGATTTTATTTTTGGAGACATGAATTTGTCCTTAGAAAAAGGGAATTATTATTGTTGTACATGGGAGTTAAACTTCTATTTCTCAATAAAATAAAAGAGAGTAATTCTGATCCAATTTCTTACCGTCAACTATATGGGCAAGTACTTTTTCAAATTAGTTTATTGACAAATTTGGGCCTGCAATTATAAACGAGTAAATTGTTTGCAAATGGCACATCAAGCTCTACGTACTTCGACAGGTGCAGTATTCTGGTAGGATAAGTATTCTTGGGCAAAGCAATTTAAGTTCGAATGTTTTTCCCTGAACCTAAGGCGAGAAACCCTTCCTCTGCGAAAACAAAACATATGAAGAGGCATATGACAACGCCCTATACCTGAGCCTGTCCCGGAAATTAGAGCAAAGGCAAACCACCAGCAACTATTATGAACCTGATGTGTTTGTCGCGAACATATGGTTTGCAGAAAATCTCGTCCGTCAAGTTTGGTGAACAGTACTCTTTATTACTAGCAAGCAGCCACCAAGGAGGAGGGTTGTCTTTTGTTGTGAAGGTCTTCTACCCTGCTACAACCTGCTCTCTCACTCGCTCGATACCTCGGTCGCACAGGCCCTTCCTTAAAAACCCAGACAAACACACGGGCAAAGAAGGTTCGCGCGGAATTTCGGTAAGCTCGAAGGTACAAAATAAATAAAGACGAGTCGCTAACGACTGACGAAACCCCTGATGCAGACGACGTCGCCAGCAGAGCCTATGTGGTTTAAATGTGGTACGGGGACGATGGCGGAAAACGCTGCGGCCATCGTCTAGAAGAAACCGCCGAGAAGTGGAACAATAAAAACCGTCTCCGGCCGAACCTGTCTGCCCCGACCTGCACCACCGAGGCCCTTCGTTCCGCGCGCGCTCGAACCATGCCGCTACCTTCTCAAGGTCGTTACCAAAATTCTACCGGTTTTCCTTCTCCCGCTCCGGGGGTTGCTCTTGGGGGGGTTGTGACTGGCGATATATCTCAATACGTCACAAGGTAGAAGACGCGACTATTACGGCGCGTTTAATGGCGGGCTAAGCCAGCGGGAAGAATAGGACCAGACCCTCCTCCTCATCATTGTACACTTGCTCTCTACCGGACGAGAGGCGTCTCGCCGGACGTACCGTTAGCGAGGAAAAAGCCAAACCGCACGGGCTGGTGCGTGCGAAAAGGGAGGAAAAAATGGATGAAGGAAGGAAAAAAAACAATCGTCTTAGCCCCAAGATACACAACGCACACACATTTTTCCCGTTTTTGTGCTTCCTTCTCTAGGCCAACTCTCAACGCACTCGAAATCGAACGGTCCGCAGCCAAACGATGCACGAGGAAAATCGTCTCGACGTCGGACACACCGGGGCCACCGATATTGGGCGCATGATTACATTTTCCTCGCCCAGTTGATGTTTCTGTGTGTGTGTGTGTGTGCCGACCATCTTCAGCCTTTTCCTTTGTGACTGGAGGCTTTCCCTTTTTCACGCTCTGATAAAACGCGCGAGCCAAAAAAAAACACACACCCGGACGAGCACGGCGGATGCGCGCATCACGTTCGTATCGTGGTGAATTATTAACCCGCGGGGCGTGGAACAACATCCCAGCGGAATGCAAAAGGTAACGGCCGGTGAAATTGCCTTGTGCCGATCGACGATTGATCTCTCCCCCCGGCCCGGCAAAGGAGGATGAGTTTTCGGAGCAAGGCGCGCGGTTGGGGCAGAAAGATGGAAATGATCGAAAAACAAATGCGTGGTACGATGATGTTGCACATGTTGGGCAGGCTCGCGGCACGTGGCATGAAAAGTGAAAACTTTAAAAGATGAGTGAAGTGTTCGATTGTTTTTAAAGGGGTCGAAGCAAAAACAAAAAAATGGTGATATCTTCCGCAGTAATCTATTGCATTGCTTGCGTGCGATATTGTTGGTAAAATGCGAACATGTTCTATTTCAGATATAAATTGTTTGATTGCAAACCATTTTTCGCATGTATCATATGTACAACAAGAGCATGTGTAAACAAAATAAAAGAAAACGAACATTTTTTTGCAAGGTAAATTGCTAAATAAGTATAACGTTATTGCAGAAAGCATTTTCTTCTTTATACCTTTTATCTCCGTCATGAGACTGTTGGGAATTAATTTCATCATACTAAAGAGTTGAAAAATTGAGCTATTATTTGTTTTGACATAATTCCATGATATGATTCCTTTCATAAGATTACCAATTTTCGTTAATTCTTATGATTCTTATGATTTGGTATGCCAAATATGTTTGAGATCTTTTAGAGTTTGATATGTGGATATGCGGACTTGTATTGCAAGTATTGCTTTCAAATTTCCTGCTATCAATATCGTAACATAGGTTAAAACTAAAAAGATGGATTATAAAATTTACGAGGAAAAGTTCGGTCGTTGCTATCTTACATGAGTATCTAAACATTCTTATCATACCTTAGTTATCAGAGTTGATAAATATCCGAACACTTTATAACAAAAAATGCGAGTAGTAGACTTATTGAAGAGGTCAAAACTTTGATCGGAAAATCGAAATAATTATATTGAAGAACATTTTATAAATGTTGAATTATAAGCATTCCTTACAGAAACATTCCGAAGCAAACAACTATTTTTATTTCGTACATCTGATTTTTGGGCTCATTGCGCCAAACAAATGCCAAGTGCATTCTGTGCAAATATCTAAGTGGGTTTATCAAAGTCCGTGCCCGAGCCTCGCAGCAATCTGCTCGAAAATTCCAGTGCCGCAGGTCAGGGAAGCCGAGCCATTTAAATGGTGGTCCACACAGATGTGTCGGTTGATGGTGGATCGTTAAACTACCAACAACAAAAAGCACGGAAGTGGGCAGAATATAGGAGAAGATCGATATGCAGCGATGATGGTTCGGCCGTTAAAGCCCGCAGAAAGTATGCTGCTCCACACCCAAATCCCGACCGAACCGTTTGTCAGCCACTTGGTCATGGAGATGACCGATAGCGGGATACGATGGGAGGGGAAGGAAGGGGTGCCTCCAAAGGGTGGAAAGCATCGACGGGAAGCGCACGACACAAAGAACGATCGGATGGTGCTGTGGTGGCCGGTTATTCTACCCACACATACACACACACATGCACTGGTGCTCGCAGGGATTGAACTCAACGCAGCACACAAGCGAACATGGAGAAGTCTGGAGGAGAAGCGAAATTTTCCTCCAACCAACCAACCACCCATCCACCCACCCACCGTCGAGAAACTCGACGCAGCATCCCAGCAACGGGACGCCGCGCCCAATCCAAAGAGAACGACCGAGAACGCGATCGGCAGCAGCATGAAACGAAACCCGCGTGCCCCCGCGACATGCTGCTATGCCCTCTCCCTCCCGTCTGCAAGCCATGTTTAATCATGCTCGGGCGGCCATCGTACCAACACCATCACACCAGCCCATGATTATTCGCTGGCGACGGCGAAACATCCCTACCGGAACATGCTGTCGTATGCTCTCGCGTCGAACAAGGAGCGAATCATCTCGGGTCGGTTCCTGGCACCCGGCCACACACACCAGCACGCAGCAGTCACGCGCAGGGGCAATATTCTTCGATGCCACAGCTTCCCGGCAGAAGCCGAAGGAGAGCCCACATCCAGTGTTGTACCTTTGGGGGGTAAAAAATTCTACCCTTACGGGGTTTAACTTATTGAATGTCGTATTTAATTCGTCGGTTTTCCCGTATTAGTGAGTAATTCTATTCGTAAATCCTAAAATACCCAACTGTAAACTTTTCATAACGTCAACATTTGGAATTATTGAGAATAAAAAAGGAATACAAGCGGAAAATACGCCGAGTTCCGATAAAACAATCTTTGCTCGCTAGTTACATGTTTTTACATACTTAAAATACAGCAACTGGCAAGGCGTCACAAATATGTTGGTTTTTCCCATTCTTCTCTCAAGCTTGGTCTTTCTTATTGGTTTTAGATTCCAGTTCAATTTCCTACTTTTCCAACGTTCTTCATCTTTTATGCTTGGTCTGCGAAGATTTCCACCAGTACGGTTATTGAATCCAGCTCCCAGGGCCTTTTGTATAGTTTTACTTTTACTTCGTGGTAGGGTATAATATTTGAGTACATCAATTGAACAGAGAAAAAGAAGGACTCCTTTCGGATAACCCGATTTGGTACATCACTGACCACAACCCTCGCCGACAACCGGTCTGTGGGTGCAAAAAAAAAGAACCTGCGGTCGGGAGGCGCGGGTTTCATCTCCGGAGGTGCAGTTCGCACTGCAAACCAATACCAACGCAGCTGCGGACGGGCGTGCGTGATGCACACTTGCACAGAAACTGTGCCATCGACGACGTCCTGCTGTCCGCCTCCGCCTTTTCCTCCTCCTTCCGTGGTGGCGCAGACAATGGTGGGCTGAGGTGGACCGAATGAATTGGACGCCACGGAAAAGAGGATGTTTGAGCTTGAGCAGTGATTTTCTCCACCAAAAGCGCGGGGTGTCGGATCCGAACAATAAATCTTCCTTCGACTCGCAAGCGAATGCAAGTCTGTCAAAAATGCGATTTCAGTCGGGTTTCTCCGGTCGTTTTTTTCCTTCCCTCCTTCATAGCTTGGCCGTAGCGAGACGAGAAAAAGTTTAAAGAGCCACTCCCGCGGTCAGAAAGGTCGAATGCGCCCACCGCACACACGTTTATACACCCGATTTGATAACTACCAATTACACTGATTATACCGTTTTTTCGGTTCCCGTTTGGAGTCGTGAAAAAATAGAAAACTAGCAAACGTAATCGAAATAAAAAGTTTAACGATAACTTGGCAGCATGCCCCGGTTCGTCATCAGCCCAGCAGTTGACTTACCTCGTACTTCAGTCCGGCCAGGCGCAACCAGGTCTCCACCTTCAGGCAGAAGGGCGAAATCGAGGGCAGCATCGGCGTGCGGGTGAACTGGTACAGATACACCACATCCTTCTCGAAGTTCACTTTGTGCACCGTCGGTTTCACTTCCTTTTCCTTCTTGGCCGGCGCGGCCGCATCGGAACTGGTCGCCCCGTCGCCCCCGCCCTCACCACCGGCCGCCGCCGCGTTCTCGCCACCCGCGGCCGGTTTTTCCTCCGCCTTCTTATCGGCGTCACCGCCGGCCGTGCCAGCATCTGCCGCCGGCTTATCGGTGGCGGCCGGGGCCTCGGTGGTGCTGGCGGCCGCTGCCACCGCCGGCTGCTCTACCTTCTTCTCCTCCTCGCCGACGGCGGCGACGGGCTTGTTTTCGACTTCGGTGGCCATTCTCTATTGGTTTGTTAAGTTTTGATTTGCTTCGGAGGAAATAAGCGACCGATTTCACACACGGCAAATGCAATGCACACTCTTGCTTCCTTTTTTTTTACTCTCGACCCCTAGGCTACAGGCCGGCAGGCTACCCGAATTGAAAAAGCTCACTACTGGGCACTTGGACGATAAAGAAAGTGTGCTATCCGGCTATCGCTAGGCACACGCTTCACGCACGCACTTCGGAGGGTGGTGTTTGAGAACACGCTCGGGGACGAAAAAGCACGGTAGGAAAAATATATTCCGTCTGTTGGCTGAAGAAATTCCTGCAAGAGAAAGAAAAATATCGTCAAAAATACGTCAACAGCAGAACGATAAGTTGAAATTTTGGTTCACGAGACGAGTTTGTTTTTTTTGTTTTATAATTATCGCAGTCCTTTTTTTATAAAATGGTCACTTTCTTCCACCAAGTTTAGATAAAAAGCGTTCAATCTAATCCTTTGCCGTACAAAAACGAGGTGACGAGTTGCAGACCGTTAATCATCGCACTGGCGGGGTTTTTCCTAGCCGCCCCAAACAGGCACCCTGAAAAAAAGGCGGGTGGAACTATTCCCTATTTCCCGTGTCGGATCCCGACACGACGAGATTTTTCTCCACAAGAAAAGCACATCTCCTCTGGCGCGTGCGGAACAAAGATTGAAAAAGCGCGACCGTTCCTTTTTTCCTTCCAGCGCACTAACACAAGCGCACACACGCGCACACATACACACACGTACACCCTCTCCTGGATCGGGCACCTCGATTCTCAATGGACAAAATTCCTTTCCAGGGCACGCAGCGGGAGGATAGCAAGGGATAGGGGTTCCTTGATAGTTGAACTCGTTTCGACCTGTATTTGCACAAAATGCTGGATTTCTTCGGTACGCCACCAATGTGGGATAGTTTTCCTTCCTTTAGCTCCCTTTTTTTTATTCGGAAAACTCTAGCCTGCAGCTATATCAGGCACACATTCAACTAAAACTGTTACCGCTGGACAACACACGCTTGTACGAAAAAGCCTCCAGAGAAGAGTGCTGCGATTGAATGGGATCATGTTCGAATTTTATGCGCGCTTCTAGCTTGCACTGTTCGGGTAAAAATGTTATTCACACTGTGGCTTATTCACGCCTCGGGCGGCGTTTAAACAATGCACGATCCTTACGGAAATATTTCTGTTCCTTTGTCACTAGTTACAACAACTGTATGGTTGATTCAAATATACGTGAAACTGTTCCCAACGGTAGCTACACGAATAAATCCTTCCGCCGACTGCAAGAAGAAAAGCAAGCGCGCGCGTCGCTTGCATCGGTACACTTTTGTAACACTATGGCCGGTATGCCAGCACACGCAAGGCTGCTGAAAGGAAGAAAATTCACCAACGGAAAACTGCTACCCAACGTGAATCCGTAGTCAAGAGGCCAAACGCCAGGAAAACTATCCCACTGGGAATGATATTAATTCAACTACACCACCTTCTTTCTCTGCTGCGACCGAAGCTGCTTCGAACTTGCTACTATGAAATCGCTGATGCTACTGCTGCTGCGAAACGCGAGTGCTGCTGCTGATGCTGCTGCCGTTGCCAACGGAATACAAAGACTGCGATCGAGTGCGATGGAAAAACTCCGCACACTCGTGTCTGCCGCCGCCGTCGTGTATGCAGCAAGGGAGGAGAAAATCGGTACGAGATAGCGCGGCCGTTAGAGAGGGACGGCGAACAACGACGCTTTTCAGCGTCACTTTTATTAAAACATAATCCAGTCGCACACGTACATTTCACACACACACACACACACTCGCGTACACAATCGCGGATGGTCTGTCGGTGTAGTGGTCGAGGCGGTGGTGTCGTTGTGTGCGTATAACGCGGCACGATGCGAGGGTAAACGAAACGAAAAGCTGTTTCGAGAAAATCAGCTAGTTCGAAGGGAATATTGTTCACGTTATTGAAAGAATATTCAATTACGGTAATCAGTTCAGTAGAATAAAAAGAAAATTCCTTATAAAAACTACTAATTCATAGCGTTTCAGCGTGACGCTTTTCCAACTGCCGATTGCTTCAAGCACCCGTCCTTTTCACTCCCGTTGCCTAGCAACGCTTAGGGCGCGGCATACCGCGGCCGTGTTGCCAGAATAACATTTTGATCGGAAAACTCTGCAAATTGTTGAGTTGATGTAAAATCACAGCAACCGTTGGGAACATTTAAAATGATTTTGCGTTTTTCCTTTTTCTCGCCTATTTCCAAAGGAATGGGATGACATTCACGGAAATGGGATGACAAAAGTACGGAATGTAAGAAACGGAGTAAGACAATTAGTCACACCTATAACAAACGGAAATCACTTTGGGATATCAAAATAACCCTTTAGTGCGCAAATATATTTTTTTTGATATCTAAAAATAAAAAAAACCAGTTGATCGATTATTATTTCAACAATAGATGGTCACAAATAACATTCAAATTCAATTCAAATGATTCATGTAATCGGAAAGGAACAAGAACGTGAACAGTGAATCAAATCAGTAAATTCTTCGAAGAATCAATTAATAGATTTAGCATTTTTGTTACTTTACATGGACGTTGATATTCCTGTGGCTGAACCCCATCGATGATATTTGTCCTAATGAGGGTAGGATTACATTTTCTCATGCTTGATAAAGTGATTAATTAAATTAACTTCAATCATTTCAGCTGTAGCGAAGGTCGTGGTTACAATTATGGATGTATTATGCCGGTACTAACCAAATTCCAGCAGATCCCAACAAGTTTGAAAAAAAAACCCTTTCCCAAGCCCTCATTCCAATGGAATGAACCATCTGCGGGGATATTGTATGCTTAATACCGTTTTATTTTAAGTTTTTAAGATTCCCACATTCCTAACCGAAATGAATGTGTAACCAACATAAGACACTAAAAATAAAGAGATTACTCATTTCCTCGATGTGTTGCAAACTGCAAGAATAATCTTACTAAAACATCCAACACCAAACTTAGTAACGTATTGTTATTGTTTATCAATTCAAGTCAGTAAATTTGCCTTATATTTTGACTAGCACAGCAATGGATTACAAAATTTGAAAGGTTTCGAGGCCCTTACTGGAGGATACCATATTATTGATTGAACGTGAAAGAATGTACTCGGTCCAAACTGCACTTAGGAATGCATGAAATGCAAATGCAGTTCATGCACGAGCGTATACTGGAAACCCGTCCCATTCTGGTTTAGTGTCTGCGTCGAAAACTAATGGCCAAACACAAAAAAAAGTATATGGTTTATACAAATACTTATAACTTTAAGAAATTGTCATGAAAAGAACTTTGATCATTCGATTATTGTTTATTATTACTCTAACATATTTCATGCAGATCGGTTATAATTAAATAATGCTCTTTTCTTGGGGTGATTAATTAATTAAACCAAAATCCCTTTTATTAGAAGAGACTATATTTTTAACATGAAATAAGAAATTACGCATTTCATTGTGTAAATGTATTACACCCATGCCAATTGAAGTCGTAGACCTTAGTAACTTACCATTCCGGCCAGGGTACACCGTTCTACTTCGTCAGCAGATTGTGATTATGATTTTGATGTTAAATTCCTAGGTAAAAAAAGGCTATGTAAAGTCATTTCATGTCCGAAAATATTACATTATTATACAATAGTAATTGAGCTAGACAAAAACTTTGCACGCTATCAACAAGCCATGAGCAAAACCGGTTAATCGTTTCACTTTGCTTTAATGATTCGTTCTTTTTATGAAAGCGGCCTTTGATAAGGACTAAAAGAGTATAAGATTAAGGGTTATTAAATAACGGAAGCGAAAAAAAACAAAAAAGAAAAAAATTAACATTCCACATGTCTCATCTCAACAACAAACATGGGAATATTTTCACCAAAAAGGTTTGTGTCATCACGAAAACCATCGACCAATTATTTGATCTCAATAAAAGATCATCACGCAAGCGAATTGTTGAATGTATTCTTTTATTACCTCTCATTAGAACATTGCTATTTTTTCAACTATCAGTTGGTTGTTTTGCATGTCCTTTTTTCAAACGTATATGTTCGTTGGTGTTTGGTTGTTTGTTAGCCTTTAACAGCATCTGCGTTTACGTGTCAGTGATTTTGTTTGTTTGGGTTAGAATTACGCGTCTACACAGATCTACTACTTAATACGAGGCGTTTTAATAATTTAATGAAAATAGTGCTAATCTCTCGTTTGTATCGCGCGTGTTTGGTTTGCTTGCTGTTGCGTTACCGATCGCTTGTTCACACCGCCATGTTTCGTTCCAATTCCTTTCTTTTTTAAATAGCTGTTCAAGTGTTCTGCCCATTTTTGCGCGGACTTTTGTTTTATTGCTTTCCCGTACAAGTATATCAAACAGTTTCGATCCTTATGTTCATTCCCATTCACACAAACACACACACACACACACACACACACACACACACATACACCCGTCACAAACGTTCGACACTTTCGCAGCATTCTTTCATAAATAGTTGTTGCTTTGAGCATTATCACTGAGAAAATGGGACAATTGCCAATGCGTGTCTACCTTTAGCTCAATTTTGTTATTGATTTTTAATGATTCGGATTGCGCTGTACCACAATATTCCATGCATGTGCGGGGGAACGGACCGGTGTCAGAAGGCATCTTATTTTATCACGATGTTACAATGTTTTTTTGTTTTGCTTTGATTTGGTTTAGTATCAGTTAGCTATGTTCGCGCTGGTGTTCGCGCAAAAACCTATTGTACGACACGCTGTGTTCTTCGAGCAACGCAATTGCAAACACGATTGTTCGTCAATTGTGTTCCTTGGGATGGGTCACTCATATGTGCCTTATATGGGTGCTTGTGCTCAAAAGTCTCCTTAAATGAATAAACCTACAACCTACACTTAAATAGTTGAAACCACACAGGAAATCAGAATATCAGGTGATACACTTAAAGCGTGGGTGTTTGAGCTGTTTGAATAGTTAGAAGATAAAATAAACAGAAGAAAGGACTTCACTTTGGAACGATTTAAAAAAGCTGCACACCTTTCCCCCGCCTGGAAGGATATTTGATGTCTTAACCAGGTATCGATAAGTTAACACTGTAGATATTACAAGCTTTTAAACGAGAGGACACTCAAAAGGTATCCAACTATACCGAGCGGTCTACGTCATTATTCTCACTTGGACTGAGTAAAAGCGAATGCTTCCTAAACATGTAAAACACGCAACATAGCAAAACCGACCACGGTAAAGGTATATCTGGGCAAACTTAGCTTGTCGTACTGATATAAAACAAATTCGGAACACACGGAAATCTAAGGGACTTCGGTTCGAAAAGGAACATAGGTTTTTTTTAGAGAGCCGCACACGGATTTTGCTCGCGTTCAGAGAAGTGTTGCCCCGCTTGTTTTCCCTTCTCTCGAAATTAGGAAGATGGTCGAAAATTGAGGCCTAAAACGAAGCAGCCAGTTAATGGCTTAGATGGACAGCTTTCTGATGCGCAATCGGGTCAAATTAGTCGCATTTGTCAGCCGCAACGAGTGGAAAACGTACAACACGCATCTGGTTGCCGTAGTCGCATATCACCGAACCGCACGCCGGCAGCATGATCTTTGGACAAAGCTGCATATTGGAGCAGTCCAGCTTGACCTCTCGGGCAACTTCGCCGCTTCGGGCATCCCATACGACCAGTGCTCCTGTGGAAAAATAAATCAAACATTAATTTTAGCGAAAAACAAGTGTCGTGCTTCGTTGGTTTAGTAAGTATTAATGAGTAAAATTGATTAAGTTTAATACTGCCGTTGAGGCTGTTCCACTTTAGCTATTTATTTTTTTTAATTTTTTGCCTTCTTGTTATTTTCTCGATGCATTAAATTATCCTACTCTGTAACTAATTGAATATTATTTGGTAGTTATAAGAATAATATAGAAAAACAACCATTTTAGAGTTTTGTATCAGAGTGAACAATCATCACGATGATTCGAATCTTTTCGTTATTCTTTCGCGATTTAAAACGTGAAAGAAAAGTTATTAATCGCCACAGAGATTTGAATCTTTAACATGGTTTCGAATCCGAAAAGCGTGAATGAATTATTAAAAGAATTGCTCTCTTATACTATTTTTGGTTAAGCTCATTTCGTAATTTACTTAGCAATTTAAAGAATTTGAAGAGAATTTAGAGAACAAATATTAAAGTTTTCATTATATTCCCATGGTTTTTTTAATTAATAAAATACTCCAAGATAATCCTAGTTTGATTTTTACCTGGCTTTCCGGTGACAAGCAGGGAAGGCGTGAGCATGACCAGCGCCGAGTACGCGTGGCTCACGGTGATGGTGTTGAGCGGATGGCCTTGGAATCGATCCCACACACGTATCCGCTCGTCCAATCCCAGCGATATCACGTAACTGGGTGAACCGGCCAACGCCACGATCGAATCGTCGTGGGCCTGTATTTTGTACATACACGCACCTGAAAATGGTGAAACGATAAGAAACAGAGAAACATCGTCGCAAAAAGTGTCCACTCGTACCTGTGGTCAGGTCCCAAACGCATAGCAATCCGTCCTGCGAACCGGATCCGGCCATCCCCGACTGCCAGTGGTCGATGAACAGGCACGTTATCGGTCCGCAGTGCGAGTGTAGCGTGTACAGTAGCTGGTGATTGTCCACACGGAACACCTTCAGCGTATGATCCTGGCTCCCGGTCATCACGGTGTTCCCGGCTACCTCTAGACACGTCACTGGCT
>KE525335.1:877870-891785 GCA_000441895.2 Anopheles sinensis | reverse complement strand
AAAGATTTTAGCGTCAAGTTGGCAGGGGTACAAGCGTGTCTAGCTGATTGTTCTGGTGGATTGATGCAAATGATTTGAGCATGATAACGACAAATGAAAAACCTTCAAAAGACTGGAATGAAATCGCTTTTGATGTTAATTTCTATCGTTAGGCACAAGACGGGCGCACTATTGCCCTGGGATTTAGCTATGTGTAGCTTATCGGTTACTCGCCTCGAGGGCTTTGTAACGAAACATAAGGTTCAACATCCAAACATTGAACTACTTCAATCGATTTTTTATCGATCTTTACAAAATATCAGATTATAAACTTTGCCCAACTTGAATAATCTCACTCATGGTTCAAATGCAAGGGTATAAAAGACAGACAAGCATCATCCACATTTTGCCATGCTAGCAACATCGTGAGGCAGCGAGCACGTGTTTCAGAGGCTGTGGAAAATATAGTGCTGTAAATAGGAAAGTTTACTTTTCTCACCAACTCCAAAACAAGCGTTATCAGCAAAGCAAGGTTCAACCGGTTTGAGAGAGATTGGATTGAAAGAAGCTGCTCCCAGAGAACCATTTTGTAATCTAATCAGCACTGATTAAAAATAATTTTGGCTCAATATTTGGCCAATTGATCGCTTATGTTTAGAACTAAATATTTTCTGTTGCCATCGGTAAGAGAATAGAGTATTTGTTTATAATGTCCCTTAATAGGAAGCAAGAAATTCAACAAAAATAATTTCCAAATTATTTGTTTGATTAAATGGCCATATTCGCATCCAACATATAATGCCACCCATTTCGCATTTCCGTGTGCCTTCCTGTGATGCCCATTAAAGAAATTATGCAAATATTATCACACCCGTGCAATGGGCACACCTTTTTTCGTACAAGCTTTCCTTCTGCGCAAAGAAAATCGCAGGTGCAACGACGCGTGTGCAATTTGCATCTTCCGAATGTCAGCGCGTTTGACGTGTGCAATCAAAGCGAAAATATTATAAATGGAAACGGCGGGGTGCTTGTGTCAGTTCCACGCGACCAGACCGAACAACGGAGCAAACAGCAGCGATACCGGCTGGCTATGTGTTTCTGATAAGAGTCAGGTTGCGATAGAGAGCTGCTGGTGGAAACTGGAAATCACGACTGCAAGACAACTTAAAAGTTCATGTTGCATCGTGGGCTGGTTTCAATCTTCCTTAAGAACAAGAAACAAACAATAGTCTTACTAGCAGAAAGGACGACATGCCTTTTTTTTTTCAATCATTGTGGATCAATTTTGAAAAATATTTTTGGGGTTTGGAGAGTGACTTGTAACATACGAAAATTGATTGTAAATTAAATTTGTTTGGATCAACAACTAGATAAATTATGACCCATCTGTTATAGAATCAAAATGAGGAAAAATATGGGCAGTTCTAAAAAGAACCGAAGTAAAAATCAAATACGTTTTCTATGGTTGATAGATCTTATGTGCGATCAAATTGAAAAAGATAGAATACAGAAAGGATACACCCAACAATCGATACCTTTTTTATGAATTATCAGCGTAAATTCTTCTTGATTGGCGCTACAACCACCGCTGAGCAGTCTTGGCTTGATGAAGCTCGATCCGAAACCGCACGCCAAATGGTTGAGTTTCGAATCCCGGCTTTACTTACGGCCTTGTCTACGCCCCTCTTCCACCTGAATTTAATCATAGAACTCGTAGAGCTCATACGAGGCTAAGAATCCTCGTAACCACCATCCTCTCGAATACTCGAAAGATGGTTTCGTCGGTCATAAATGTCCAGTATAGTCCCAGCTTCGACTGTCTTGACCGGTATCGTGAGTGGAAGAGTTTTTTGAGACTGTATTGTGACCAGTTGGATGACATTGATCCAAGGTAGGCGAAATTTTGGACGACTTCAAAATTGCGTTAATCCACGTCAAATCGCGCAATTGATGGCAGGGTCACTGATGGTGTCGCCATTTTTATCTCGTTTATCCACAGACTAAGGATTGCCACATAGGAGAATATTCTGCCAATAATTTAAATATTATGATAATATAATTTAAATATTATCATTATTATTATTATGGCATGATCTGGATTAACTTCTTCTTCTTGGCGTAACGACCTCTTGGTCATGCCTGCCCCCTGAAGGGCTTACAAGACTTTTTTCCATTATGTACGTGGATAGTCACTCCGCTCGTACAGGGAAGGGTCCGGTTTCGGATGGGATTCGAACCCTTTTGAGCAATATTGAAAAGTGTACCAGCATACTTATTTCTTCGGTAGAGGATTACACAATTGAAAAATGAACCATCAAAAATTTTAATCGACGTTCTCAATGGTAGAGTTCCAATTTTAAACATTTTAAACGTTAAGAAAAGAGAATGTTCAAATCAATTTGTGGTTTTAAGACAATCACAGACTACACTAAGTACGTAGTTAAAAAAACAGGATATAGCATTTACTTCCTCGGTTATAAAGTAAGCAAACTTGAAAAAAAATCGATAAATTCTGTTATTAACAATTAAAAGTTTTCTAACAATCCTCGTTATTCCGGAAAAGGTTTGTGTACCCCTGACCTAGGCAATACATAGTTTAAACAAACACGTTTGGAGCAAATTAACATTGGACCGGCAACCAACAAGCATCAAATTGTAAATCGAATGGTAGAAATAAACATTTCTTGTACTTCATTCTCCACGCTTCCACAACCTTCCCTCGTCCCCTCAATTGCACTTACCAGCAAAAGATGATGATGGCAAGAGCAATGCTGGTGGCGGTCGTTGGATAGCTGGACAGAAATAGTCCATGTTTGTAGTACATCTGCGAAACGCGGGACGGCAACGTGGTGGAGGCGCTCCGGCGGTCGGACTGTTTCGCACCAGTCCGCCCCCCACCACCTGTTCCGGCGGCCACCGGCGGCCCGCCACCGGACGAACGTGGTGGCTTTTGGGAGCCCACCATCAGCGACGGATGCTGCTGCGAGAAACCACCGGACATGGTGGATAGTTTCGGTGATGACAGTGAATTCAGCGGTTGCGATCGTCGCACCGGTTGCTGTGATGTGCTTGTCGTTGTTGTTGACGCCGTCGGATGCTGGTGGTGGTTGTGGTGATGGTTGTGGTTGTTGTGCTGCTGCTCCGGCGTAGAGGGAAACAACGACTCGACACTGCCCGATGCCGTCATGCTGATCGCGGGGTAGGTGGATATATACTACACCTCCGCCGAATTTCACACGCTTTGTTTACACTTGCGAAATGCGATAAAAATATAATCACGAAGCTTGTTTTCTATCTTTTTTTTTTGGTTTCACTTCACTCTCTTTATATAGCTCACACCGCAACACTGTGTTGACCGTCGCTGTTGCACCGGGTAGAATCACTGTTAGCACCAAAGCTGGGACCACCCCGTTCGTCTATCGTCAGCCACTCCATGCACAGCACACCTTCGGCCTGATAAAACTTCTTGCGCGATCTTCTTCCGGTCGGCATTATCCCAACGGTCTAACAGCAGGCGCACCGATTGCAATAATGCATACAAGTATTTCGAGGTACACACACCACACCGGCCGGACGACGACAAAACAAGTTGCGCAATTCGGCCGCTGATGGTTCTGATTCCGATCACTATTATTTACCGCCCTTGCCGCCTTTTGGTAACATTAAACTGGACACTTAATCCTTGTATGTGCTCGAATGCCTTGATTGGGCTACAATGGTGATATTAATGCACAGGACAGGCCAACAAATCCTCAAGACGCTTTTAGCGTGGCACGACCGAGAGGTTGTCGAGGAAGCTTATATTCCGATACACTTTGTCGAGCTGCGATGCGAGACTGAGTAACTGTGTACATAATACCGATCTTCCAGGGCAAGATAAACCAATCAATCCATCATTGCACGCAATGCATATGCCTACGGAAGGCTTCGCTACATCCGTTTACGGTACTGCGTCACTGACATAGAATTTTCACAGGCTACTGCGTTCGATGCTGCGATTGCAGCTATCTGATGCAGCGCGTTGTTTTTACGCCATCCCCTCGCCCATGACTCGCGGTAAAATGGCGCACTTACACTGTTCCGCCGGTATCTGCGGTGCGTTGCGTTCGTTCAACTTCTTGCCTGGCCAGCTGACTATCGCTTGTAGAGGACGAGAGCAAAAAAAACCAGGGGGGAAATAAAATTACATAATTTCACTTCACATACACGCGGTGTGCAGCGATCCAACTGCGAAACACACTCGTCGTGTCTTGAGGGGGGCTTGGTTTAACTTACTCGAACTTGCCTCTTGAGGCGGATTGTGGTCTCAATAATATACCGTCGCAGTTACGATGACAGGGATTTCTCCTCGTGGAGTGCGACGTGGTACAAGCCGTCTGAAACTCGTTATCATCGCCAATATCAAACGCGGTCAGTGAACCAGAAGCCCTGCTCGACGGACTGAGTGATTCACGTACAGACCCCCGGAGACACTATTTCGGTATGCGTTCTGTTTCCTTTTATCCGGTGAATCGTCCGGGCACAACGTTTAAAGCTCAATCCGTACACATTGCATCATCCACACAAACGGTCGCACTAGCACAGAGGTGGAAATCGGAAACCGTTTTCCTATAGGAAAACGACAATACTAACTTTTACTTCCGTACTGACGATGCACGGTGCATGGTACGTTTCGGCTTTTCATTTGCTCCCGTTTTCTGCACAGAACACCGGACCAGGCGGCCAATTTTTGCGTACACTTCGCGAGGTACTTCTTTTTCGTGTGTTTTTATGAGCCATCCAGTTTTGACAGTCTATTGGCAACAGTGTTGCCAGCGTGAAAATAATTTGCCCAAGGTTTCCTATGCAAAGCTAAACTACCTAATTCAAAATTGTATCAAATTTTATTGTTTTTATGCTCTGTGAATTGGAGTGTCCCTAAAACTGCAAATGAATTAAATCACCATATGGTGAGATTGTTGAATTTTTATATTTTAAATCAAATTTGATCCCTGTCTGTCATTGAATGTTTTGAAACCAAGAATAGCACGATCCAAGATGGCGCTAGGGTAAGTGAGGTAGTTTTGGCCCACTTCCCAACGAGCAAAGGAACTGTGAAGCACCCGATGAATAACTGGTTCAAGACCTACCCAATAAGGTTCCATCAAGGGGTTATTTACCCACTAATTGAATGACCTATTCATCAATGTTGTCATTTTGTCTAGGTTTTGTATATACCTTGGAAGTGCCAGCATTGTGCTTGCCGAATGATTCGGGTTGCACTGCTGCGCACTTCAAGAATATCACCAATGCTGCCGCTGATGACCATACTCCACTTCCTACGTACGGAAACTAAAGAGATGTGTTGAAAATTTCAACTTCCAAACTAACTTAACACAGTAAAACTCAAGGTTACTACACACTAGACAGGTTGCGACACTTAGAACATTTTTACCGATTGGCAATAAAAAAATGAACGAAAAAAATGACAGACAAGTTTTGTTTACAATCGGATGTGAATTTTTGTAACGAAGTTTTTTCGACGATATTGTTAGCGATTTTAGCGAAAAATCATAGGAAGTTTGCATGCGGTGCTGATTTCGATCGATTGCAAGCTTTTTCACTCACGCGTTCCACAAATTAATCTCCGATGTTCCTACCGACCACATCAATACCGGTGTTATTTCGATAGACAAATTGTAAACAACATATCCAAAATGGTTCCGGGCAAAACAGCTCTGTCGTAACCTGTCTAGTGTTTAGTAACCTTGAGTAAAACTTATGAAAAACAAGCACAACCACACACGAATGCTAGGCGGTCCGTAAACACACAGCCGGACCTAGCTGAATAAGATGTCAAATGCTGGTTGGGTTAGTGCAGGGTCACCACGAAAAAATTCGTTGCACTCATTGTATCGACCATATCACGATCAAATTGGTATGCTAGTGTAGAGTAGTTATCTAAGCATGCAATAAATTCATATTTTTGAGTTTCATAGTTGTTTTCACTGAAAAATTATCAATTTCTGAACACGCTTTTTGTCGCTATTTTGGCCCACTTTGATGGTATTTTCGCCTATTTGTGTACCAGTTTTGGCTCACTTGAAAAATGCTTATTTTATGTTTTTTATGATTTATATAACCTTTAAAATGATTTAGAAACTGCTATGCACCCTGTTACTGTCAGAATGCATAGAAATTTCGTTTCTGTCCAAACCAGATTTCCTTGCATCTATTTTGGCCCACTTTTACATAGAAAAATAAATTATTTCTCGAGCCCAAAAATTCAAGTAACGTTTTGATAATTCTTAGAATTATTCAAAGCTTTAAAAAAATATTACTTCTAATTTTCTAACGCAGCGGTTGCTTATATCTCAAGGTGGGCGAACTAACTGCTTTCAGCATGATTGGCCCACAATCTGACAGCGTCGTAGATTTTAACTATTTTCTCGACAAATACTGATCCAGTCGCTTCCAAAGTTGGCATTTAACTAGAGTAAATCGATATGATTACAATAAAAAAGGCAAAAGAGTGGTTCTATTTGAAATTAGTGCGATAATTGATGTACTTTCCAGGTACCAAAATTACATGCATAGGCAAAATTTCCCTCCCCCGCCCTATGTTTTTTTTTGTCAAACCACTGCGTTTGAGCCAACCTTCGCTTCAGTACCTTTCTGTTGTTGTCACAAGAGGTTAAAACATGGCAGACAAGGCAGAGAAAATTGCTGCTGCTAGAAAAAAGGTAAACACATCGTTCGGTGCACTACCTGGCAAGTGAAAACAGTTTCCGAAGCATGCCTCCGCCTCTCTGAATTCGGTATACCTACGGGGGCAAGTATTCTACGTCGTGGTGTAAAGATAAAATGGTTTTCTAGTGTTCTCGGCTGACACGTACCTTGTCGTGTGTTCTCTGACAGAATGGCAACAAACGCAAACAACCTGACACGTCATCCGGCCCATTGGATTACTTTATTGTTATTGTAATACATTTCACGGTTTCGTTGCAGCTAAAGCAGTACCAAGCCCGGCACAAGGATCGGGAGCATGAAGGAAATCATTTGACCGAGCCGTTCAGTGAATCTTGCCCGCCCGACGTTATAGGCCCGGTCGCTACCACATCACAGTCCCTATCGCCACCACCTTCGTCGGAGTGTTCTACGACGGTGGAACCAACGGCCGCACCAGTACAACCCACCGTTAATTCCAACAGTGTTGTCGAGCCCAGCACGGCACGACAGGATGACTTCAATAGTAATTACTTCTCCTCGGCCATGTTCGACACGCAAAAACCACAAACAGACGGCCGGTCGATCGTTTCCATTTCAAACTATTTTGCCAACGAAAGCAACCCGTTCTCGGACGCGCGCTTTCCGGCCGGAGGTGCCGATTTTTTCGGGCACGTAGAACCACAGCCGGCACCGTCTGAGCCAGCGATGCCAGTTGCGCAACCGGTGCTGGAACCCCGGCATGTCGAACCACCGGTTGATGCGAATGTGTTTAACATAAACAAAATTTCGGAAGAGATTGGAAATTTAATTGCCAACGCAAATGCGGACCTCGGCCCACAGAACACCATCTTGGAGCTGGAATCGGAGAAGGCCGATTTGGGGCGACAGTTGAACGCCGAAAAGCTAGAAAATGATGAATTACGGCTCCGGCTACGCAACCATCAGTCGTTGGTGGATGAGCTGAAGATTGAGATCGACAAGCTGCGGCTGGAGAACAAAACCCGCGTCACGGTCGAACTGGGTCCGCTGCAGGAACAGCTGCAAATGCAAATCCAAGCCGTCGGCGTCTTGGTCGGCGAGAAAGCGGAACTAACGGCATCGCTGGCCAAGTCCCAGTCGCTGGTGATGGAGCGGTCGGCCGAAAACGAGGATCTGCAAGATCGTCTGAAGGAAACGAACGCGCTGGTGCAAAAACTAGAGCACGAGTTGGCCGACGCGAAAAGCCACGGTCAGCGGTATGAACAGCTGGAACAAACGATCACCTCCCAGGTCGGCGAATACCAGCGGGAAGCCGATCGCTTCCGGAAGCTGTACGAGGATCTGCAGGAAGACCTGGCCGAGCTACGGCAGAAGCTAACGGTACGCAACGAAGAGTATCAGACGGTGCAGCAGGCACTCGAGCAGACGCGTTCCGAGCTCGGGCTGGCGCGGGTGCGTATCGATCAGCTAACCACGGACGATGGGCAGGATTACAACGCAAAGATCGAATCGCTCACGCAGCAAACCCTCATCAAGGCCCAACAAATCAAGGACCTGCAAGAGGTTGTGAAGCAGATCGGAACGGAGCGTGACCAGAGTAACCAGCAATACCAGAACTATGTGCTACATCTGAACAAGGAAATCAGTAACTTGGCGGAGAAGATTCAGGAACTGACGGACGAGAACAATCGGCTGGCAAAGAGCGAAGAGTCGGCGGTACGGTTCGCGAACGAGCTGGAGCGTCAGATACAGCAGCAAATGCTCAAACAGCAGACTGTTCAGCAGGAAGCCACGGAAACACCTTCAGAGAGGACATCAACTAGAGGGGAGGAGCAAGAAAACACCAGGAGAGAACTAGAGGCGCTTCAAAAACGGTGCACCGAGCTGGAACATGAGAACGAGTATTTGAAGGTAGGCATTTTTTGAGTTATTTAACACCAGTTATCACGGACCTAAAAACAACACGCTACGCTTTTGGGCGTTACTGTTTGGCAACGGTGAAAAATGTTTCGTTTGCACTAAATTTTAACAAATTGGCTCCCATATCTGCGTCATATATTCAGATAAATTTGACTTCACCGGAAAGGTTATGTATTGAGTAAAAAATTATCCAGTGATGCAACTATATCGAACTAAGAAAGCAAGTCGATGCCAACCTATATTTTATTTTACACCGGTAAATATGCAATGGAATGATCAGATTGAATGATTGATAAGGTATTTTTGGACTGCATCAGCGAATTACAAACCGGTCCGTTTGGATGTTTACAGATATTTCTGAAAACCTAAAAAACCGCCTCCAGTCTTACAATTTTCTAATGAAGTTTAAAGATACCCAATCGATTCGATTCCGAGGTTTTCAGATACCCTTGTGGGTTTAACTGTACCGCGAATGCGGAAAACGATCACTTGTTAAAGTTAAAGGGCTTTCCAGTGCTGTCACATTTATCTGAATATTATGATGCAAATATGATCAAGAAATTGTTTAAATATAGTTCTAAAATTCGTCACGCTCCTTATATTTGAACAGTAATACATGATCTGATATTTTATATTTTTGATGAACATTTTGTGTAGAACAATTATTAGTGAAACAATAACATGTATTTCATCAAAGGTATTGACTTAATCCTATGCATTGCTTGTGTAAGTAAAAATTTTCATTATTTATGTTTTGTTTTCTTCTTTTCTCTAGACTCAGGATGCTTCACAACAGAAAGCGCAGGAAAATGATTTCGAAGCAAAGTTGAATCAGTATGAAGAGCAAATAGCGACCTTACAGCTAACGGTAGATCGTCTCCAGCTGGACAAACCGGACGTGGCGAAACTGTTGGCGGAAATTGAAAGCGGCAAGGTTGGTGCATCCCGTGCCGTCACGCAGAACCAGGAACTCAAGTCCCAGCTCGAAGAAATGCAACGTGCTTTCGTACAGATTGTAAGTTTGACATGGCATGGCAAGTTGGGTGCGGGCAAGTAGAGTAATTTTTAATAATGTTTTTCAAACTCAAACTCTCTATAGAGCAACGATAAACTAAACCTCACCGATAAGCTTCAAACGGAGCTGCATCTGGGCAAGGAGATGAAAGCAAACTATGGTAACCTGGAGGCGGAACTGGCGGCCATACGGGAGAAGCTACACTACAAGGACGAGGAAATGATTCGGTTGACGCACGAAAATACCGAGCTGAACAAACAAATCTACCAGCAGAACCAAGAGATCGATCGTTTGCGTTACTACGAGTCTCGCTCGAACGATGCATCCACGTTGCAGCGGGAACTGGAAAGCCATAAGCGCACGGTAGAGGATCTCCAGCAACAGTTGCGAACAGTCGCCGCCGGCGAGCAGAAGGTCACGGTAAATGGGGAGCTTTCGGAGCCGGCGGCTGGGGAAAGCAGCAATCATCTTCAGCAGGAAATTGAAACCCTTCGCCAGGAGAAGGAAGAACTGCTGAAGGCGTTAAATAGGTTCCAGCAGGATCGTTCCAAAGATGCGACCAAGAACGGACCCGAACCGAACGCTTTCGATCGCCAGTCATCGATCGTCAGCAGCATACCGACGATGGAAGCGATGGAAAAATTGCAGCAACGCTTCAAACGAACCATGCTGGAGGTGGCCGAGCTGACGGAGGAAAAGCAGCGGCTCGAACATCTGGTGCTACAGCTGCAGGGCGAAACGGAAACCATCGGCGAGTACATCACACTCTACCAGCAGCAGCGGAGGCTTCTGAAGCAGAAGGATATGGAACGGGATTTGCAGCTCCAGCAGCTGGCCGACGATCGGGAAATGATGAAGCTGAAGCTGAAGGAGCTCAACTATCTCGTCCATCGATTGGTGCTTGAACAGGGTGGTGGCGCGGCCGAACTCCGCTCACCGGCCGGAAGTGGCTCCGGTGCACATACGGTACATTCGCCTGACGGTCATCCCTTCGCGGGCAATCCTAGTCCCACCGGTGGCACACCGAGTGAAAATGGTCCATTGGATGGTACGACAGCATCACAGCAGCACACAAACGGGGACGACGGTCACCACACGCCCCTGTTACCAAAGGTGCAAATCAAAGCGAATGAAACAGCCGGTCGCATCCTTTCGCTGTTGACCGACATCAAGGAGGCCAATATTCCGTACGGTAGCGGCGTACAGCACTGTTCCTGTTGCTCGGGGCGCTTGGAAACGGTGTAGGCTTTTAGGTGCATTATGTCGTTTCCTACTCACATCCCCCAAATGCTGTGGTATAGTTTTTTGTGCGTTATGTCTTTTCTCGCGGAAGGCATGTTTTATAATCTATGTTTCTTTTAATTCTAATCTAATTCCTGGTATAACGTTATTTGTACGATCGAAATATAGAACACGCCTAGCGATGAAATAAAAATGGATTATAGTATCTCTTGAATGATATGGGTTTCGTTTTGTTAGTTTTGTGCGTATATCATTCATAAAAAAACACTTACAGTAGAAAAATCTCAGTTTTTTCTTACTTCGCGATATTGAGTTTTAAATCAGTAACACTGAAAAAAAATTAAAAATTTAACCCAAAAGTTGCTACTCAAAATAAATACTTTTTAAGATGATGTTCCTGACTGAAAAAGTAAAATCCACTTTAAATACGAACTTTTCAATCCATTTTAAACTGGGAGCACTGCCACGTTTGACATTTGCTTTGTTTGTTTTTATATTTCAACAACAAACCAAGGAAACGTAGTATGGGGAAACGGGGCAATGTACGCCGAATGGAGTTAAATGTACCAATCGATAGATACATGAATGTGCGAAGTGGAACCTTCTTATTTTCTTTTTGTAAAGCAATATTTTGAAGTTACAGTTCTTAAATTTTCTATTTTCTAAAACGCACAACGAAGAAAATTGGGATCTACAGTCCTTCTTTTTTTTTTTATTATAGACGAAAAACAAATAATCTTCATCCGCATGTAAAATGCATTGATGTATGTAGGATCGCTTGTCACACATTTATTCTACTTTTTTTTGCTTATGCTAGTGCGTATCACCCCAACTTCTCCTACTACACCGTCTCGAAACGGAACGGGTGCGAAAATTTTGTTGTTACCGGCGTATAGTGAGATCGCGTCCTTGTTAAAAAGACTGTGTAGATTGTGTTTATCAATGAGTTGGGCTTGGATCAACTCTCAAATAGTTTAACGTCTTAAAGAGTTTGCACATTATTGTCGTCTTGAAATCGAGTTTCTTCTCCAATGGGTTCGACCGGATTGCTACTTAAAGTGCTGTTTTTAGCATTCTTGGCTACAGTTCATCCAACCACCGTAGACGATAATGGATACGTGATGTACTGTCCGTGCATGGGTAAGCATATAATCGATGTTTCTATAAACAAATTGGACATTTCCGCAATTTTGTACATTATTTCCGGCGTACCCCGAGAAAGGGGCGTATCTTGTTGTGGACTTGTTTATTGGCTCATCTAGAAAATGTATCGTTTTAAAAACTACTGTATTTGATGATAGTAATCCGTTTCCTTGGTTTACCCCTCCGTGCATAAACATGATGGTAATTTGAATAATTTTCTATGAAAGCTTTTCTTTTATAATTATCAACTCCATTCGTAAGGTCCCATATGGTCTAGTGGCTAGGATATCTGGCTTTCACCCAGAAGGCCCGGGTTCGATTCCCGGTATGGGAAATTTTTTTCATGGAAATTATATTGGTATGTTTTTTTTCTTTAATTTCAGGCCGTTTTGGAAATCAAGCAGATCATTTTTTGGGCTCACTTGGGTTTGCAAAGGCCATCAATAGAACCCTCGTTTTGCCACCGTGGGTAGAATATCGCAAAGCCGAGCCCCGGTCAGTGCAGGTACCGTTCGACACCTACTTCCAGGTGGCTCCCCTACAAGCCTTCCATCGGGTGATGACGATGGAAAACTTTATGAAAAACCTAGCACCATCCCTCTGGCCACCGGCGGAGCGTATTTCCTTCTGCTACACCGAGCGCATGGGTTTGGATGGCAGCACCGGTCACGGTTGCAACGCGAAAAGTGGCAACCCATTCGGTTCGTTCTGGGACACGTTCGATATAGATTTCGTTGAATCGGAGTTTTTCGGACCCAAGCTGCACTATGACATACACCACGGGGAAAATATGGCCAGCAAGTGGAACGAACGCTACCCGGCGGAAAAATGGCCAGTGCTGGCGTTTACCGGTGCGCCGGCTGTCTTCCCGGTGCAGCGTGAGAATCTCGACCTCCACCGGTACCTGAAATGGTCCACCAAGTACGAAAACGACGCAAAACAGTTCATCCGGGAGGCTCTACCGAGGGGTGCCTTTATCGGCATTCACCTCCGCAATGGCATCGACTGGGTGCGGGCCTGTGAGCATGTGAAGGAAAGCTCGAACCTGTTTTCATCCCCGCAGTGCCTGGGCTATCGGAACGAGCACGGCCAGCTGACGGGAGAAATGTGCATGCCCATGCGGGACACCATCGTACGCCAGCTGAAACGTCGCATTAAGCTACACCGGGAAGCCAATCCGGACAATCCCATCCGGGCGGTATTTGTCGCCTCGGACAGTAATCACATGTTGGTCGAGCTGAACGAGGCACTGAAGCGCATGGACGTGGTCGTTGTGCGCCATCCGGATGGAAACCCCCACCTGGATCTGGCCATACTCGGGCGCTCGAATCATTTCATCGGCAACTGTGTATCGTCCTATTCTGCGTTCGTCAAGCGTGAACGTGATGCGGTCGGGTTCCCTTCCTCGTTTTGGGCCTTCCCGCCAGAAAAACCGACATCCAAATCGAAAGGCGCGGGAGCGAATCACGAAGAGCTGTGAGTGCCTTAAATGCTGGGACAACGGATCGACTCTCTTATCTGCCATTTAGAATAGGCGAATGGTTTCGTAACAAGCCATAATCAACTCAATGATGCACAATCAGGTAGAATAACACGTGTGCACGTTTTGCTACCATCATGCACCACATGGTTTTGATTAAAAAAAAAACGCTGTGAAACATAGTCCGACGAATTTAAGTTTATAATGAATGTAAAATTTCCTTAAACTCTACTTCTTTTTTAATTTGGATAAATAAAGATTTTTTCCCTAATGCATGCACTTGAAACGTATTCTGTTTTCTTTCCAGAACAAAATAAGGAATGAGTTATGACAATTAGGGTTATCATAATTCGGGCGTCGAGAACAGCGTCGTTATTCTGACAGTTTCATACAAAAAGTAAACAAACACTTTGAAAAAAGCGAGAAAATAGCTGGTCGTGTCGAGATCT
>KE525335.1:793454-873499 GCA_000441895.2 Anopheles sinensis | reverse complement strand
GGTGTCCGCAGCCGATCCGTGTTTAGGCGTGGGGTAGGCCGGTGACGCAGTGTGTTGACAGCGCAGAGCTTCTGCCTTAGCATCACCATAACCAGGAAGTGGTCCGAGTCGACGTTTGCGCCCCTGTACGTCCGTACGTCGATGATGTCCAAGAAGTGCCTTCCGTCTATTAGAACGTGGTCTATTTGGGAATATGTATGTTGGGGTGTTCTCCAGGTGTAGCTGAATCGAGGTTTGTGCTAGAAGCAGGTGCTACGGATGTTCATGTGCCGAGAGGATGCGAAGTTTATGAGCCGGAGGCCGATGTCGTTGGTTAGCTGGTTGACACTAAAGCTACCAATCATAGGTTTATAGGCCTCTTCCCGCCCGACCTGAGCATTAAGGTCTCCGATGACGATCTTTACATCATGTTGTGGGCAGCGGTCGTACTCCCTCTCGAGCTGCGTATAGAAGACATCCTTGTCGTCATCACTGCTCCCAAAGTGCGGGTTGTGCACATTTATAATGCTCAGGTTGAAGAAACGGCCACGTATCCTCAACCTGCACATCCTGTCGGCCACCATCCGATCACACGTTTCCTCATACCACCCATCACAAGAAACGCTGTACCGAGCTCGTGCTTATCTCCACCACTCTGGTAGATCATGCAATCGCTGCGGTAACGACGCTCCGTGACTCCCTTCCAGCGAACCTCTTGAAGTGCTACTATGTCGAAGCCGCGGGCTCTCACTTCGTCTGCGAGTATTCTGGTACTCCCGGGTGAGGTAAGAGACCTGCAGTTCCATGTACCGAGTTTCAAATCATGGTCCTTTTTCCGTTTCGAGGGTCCGTCATGATTAGTCCTTATCGGTTTTTCTTTTTGGTTTTCTTTCGTTGCAATTATACAGGGGGTGGCTTGCAAGGCCTCTCCCCCCGCCTCCTATCTCGTCGGTGGAACAACTCATCCTAGTTGTTTTACGTCCCGTAGGATGCCAGGACAGGAGAAACAGCCGCCCCTAACATGGGGAACAGACGCTGGTTCGAGCCGCTCCTAACATGGAGAACAGACCCCTCTCAATTCAGCCTTGCCGCCCATCCGCCCAAGGGGGTGGGTTTCCCCGTGTACCCAAGCTTGGATATTTAGGCGACATGTTACCGTTCTGTACGACGCGGACGTATTGAGTAGGAGTTGGGGAGGAGAGCCTATAGTAGCCTTCAAGAGGCGCCGGATCCAACCTGTTACAGAACTATGTTTTTATATAAAGAGAATAGAAGCGCCGTTCTTGCTAGATTTTATAAACGTGTGGTATTTGCGAATTGATGCATCAGGTGTAAAATGAATGACGCACGGGATGCACTCAAATATTCATAAGGAGAGTATTGCGGGATGAAAAGTATTTTAAACACGCATACAATCGTCATCTTAAAACATCTAGCCAACAATCACCGTTTTCGACCCCAGGTAAACATCGTTCAGCTGCTTCTTTAACGTCCAAGTAAATTGTTGTTGCTCATCTATACCATGGTTCAAACGCAAATGAATGTGCTTCAAGCCCAACTGAAGGTGATATTTCAAACACAGGTAATCTAATAAAGCGGCCTTTTTAGCGACGTTTAAAACAACAATGTTCAACCGATAGCGCCGGTTAGAAACTCGGCCCATGACCTCGACGGCGTGGGTTCGAATCCCATCCGAGACCGGACCCTCCCCTGTACGAGAGAAGTGACTATCCACGTACACAAGGGAAAAAGTCTTGTAAGCCCTTCATGGGCAGACATGACCAAGAGGTCGTTACGCCAAGAAGAAGAAGAAGAAAACAACAATGTGGTACGTGTTAACAGAAAATAAATAAAACATGCCCTAAACACAAAACAACCCCTGATTACTTCAAATTTACAGTTTTGTCTTCAAATAGGTATAGGTTTGTACACAAAAAAATATATTTTCAATACAGAGAAATACACGAAGTTAAAACCAATCAGCCTTTTAAATTCTAAGTTGAAAAAAAAACACATTGAAAATTACTTTGTCTAGCTCCTCTTACGAGAAAACCAAAACGCAAGGAAACATTGCTTTGATTGCGTTCATGATATCTGCGGAACTTTGTTAAATAGTGGAATTAAATTTTTCGCTTAGCTCCGTTGCAAATGTTTTTCTTTGTCCGAAAAGTTGAAAACTACTTTTACCATGTCCAGAAGATCCCAAACATTGCGTCCTTATGGCTTATAACTTCTCCTTGTAAAACATTGGGGTAACTTATTAACCATGCCATATTATGCAGGTCATTCCTGCACTTTTAGCTTTTGAATGCGACTAGACACGAACTCCATCTCGTGCGATGGTTGAGACCCTTCCACCGAATTGTCCGCCCGGACATCCTCGAGGGAGCGGGATTTGGTTAGTAGCACTAACGGGTATTTACCACGGATTGCGACGTTTCCAGTGCTTGCCGGACACACGTTGCCCGTTGAAATATCCATCATGGCCGGCGGTTCTGCTGTTTCCATCATCAAAGAGGCTGCACCGGAAGTGCTCGTTGAGGCGACAGAATTTAAAGCAGGGTCCTGAACGATCGTATGATTCGAAGGATCAGAACTTTCGCTTTTTGTCCGCGTTCGATGGGGCACGTAGTATGGTCGCATTCGCAAGTGTGGGGCATAGAAGCGAACTTTCCGCGGGAAGCATAGGACCTATGGTTTAGAACAGTAATGTTATTACCTTTTGGGGTTCAGGTTTAGACACTTCTGGTACCTACTTGAGATGTAAATGGAACTGGATTGTACCGCTGATAGCCACGGGGAGAAATAGTTTCGTTTGAGACGTTTTCGGGTTTGGTGGGCAGTTCCTGTTTGGGTTGGCATAGCACAGTTGCGTCGACCATTGGCGTTGGCGTGATGTTTTCGTTACTGGACTATGGAACAACAGAAGAAGCAGTAGCGAATGACTATTTCGGTTTACTCTGTACACGAACAAATATGCTCACCTGCATTTTTAGTCACTTCGGTGGTTGACCGCAATGGGTATGTACACGAACGGATATCACCTCACGATTGTAAAGCTGTGGTGACATGTAAGAATAGACTAGATGATAATATATTATTTCGCAAGCGAACAGACCTGAAACAGAAGGAAAGATTGAGTAAGTATATGATAAATATATGAACGATCACTATTTCACACTTTTGGTTACCTAGGCAAATGTTCGATTCATAGATTCGCGAATCGAAAGCAATTTTGACCAACACCACTCCGGCCAATGTTTTTAACGTTGTTATGCTCTTCCCAATAAGGCCATAGTTTCATCCAAAAGATGATAAATGGCACACCGAGACTCTTTTATCAGGAGAAATTGAATATTTGCTTCATTGTTTACGAACTGGATTGCGACTTGGCAAACTGAATGTTTTCATTATTTTCACGAGTGATGCTAACAGCAGGTTTTAGCAGTTCATATGATTTGACACTACGCTTGACAGCCGGGAAAAATGTTGTGATTTAATTGATGATCCTAGACCTACTACTCAATATTACATAAGTTTGATTTAAAAATGCTTATATTGAAAACAAAAAAGCTAAATTGAACCAACCCAACAAATCTTGAGTTTTATTAATTTTTGAAATGATAAATGTTTTTTGTGAAACCTGATTTGGGTGTAGCCTTGGTTAATGCTGTCACATTCACGATTTATACAAATAAAGAAAATTTGGTCTGGATAAAAAATATGAAGAAGGTGTAGTGATTAGCGTTTCTGTTAACAGATATGTTAAAACCGTTTATAAAAACCCCGGTTTTATGTTTAACGTTACCATGGTAGTAAAGAATTCATCATTCATTTATTTTGTGTATAAAAATATCTGAACCTGGCATCTTGGATAGACGTTGGTTTCGAACAAGAACAACCAAGGTTTGTACAGTACTTTAACATTTGATTTAAAAAAACTGTAACGGTTCAAAATTCGAAAAGTACGTTCACAGACTGATTTCCCGTTGTTCTAAAACCAAGAACATGGAATCAGATCAGCACGTCGCCAAACGACACAGTAAGAGCAAATATAAAGCGTTTTCAGATATTGGAGAATAGTTTGTAATTAGTCGGCTTTGAGTCAAAAAGGCGAGAAAACAAGATAAACAAATTGAGAATGAAATCTTGCAATATGTCCTCGCCATCATTTCATTTATTCTTGATGTTGTAATGAGATAATACAATCGTGCACATATGCGTCATGTAGCTGGATATCTAAATTAACAAATAGTGAAAAGAAATGGAGAATTCTTGCAATCTTATAGCAGGAAGAAGGCTTAAACATCTTCATTTAGAGCGCCGGTTTATGTGGGCCAGAACAAACCTGTGTAAAAGTGGGGCAAATCATCCATGTTTTTAAACTTATTTATTATAAACCTGTCGTAATAAAATTAATTCCAAGTTATAATTATAAATAAATAGTGTTCGATGTATTATATTGGAATTCACGATGAAAAATTCGTTCATTTTTAGTGTTAAAACAATTTGAATTCTGTTTCTTCGCATAGTTCACTCTTTTTACGAAATATTGATGCTTAAAAAAAACTAGCATAACTTTATAAGCATGCGCCAGTTAGATAATAAAAAATAGGATACGGATGGTTGGTTCCACTATTTTCTATGATGTTTGGATATGGGTGAGCTTAGAACTCTTGGTTTGAGTAACCTATAGTGTTTTTAAATTACGTTTTCACAGTTTTTGGTATAGTAATTATAATATAATTATAATTTGGTGTTACACTGTGCCAAAAAACAGTGTATTTTGACAATTTTTGGTAATGCAACAGATATAAAATGTTTTGAATAGATTACGAGAAATTTCATTTTCCGTTCAAGAGATGCTAATTGCCTCTCCTCGCTTTTTAAACATTGCATACACAAATTTTTATTTTAACCGCACTTTGCAAATTTGGAGGATGAATTTGAAGTTTAACTCCTTTCAATCATAAATTAAAATGTTACCGAGTCCTTCAATTAGAACAAGCTAAAGGATTTGAAAGCTCTACTCAAAATAGAGAAAACCAATCAAACATATTTCCTTTCTCCTGCGCCACATATTGATGTGCCCTTGGAAATTTGGATACATTTGCGCGTGCTATCATATAAACAGTGAGAAATCACATTTCCATAAATTATCATTACGCCCAGTGCAAAGTGCCCCATTTTTACGCCATTGTTTGGCTTTGTCGCTCCCCTTTCCGGAAACGGTGCTTCAGCAGCATATTGCAGGGAAAAGTCGAAGAATCATGGGGATACTAAATTTTTCGGGATTTTCGGTGAGGGGTTTTTTGGTTCGCATTCCTTCTATCGTCGCTGTAATGCGGTAGGAAGGGACGACGTCAAACACGCAAAACGCATATATGTGTTTTTGAAGCAATTTTGTACGTTTTATTCCTTGATTTTCCATGCGTATGATGAAGAGAAAGTAGCTGAAAGGGAGACCGGCAGAGTGAAGCAAACTCCAAGACGAAGCGTGCATTTTATGAGGTGTAAAAAAAAACACAGCGCCAAGACAGTAAAGCAATGAAGGTGACGGGAACGAGCCACCAGAGAAATTTTGCAACCCTCCCCGTCGAAACAAGTTAGAACAAAACCAAACGGTGGCTGTTCGTTATCCTTCGAGTGGAGTGCAGCTTCCTTATATTCGCGTTGCTTTTACTAAAGGGGAGGGCTGAAGAAGGCAATATACGCTACCCCTCTCTGGACCGATTCGGTGGGTAAAACCGACAGGGGAATGCTCAGTTGTGTGTGTGTGTGTGTGCGTATGTGGGGAAAGCCGTTGATGGGGGAGCACAAAAGTAGCCAATAAATAATTTAATACAAGCAGCTTGTTATGGGATATCCCACATGTACCTTCATTACAGCTCGATACGGAGCCGGCCGGTACGGGCAAAGGATGACCCCCTTTCACCATCCACACCTTGGATCATGTGCTCTTCGTCACTTTTCGGTCAGTGAAAAGGATACGCTTTCCATGGCCGTCGGGTTTTGGGATGCCGATTGCAGAGAGGTCGGTCGGAAAAGTTTACAGGGTTTATCTTGGCCACCACCATCGGGTTGTTGAGAAAAGGGAATCTGAAGGAAGAAGAGGCCCAAGGGGCGGTTGGCGGTAGTGGTGGTAATAACCGTTACCTAATGATACTGTGACGAGGGCGATAATATGGCTTAGGATACGCAGCAGCACGCGTGCCTTAGTTTTTAGGGGCAATTTTGGAGACAGTGCACAGATTTGGTCACAAAAAAAGGAGAATAATACATACACACGTCATACATATGCGGGTACGAAACGAAAGGCCACGGAACGCACTTGAGCTTGACCGCGGGAAATGAAACTCCCCCGGTGGAAATGAAAAGAAATGAAAAAAGATGATGAAAGAAATCGCCAGAAAAATAGAGCCATCGCCAGCGGGAAAAGCGGGTGGATACAATAAAATCCATACTTTGCCGTTGCCATGCGTTCGGTTTGCGGATTATTTTACTGTTTTTTTTTGTTTTATTTGTTTGGTCCAGCTTCCCTGACACAGGTCTGGGGCTGCCGGATGGTTTTTCTGCCCACACTGATGTCCTGCGCCAGTAGAATGCAACGAGATTGGGAGAGAAAAGGGAGCACGCCATGGGCAGGGGAAACGTCGAGATGTGGTTTCTAATTCTTACTTATGCCGACGGGCTTAGGCCCATTGGTACACACACGCACACATTGTCGCAGCAAGGGCAGATATTTAACCCCCGGTTTGCCCGACCAAGGACTTTTGAACCGAGTTGAAGCGAGTTTTTGGGAGAACCTGGGGGGAATTACACACTAGGAAATGAAAAAGGATGTCGAAGGAAAACATTCCCTTAATAACATCATCGGTGGAGCTGTAGGGCGAAGCACATCGATGAGAAAATTGAAGTGCATAAAGAGGGAAACTGTACGGTTGCTCGGTTGAGCCGTTTCGAACAAAAATGATTCCACAAATTGAACACGAAACAGATTCGCTAGTTTGGTGCTCAAAATCAACATCTTACGCAGCTTAAATGTAATAAAGTTTTTTTTTAAATGCAATTTGCAAACCGGTAATTCGTGAGAGTTTACATCACGTGATCATACATTCTTCTTCAAATGATTTTTTTCCGTACCAGCTGGAAACAAGTTTGATCAATATTAAATAAGCTCTGGCAGTTTTTATAAGAATGAACGAATTTATTCTCTGTAAGTTCATACATTGCCATGTGTTCGATAATATGAAAACTGTCTTGGATGTACCCTATTTTAGCTGTTTATTCATTAACAGTACGAGGATAACTCATCTGCAAACTAAAATTAAAGTTGTTTTAGATAAGAAACAACAATAAATGGTAGCAATAATTTTTCCTGCAAGAATGTGTCTTGTGATAAACAAAATTCATGATCTGGTGTGTGTTTGTTGTTAAAACAATATAAGCTAGAATGTAAAACAATGTGTTTATGTGATATGTAAGTGAAACTTTGTTTAAGAACAGTTTATTTGGATTTCCCTACTGAAATTCTTCATATCGTTAAGGTGAATTCGCAATTTAAGTTAATAAAACAATGTCGAAAGCTGATATCGTTATCAGTTCGTCATCTGAGTTCAAACACAAGCAAAGTAAAATAGATTTATGGCTGCGGTTTTAAGGTTGTATCTCATCACTACTAACTGACTTTTTGTTGTCACTAAAACCTTGTTAATGTGGTTTGATGTTTAAGACAAAAAAAAATTATTGGTCATGTTTCATGTTAAGTAAAGCAGTCCTCAGTAAATGTAGCACAAGAACGGTATCCGTTCGGTGAAGTATAAATTAAACCATTCCTTGTTGTGGCTTAACGTCAGTGGTCTCCCCTTGTTTTCTCCCATTTTTTCATTCCACTGGAAAGGGGAAAATTAAGTACAAGCAAATCCATCCCGTGATAGATCGTATTGTCAGAGTCCGTGGAAGACGAGCTCGAGCATTGTAACGAGAGCCAGGAAAAAGGGATCTAAAACGAGAACCTCTTATTGCCGCCCGCCTAAGCAGAGCGTGTAATTTATTAATTACAGTGTCGGGTGAAATCTTACGCAAAACTACAGGGGAATACATGTGTGGCTCTTTATGAAGGCCTAGAGAGTTGGACCATAGTTTCCATTTTCGTAACAGATAAGTTTATGTTATAATAAGTAAGTTCATGGAACATCTTTTCAACTTGTTTGACTTTAAAACTATTCTTAATCTTCTGAATATTTGTAAAAATCAAATATTTTCGAAATTGTCGAAAACAACCTTCAATAGGCTTATACAAATATAGATCGAGCGTATCGGCTTTACAACCGTTTTTCTTTTCCGTTTTTTACAAAAGGAGTTCTTTTTCCTTTCTTCCATTGCAAGGTTTTTTTTACAAAATCTTTGGCTTTGCATTAACAAGATTAGTATCTTCGTACTGATGGCAAAAGTTGGTTGTATTGAAATGATTCGGTGAATTAAAAAATCGGCTCCCGTGGTAAGACATGCTCCATCTTATGTTCCTGCGGATATGTGGTACATGTTTTACAAACGTTTCACAGCAAGGCATAAGTTTTCACCGGTAAGACATCTCAACAATTTCTCAGCCTGCAAGTTTCCATCTGGGTGCTGTGTAAGCGCGAAGATGGAACAAGTTTACGGATCATACGCTTCCTTCCAGAAGGAAAAGATCCCATAGTTGCTTCAAAGTTCGACTACGTTCCTACAAAATGTAACGGTGGAGGTATCAGCGACTTTTCGCGGAAACTGATATGATGTAGTTTGGAAGTAATTTCGCAGCTCACCTTTCACCTAATTGTGTTATGCGAATTATGTTAGCAAGGTGAACCATCTCACACAAAGTGAATGAATGTTGAAAAATTATTTAAATTAAATGCCACCTTTACACATTTGCACATTTAAATTAGGTTTAGTATCGTTCTTAAAAAATAAAAACAAATTGCTACGCTAAATGGAGTTTTTATTTGCCTCTGGATATCTTCTTGGACGAAAATTCACCACTGCTTGATCAATAAATCATTACTGACTGAAACCCACAAAATACTCTTAACTTGTCGTCATTTATATTTTGTGTAACCACACCATTATATCTCCCTTTCTCTATATTCCTCTCTTTCCCTCTCACACACATAACCCCCGGCGTTCGGCCACACATGGTGCGAGCGTCTGGCGCCACGAGGACGTCTGTGAAGGACCGCCAACCATAAAACACTCCCGGGGAAAAACTTTGGCAAAGGGCTATTTCCAATCACGGCAAAATTCGGCGCTTCGTGATTTATGGACACGTATCGAACGGAAAGAGAAAACTTTTCCGGGAGCTTTCCTCGGCTGCCTCGGATGCTTTATGAGTTGCGGGTACGACAAGTCCGAACGTTTGTACGGTTCGATCGACAACGTGACGTTGATTCCACTTTCAGTAATTAGTGCCATTTAATCGGTAGAGTTTCCGTCATAATATTCATTTTTAGTTGTTTCCTCGATTGAGCGAAGTGGATTAGAGGGTTGATAAAGTTATATCATCCGTTTGCTTCCCTGATTGGGTTATTTACTTCGAAAGTATTTAAACTGTTGGGATCCCTTTCTAGTACTTCAGTCCTTAGTTACTGCATTTGTGTGATCCATGATGATTTTTCAATAATCCTCTAAAATAAAACGGAAGTAAAACTATGATCGAGTGAAATCAATTGTTTTAGAATGCGAATATATGAGCCGTGAATTACAAATTATTTTTTATTTGATAAACTGATTAGTTGCAATAAATTTATTCATTTCCACATTGAGGTTATGGAAGTGGAATACACCAATATGAGCATTCATATGAAACAGATAAAGAAAGGAAATGTTCAAAATCTCCCCAAAAGTAATCCATCAGCACAAGAAAATGGTTACCTATAGGATTAAAAATGTTTCGTAAGGAAATTAGTACTCCACCGCTGTTCAACTCCAAACGAACGTCAGCACGTGAAATCCGACGTGACATTGCGCCGTCAACTTCAAAGACATCGCCCAGATGGACCACACACTGGAGCACTTTTTAATTGTTTTGTCGCGGTTCTGTGCGGTCCCACGTTGCCAGAAATAGTGACACTCCCAACCTGGCTCACCGGTTTTGAACGAACAGACTGACTCCGGAACTTCATCCCCAATCCATCCAATGCGCGATAAGTAGAGACCAAGTGAGGGGAAACAACTTGTGGTATGGTGCTAAATTTAGCCCTTTCCGAAAACGTTGATCGTTTGACGCCCGTCCTTCTTGGCGCCTTTGCGATGCTGCCGGGGGAAAAAAAGCCCGGCAACCCGTGGTGCATCTCAACCGCATCAGAACGCATGGCGACTTACGACTTAATGCCGTGCGAGCTCTCGGGGAGACTCATTTCGTCAGGCGACCCCGGCGAGGTGTGCGCCTTCTAATTACCCGCCCGGACGCAGGACGCACTTTGACCTCGACTTTGACGGAGCAGAATGATTTGTTTCGCGGCTAATTACCTGCACCTCCGTCCTTGGTTTGGCTAGAGTTGCCTCGATGTACGGGGTACCCTCTGATGGGACTCTCGATACGCCTCTGTTCCACGTTTCCTCTGTCTCAATTGATGTTCGTCAAGTGCTTGAGGGGGGAAACGTCGTGATCTTAGGGTTTGCCTTGAGCGAATGTATCCAAATGTCGACGCAGTTTCTCCACATGCCGAGAAACGCGATGCACATTTGGGACATGATGCGTCCCCTCGCGGAGTATGAAGAACCCGTCATAAGTTTGGGAATTATGCGCAGCACTTTGTATAAATAGCGCAGAAAATATGCCTGCCCGTTCGCCGCTGGTTCACCGTGCTTTGAAGTCGGCAATATGAAGTGTCTGCCTCTGTTCCGTCGGTACCGACGATGGCGATGCCCTTTGACGGCGACGTTCCAACTAATTGGTCCTGCTGCGAGCATCATACAAGACTTCTTTCCTCGACCGCTTGTGGGTAGGTGGGTGGCCGGGTGTACGCGAAATGGGCCGGTATAGATCACTCATCACCACTATACCACCCGTTGATAATTGGTCCGCCACGTTGGCTGGTGGCCACCGACCGACCGCTTCCTATTCCTTCGCCGCTGTATGGGACTATTTTTAACCCCATTCGCACACGGCGTGGAACGGAAGCGCATCGACCGTGGAAGCTGGCGACAATAAATTCTGAAAGTTTTGGCAACATGCTTGCTCCAAGGAATGGAATGCGCGGCTGCTCAAGGGATGCGGGTACGTATGCATCACATTCCAGGGAAAAGCAGTGACATACCCGACCATGCAACTGGCGATCGAGCAATGCAACGTTGTGTGGTCTTTTCAGTTTTTTCCTTAAAATTTTCACAGTTTTGGAAAAAAGTTTGAACGTAAACGACGATCGGGATGCAGAGCACCAGTAGGAGTATTTTATGAGCGTATAATGTGTCACGCAAGTAGTAAAACTGTATCAAAGCCAATTAAAAGAACTATATTTTGTTGTCTAATTGTATTAATTAGGTTTGAAGTAACATGTTGATTTTTTCATTAGTTATGAAATGTGTACTTCTTGCTGCTTCAACAAGTAGTCAAGGACATACATTGAATGAACCACAAGGTAATTTTTTCTTTCAAATTCGTTTAATATTTTGCATTCAATTGCAATTTATTATAGCAAATGTTTCGTATATTTATTTAACAAAATAAGAATTACAAACATAGGCAATGTTTTTCCTAGGAACGGAACCTCAAATGATTTTAAACTAATTTTTTCACAAATAGGTTTTGAAGATATACTGCAAATGTCGTGCAATATTGGTAAATTTTTAGCCCTTTTTACATGAAGGGGCCTAATTTAATATAAAATGACAATGAATTTTGAAATAACGATTTTACTCCTGATAAAAATAATGAACAAACAAAATTAATTAAACTTAACTTTTTGTTCTCCTTTGGCTTTCAGAACGAGCTGCATGCACATACTGTTCTACACGGTTGGCAGATGTTGTTCTTGCTCAGTATATAACTCTTCTCTGATATAGGTATCTGCCGACAGCAAGTCCTTGATTTTACACACCCTGCACTGCATGAAAGTACCCACAGAAAATTACATTTTCTTTCTTCATCTTTGAAAATCCTGAAGCACCTTATTTCATCTGTTACCAAACATAGGTTATCACACAATAATGCTATTCAAATTCTTTGATTCGAGTTCTTCTAGACTCCGTGTATGCTCTTAGAGATCGTTCTTCCATTGCACTTGCATTTTTTACTTTGCAGAAGGGACCCACGACAAGCTGATGGTTTGATTATACTGTATTTCCATTCCAGTATCTAGAAAATTGATCGTTCGTAGTGCAGCGAGTTTAGTAGTTTCATTACTCAGTTATTTTTCATATAACATATTTTGTTGTTTCATTTTTTTCATAAACAAATATATCCTTAGGTTTTCCTTCGAGTAAACTTTTTATCGTTTTTCAAATTATGAAAACTTTTACAGTATCTATTATATTACAACCAAACAAACATCCAGTTTTAGTTACCCAACAACAAGATGCCCATATTTAAATTTAAATGGAATGTCCTAAATGTTGAATTTTTAAATTAAAATGAAGTTTCTTTATCAATTTTAGGTTTGTACTGAATGCAGCTTTAAATGGGATTTAACTTAGACTGTATATATTGGAAGAAAAAGAAAACTCATTGCTAGAGGAGCAACAAAATAATATTTTTAAAGGAAATATTTTTTCAATTTAATGATTTTCTCTTTAATTGCAATCAAGATTCAAAATGGTAAATGAACCAAGCTGATCGTGCTTTTGTGTTTAAATTTTCAACAAAATCATATTGCTCAACAAAATGGATTCATATTATTGATATCTCATTAGCAGTTTTTAAATCCATCTAATACGAGTCCATTTGGTACACTCTCCCCCGGGCACCAACTGTCCTTAGCTAGAAAGTCAGCTAAATGGACCAATACACGTGGTAACAAAATCGAAGTAATTGTGCTCTGATTTACTGCAATTACTAACCGGTCGCCGCCATTAATCGAAGTGGTGTGTGGTTGTATGCATCGGGGTTTGTGTATGTCTGCGTGTGCTGGACGTGTCCTTTAGTTTTCTTTGGGGGAAAGTTTTGCGCTTACCAGAAGCTTTTAGCGGCCATGGCGTAAATTTGGCCACAGTTTGCGCATCATCCAGACGGAACTGTGAAAAACTGTGTGAGTTTGTGTGTGTAGGTGCGCGAGTGTGTAGCAGTTGAGTGTGCCCGAGGATGTCCCATCTGCAGCTGCACCAATTTCCATCGAAAATGGGAAAAGTTTTCCCTTCGGTTCGCCCATTACGCAAGCCATCGCGAAAACATCCGGTATTGCGAAGAAAGTGCTCCGTCGGTCAGAATGGAGTGTGGTTTACAAGGTTGCTTTTTTTTATTGTACACCAGACACCAGCCGGTCTTACTTACCCGGTGGAATTGGGAGGAACGTAACGTAGGGTGGAGCGTGACATTTCCGATGCAATTCGCTGGGAACGCTAACGGGTTTAACGTTAAGTAACAACGCGGCGACGAACCCGGTCGCTTGGGAAGACAAAAACCTGCCTAACTTGTGACACGAAAGCAGAGACCTGGAGCAGGTTTACAAGACCCGCGCCTAGTGAAACATCACGTATGGAGCCCACCAATGTCCGCGAAAATGATAAAACTCGAGCCGTTTGGACTGCCGTGGATCAGCTAGTGGCCGGGTGGCGTTCAGTGCTCATGGTGTGATAATGTGGAAGCAGCTGGCCTTAACCTTGCTCTGGTGGAACGTTTCCTTTAGCAGCGGCGAGTGGTGGCATAGTATGGAGAGTGGGTCCGCGAGCCACGAGCAAACGGACCACTGGGACCATCGGGATAACCGTGGACCGTTTGAAGTGTACCTAAAGTTAAGGAACGAACCGGAAGTGGCTAGGCGAAAAGTTAAGCCTCGAGGGCCTCTGTTTACCACCGCAAAGCCGGACGGAAGTGAGGTTGAGGCGCGCAACCGATGCGTGCTTCATCTGATCTGCGAAGATCCCGACTGTGGTGAACTGTGCGAGCTTTGTGGAAGTTCTTCGAACGAACAGCATGAAAGTGACTACAGCTCGTCAACTTCTGAGGAAACAACTGAGAGTGGAAAGACTGAAACGCATCCGTCAAAATCTGTGAAATCATTCAAACCGAAAGAAACGAAAGATAAAAAACTGGATCGTGATAAATCGGACGAAGCTAAGCCAAAGACAGTTCAAACAAACTCCAAACCGGAAACAATGTCGGCAAAACACGCTGACCAAAGTGAGAAAAGTTCCACCGAGCCTCAAAAGAAGCCAGTTCGTAAACAAACCTTTCGCGGTAGGGAGAGGATTTTACCAAAGATAGTGAACCGTCTAAAAAAGTTCAAAAACATACCTAAGCCCACCGTTACGCGGACGACAGCCGCTCCCGATTCCTGGGAGCAGGACAGTGCACCCGGCAAAGATGCCTCGCTAAGTGATAAAGCTTCACCGAAATCTACCATATCGGCAAAGTTACGAAACAATGGCAAGTGGGAGGTGAATGACGGAAAGCAACAAGGAGCGAGTCATATAGCTGTAGCAACAACTACCTCAAAATCGGGATCAAAAAAAGCGGAATTCCATGACAAGGATTCCCTCGAAACGTTAAGCTCTGAGATGGACAAAGGTGATCACGACGAAAGCTTCCATAAGTGGAAAGATAACCCTACCTCGCCGAAACCACGAGATAGTGATAAAAATAGTGATAAAAAGACAAAAGTAGTGAATGAAAGACACTCTTCGGAAGTATCGAAATCGGATAGACATAAAGTAATTCATGGTAGCAACTTTGAACATAAAAGTGGAGAATCAATTGCTCCAAAAAAATCACCAGAGGTTCCAAAATCTAGTAAACACTCCAAGGAACACCATGATAACAAGGAACAGAAGGAAGGGAAACATACCTCATCTAAATCCCGTGAATCTGACAGTAAAAAGATTAAACTGCATAATGAAAATTCTGCGGAACGTACACATTTCGATAAACAGAAGAAAGTGCATGATGGTAAAAGTGAGGATTCCAAATCCGACTCCAAGAAAGATGTCCAACCATCAGACGATTCTTTACAGCTGCACAATTTGTCGGAATTAGTGAAGATGTCGCATTATTCGGACTCAAGTTCGTCGGAAAATATGGTGCTGCTGAAAGATGGCAGCGACCCCAAGACCTGGCCGTACGTGGTAGCAAAGCTGGTGCAGACGGAACTAGAAACTGCACACATGATTATCAAACAGAAACCGATCAAATCCGCCCTACTGAACTTGAAGGATCGCCTAAAGCCCGTATTCATTGCCACCAGCAAGACGCTGTCGAAGATCTTCGCCATGGACGCTGGAGAGCTCGCGAAGAAGGCTGACGGAGGGACCACGGTGGCACCACCAGCTACAACGATACCGGTTCCGGTAGCGGTGCCAAACCGGTCAGTTGTCAAAACGCCCGGCGACTCGAGGAAACGTAAACGCGGCCGGCAACGCCCGAGGCCGCTACCCTTGCGAAGAGCCGTCAAAGGAAAGCTCATCGCCATGCGAACCCAGCAGCCGGCGGGGACCGGAGCGAACCCTGCGGTCGATCTGCTTGCGAACGGATGCAGCTGCAAGTGTCCGGCGTTGAAATCCGGTGCAAAAGTGCGCCACGATCGGGTACGTTTAGCGGCTCGCCGTGGGCGATAGATAGATAGAGCGTTGGAATCCACTCAAATGGACAAACAGCTGGAAGGAACTGGAGTCGTAGGAGCTCTGGATGCATATGCAATCGGTGATATCATCCTACCAGGCAGACGTGAATCTGTTTTGGGGGTATTTATCGTGCGCGCCATGAGCATGGTGGGAATGTTTTGTAAATAAACCGTGCGAAACGTGCCGTTAGTCCGCGTGGCGTGATGTGCGGATGGTTGAATGGCGCATGTTTGCTGCACAAACAGTGACTCGTTTACTAAACAAATGCAGCGAGTTGTGGGCTTACTTGGAAAACATAGGCGAAATCGGAGAAGAAAGTTGAAGTTACTTTTAGATGGCTCAAAAGCAGCGGGTGAATGTTGTTGAAGTTGCAGCACATTACGGGGTGGTTTATTGCATAAGTAAAAATAATCCATTAGTCACAGAAATATGCCAATGTTAAAAACAAAAGGCAGTCTATCAGGGAGACATTACAGTGTAACGTAGCTATTGAATGGAGAAATAAAATAATTATGTTTAAATCAACATAAGCAAACTGATGTGTTAAAAAATAAAATAAAATTAAAAGCAAACAAGAATCCATCTTTTATGATCCATTAAATTTGCATGCGATTTTATGTGAAAGAAATAAAGTAATCATCATTCCTCGTCTATTGTAACGTTGTACTCAAGAATGTGCCTTGGATGTTTGGTTTTGCACTTCGTTCAATTAAAAAATAATAAAACTAAAGAAAAACATGCAGAATGGTTTATTTTTTATACAATTTATATATAATCAGGAACAATCGTGTGGGCAAAAGACCAATATAATTCATAAAATCTGTTATGAGATAACACATTGGTCAATTATTTGTTGAATGTTTGCTATAAACAATTCAAAGAAACGATTGCCGGTTAATTTGCCTCTAGGTAAGTAAATTTGAACAATAAATTTTAAAACAAATTTTTCTATGAATTTTGAAAATCTGAGTAAAGTTCCATGGTATGCAACAAGTCAAAAAAAAAAAAACATAAAATGTCGTTGACAAAAATTCATTTCAGTTACGTAGCGCCTAAAACGCAGACTAAATTTTCACATACCAAAAGCGATCAAAGTACATATAATTTCTGGTAAAGCGTATGATCATAGTTGAGTATGCGGAAGATTTTAGTACGCTATCGTTTGGTAAACCCGAAACTTTTCTCTCATGCATATGCATATTGCAATATTTACGGGATTAGGTTGGCACAGGACCGGTGTATTCACTTCGTGTATCGGTTGTTTGCATTATGTTTTACTTGCATATGGCGAACGGGCGGCAGGAAAAGCGGAATTTAACTCAGGTGAATTTTACTACATGTATTAAGTTTCCATGGCACAAGCTGTTGTGTTTTTGGTGTTCTCTAGTGCAAATTTTGCACCTCGTTGAGAAGCATGTTTTTCTTCTGCAAGGATCCACTGCGTTGGTCGATAAGGTTAGGTTTACCCATGTTTGGAAGAAATGTTTGGTTTTACCAAACCAAAAATTAGCCAATGTAAACAGCTCCATCTTTTGCTGAGTTTTATTTTTGTTTCGTTTCGTTTATGGGTTTGGTTAGTTCTTGTACTGCCAAAAGATATTTACGCCAAGAAGTTTAGAAAAGAAAACGCTTTTTTTCATATGATGGGATAATGTTATCCGGAAAGGTTTAAAAAAATATGTTCCCTTAAGTAAAATGTGGAAATATCATAAAAAGGAAAATTATTCAAATTTTTATCGAAACTCCATCTGTCATATTATTTAAACATGGATGCATTGTGAATAATAAAGTTTGATGATGAGATAACATTTTTCACTGAAGGTATAGACCAGGGGTCGGCATACATTTCCTAAAAAGGGCCAGATGATTAAAAAGAAACCTAAAGCGTGGGCTGGATACCTGAAACGGTGATTTAATGTTATCAAAGGAGTACTAAACCCTATTGAATGGAGTACCAAGTTTCTAAATTATAAAGCTGAATCAAAAAGTAGTATAAGCTAAATTTTTGGAAAATAACCGTTATACTCAATTATCTAACCAAATTATTTCACCCAGTTTTCAAAATTACGAGCCACATTTTATTTCGTGATGCGGTCAAAAATTACACTTATTGAATGTAGCTATTTTGCATGAAAAGTTAACGAGCTATGGAGTTTGGGCAAGTTTGCACGAGAATAAATCTAGCGTGACATCAGGAATAAGTCTGATAAGAATTGTTTTTTAAACTACTAAACTTAAGATAGAACTAAAATTTTCTCACGGGCCGGATAAAATCAGTTTTCGGGCCAGTTTTGGCCCGTGGGCCGGACTTTCCCGATCCCTGGTTTAGACCAATATCAACTACATGAGATATCTTTTTTACTGAATTATTTCAATGTTGTGAAGTAAAACACTGAGTATCTATTAGCAGGACTTCTTCTTTATTCAGGCCGAATGATATCCTCGAGAAAAATACGACTCATATAACATCGTGTTAAAAATAAAACAACTAGATTATGTTCATCGTTGCATGATGCTCACTTCCGAATTTTAAACCCTTTCATAATCGCTTTTGCCCACGCTCACAATCGGCACGATCGGCTGTAAAACGGCTCGTCGAACAGAGGTTTCCGGGCCTGCCCATCGCCCAATTTACCAGCGGCAGCACGATGCACCTCGATCATATTCGATCCGATAATTCGCACACCGTGTCGCAGAAACATGGCGGCGAGCGACCCGCTACGGATTGGAATTTTAAATGAATTCCTCGATCAATACCACTCGATCGCGCTCACGTTTCCGACGGCTTCCTCCGCCAACTGGGCCAACGCAAGCTGCGGGAATAGACGGTGACTTTCAGCAGTGGAGCACATGGGGTGGGTTTCTGCACGACCCACGAATGCGACCATAGTGTGCCCAGGCCTGGTCGGGGCCGCTCGAGGGATCTTCCCGCAATTTATGCCCGTTCTCAAATTTTGCCAGTTCGTGCTCGCGTGTGTTTACCCAGGGCTCCCCGCACTCGTCACCCGTCGGTTTCTCTCTCCTTCCGCCTCCACTCCTTTGCTGAACGGAATCTTATATCTTAATCTTCTGTCCCGAGTGCAGGTTTCAGGTTCGATTTTAGAAACGAAGGTATCATCGATGTCGGGTGCATCTTCCGAGCTTCCAGGAGATCTACGTCGGATATCGTCCGCGGGATACTGTAGTTGAAGCAAAGCAGAGCGTGGAAGAAAGGTACACACAAAAAGAAAACCCTTCACAACTACCTTACTGCACCATGAGCGAGATCTTGCCAGCTTTGTGCATTATCATTATCGATCGATTTTCATCGACATTATTTTTTCAATCGACTATGTTTTTCTTCTCTCGAAGGCAGAGTTATCCTGTTTCTCTTTTCCCGCACGCTGCACAGGGCCGGTGAGGACGATTGGGGTGTTCGATCGCGCAATCCCGCGAAAGATTTGGGTTTATGTTCACGTCTCCATCGGCGACCGGGAATCGATTCGATTTTCGTCCATTTATGTGCTCAAGCGGGAAAACCGGGCCAATCCTTGGTATCGCGGGAAAAAGAAAGATTGGAAAGCGTGGCCGAGCGGAAAGGGAACGCAGAACACGATGAAGATTATGCCCGCTTCCCTGTCATCACTGGGTGACCGTTGTCTTCCCGTTTGGGATATTTTTTTTTGTTCGAAAAGCCATCCAACCAACTCTCCGGAGCAACGCAAAGGCTTGGAGCGTGGCTCGGGAAAGTTGCGCTGGAAATGGAGGACCACCTTGTTTTCTGGACGCCGTGCGGCTGAACTTAATCACGATCGTGGAGCTTCACTTATTATTACCTATTACATGCGCCCGGTTGGCATTGGGTTTATTTGTGTGAAATGCTGGATGTAGAGCTCAATATGGTCGTGCGGAATATGCTTATGAAAATCTGGGATAAAAAATCATACGCTTGGGATCTCTCTAGGAGTTATATTGGGGGATTGATAATCCAATAATTATAATGTTGAAACGGTAGATTTTGGGCAGAATTTATATAACACTTTTTGAAGTTATTCAATTGATTTTTGTCGAAGGAAATTGTGTAAAAATGTAAAAACAAAATTAAACGTGAGTATTTCGAATTGACTATTGATCTTAATTTTTTCGACTCACCCAAACAAGTAAAAAAACGACATGCAATTTTAATTAAATAACTATTGTGTCTATTTTGTGATACTGCAAAGAAACTAAGGTAAAGGTAAACTGATTAAGGTAAAGGACGCGAGAAACTCGCTTATTAGTTAACAATTCAGCATTGTTAAGATTTTAATTTTATATTTTTGACAAACAAACCAATTTTACTTGCACCACAAAGATCAATTTCCCACTGTGCAGTGCTTAATCCCTGGGATTTTCTCCTTATAGGAATAAAAAGGGTTGGAACACATTCTGCGGAGATCAGAGAGGTTTATCGTCCCGCATTAAACCAGTTGTCCACTTATGCAACCGCTTCCCATGACTACTATATACGGGAAGCTAGTTTTTTTTGTTGGTTTTATGACTCGATCGCTGGATTAACTTGTGTGCGGCCTAATGCGATCATAGGTAACTAACGTATATATTCGTGAAGGTTTGTTTTATTTTTTTGTATTTAATTTTTCGCTCCGCTTCTAGCGTGTTCTAGATTTCAACCTGAATTTATCAACGTTCCCATTGAGCTGCATAACGTGCAGTTTTTTGCAGGCAAATTCCGATGCGGCAAATCCGTAGAAAAACACGAGTAAACTTAGATTTACTAAAAGAGGATTAAGGCCAAATATTTCTGGGACATTATGGAAGTTGCGTAATGAAATTGACGGTTAGGGACCGGTACTCCCAAAAATCCAGATATTAAAAAAAATATAAGTAAAATTTAAAATAAAGTTTCAAATGTTTAGATGAAATATATTCATCCCTTATTGGAAAGAGTCTTAAAGGACAAAAAGTAGATGATGATGACTACAATTTTGGATTGTATCAAACGACTCCACCTTTCTTCATACGCATTTCCTTAGGATCTCGTCTAAAGATGATGACTCATTTCGGGGAAAAGTTTTTGATGCGAACGGTTCGAACCCTTTTTGTCACAGATTGTCTGTCAGTATCAATTAAGTGCTCGGAGACAAGTGCGCGCCGTTCCGAATTCGGACGTTCGAACCTTCGGCTCTATTTATGCCCGTTGACAAGCTGACGCCTGCCACCGAAACTGACGAAGCAAATCGTGTGCACTGTTCTCTAGTCTTGGCTTCCCTTTTTTCCATTGATAATCAGATTACATTAATCTTCTTCATTGCGACTCTCGCCGTTTTTATTTCCCTCATTTTTTCCTGTGTTTGTAAGCTTTAATGCAGCATCGCTACTCTCAGGGAGCGCTGAAGGGCGCTATTTGCAATCGGGGAAGCGGTGGGTGATGGAGAAAATGACGACCGAAAAATCGGTGGACACTCATCCCTCATCCTTTTGTGCGCTTCCTTTCCGGTGCGGGAACCGTTCGGAAAAACGCTGCCCTTCGCCAGGGAAAAACTAAAACCGTGCAGTGCGCGATCCGATTAAATGAATTGACAAAAGGCGGGCGACTTTTTTGGGGGCGGGCATGAGACCGAAGACAAAAGTCACGCAACAGTAGTGTTTGTAAGGCCAGTTCTTCGGTACACACAAGATAAGACCTGCGTAGAAAAATGCCAACAATCGTGCTGTTAGCCCTGGGGCGGCTGGACGGAAAAGGCAGAAGTTTCGTTCAATCTTGGAGGGGTTGGGTGCTTAAGCCCCAGTTCATGTCATTTTCCCCGATATTGTTCTGTGACGGGCTTTGCAATCCGGCCAGTGCTAGAATGACCGAGAGCTACTGGAATTTTGGCTTAGAACAAGTGAGGAATCGGCCGAGGAGTCGACCCTGGCCCGTCCGGAAGACGGTCGAAGATATTTAATTTTGGATCCCACAACTGTTGTCATGGTTTGACGCTTGAATTAATTCCATCCATGGCCATCCATCCATCGATGACGGGGCGGAAGTGACGTTTTGGTTTTCGGGAAGACCCCGAAGAGAAGGGACCGCGCCCTGAAGATGTCCTTTCGGTTGCGATTGTTTGCTTGGGAAAAACATTAATATCATTATCATCGTTCGAGTGAATCAATCGCGCTACGGCGCCACACTTTCCCGGCTGCCGGGGACCTTTCGAGGGGAATGCGGATTGTATGGGACTAATGAAGTGGATTTCATCGCGCTGAAGAAGGACGAACGAATTTCGGGCTAACGACGGAAGTTTGCGAAATAATAGCGCTACGATAATCCGCCAACGCCGGATGGTAAGTGGGTTTATCGATGCTTCGGCGTGGGACAGATTACAGTAGCCGCATTAGGGATGTGGCCTCATTATCGGTAAGCACTGGCAAGTGTCATTTCTTCCTTGCCGATATCCGTTTCGGAGAGTTGTTGCGAATTTTTATTACGATCGTTCTGCTAAGAGTCCATAATCCGAGAAAGGCGAACCCTTTTCTAGCGATTGCTCAAGAGTTTGCAATAGACTGGAAGGAATGAAGTGTCATAAAACGATGAATGCTATGCATTAGTCTACATCTGGGAAAATATTGAATTTTCAAAAAAGTGTTTTGGAATCCACTTATGCTTTTATTAGTTGCAAAAGGGTTATGGCTGTAAAGAATCTTTAAATATAGTCACGATGTTTAATCCAGACTTAGAATTTTTGTAAACAATACATTTTGAGTACTTATAATCGAAAAGTCTGTCTTATGTTCTGCATATTGTACGGATTATCGAGAATCTCGTTAGATTAATAGTTAGTTTGGAATGAAAGCCCTCGTTGATCCTTGAGCCTACAGCCGTTCTAATCGTGCGGCAATTACATTTTCCAAACATAATAACCAAACTATTTTCATACCACAAAAGCCTGTTTGGGTTGAGTTCGCTATGGGAAACTCTATGGGAAATGGAACTTTCACAAACTTTCGCTGGTCAATTTTCCGAGGCCAATTCCGTTTCGAGGAACGAAGCTGTCAGGCTCAGTCAGACGCATTCATTTGGCAGTGATGAACGGCGGGGAAAGGGAAAACACTAGTCTTACCTTGTTTTCCACTTGTATTTTCCTCATTCGAACCAGAGGCAAAGCTTGCAAAAAATAGGAGAAGCCCATAAACAGAAAGTTACAACACCTGGCCCGAAATCTAATTCGCAAAAGTTTGTTATTTTAATGCTACATTTCTGACAAGCTTCGAAAATCGAAATAGGCGTTTTTAAGGGTTGGCAGGACGGGATGAAAAAATAAAACAAAACAAAACAAAAATATTACAAAGTTTACCATTTACCCAAAACCTAAATCGTACCCCGTTCGAACGGTTAAAATATGCAAAGTTCTGCTTTGGGGAAGCTTTTTTGTTTTGCTGGCGTTTTGTTTTCCGGACTTTTCCCCACGTCACCTGTCCCGAGGAGGCAGTAACGGCTCAATCAAACCGGGGCTGTTCCAAAAAGTGACCTGGAAAAATAGAAAAATAAAAACCATACATTGGGTATCGGTGAAGTTTTCGACTACTCGGTGTTGGCATGTAGTGTTCGTTTGCTACATGCCAGGTGGTTTTTCGTTCCGCGTGTGTATAAAATTCAGGACATCGCTGGAAAACCCCCCGTTCGAAGTGATGGTTTGCAACAGAAACTCAACAACGTTGTGCAATAAACGAGATTTCGATCGAATGGCTCGCTTGAAGCGAACGAGCGATGGAAAAAAACGATGGTTGAAACTTTTAAACCGTCGTCTATTACGCTACCTTCCACACTCCATTTGCATGTCCGGCAGTTGTTTTGAGTGAGTTTTCTTCGACACCGGAGACGAAAAGGATGTAAATATACCCATGCCCAGGGTAAGAAAAGGATATTTTTATGCTCGGCGAGTGTGTTCGTTCCTTTTTCTTTTCATTTTCATTCGTACTTAACAGGAAATCGACTTCTTTAGCATGGCATCCCAAGCGGCTTTTCCATCAGCAACGGAGAAGCAGCTTTCGAGAAGCAAGTTAGTTTTTCACCAACGACGTTTAGTGAGCGCATCGACCAGCCAGGGTGAAGGCTCGTGTTTACACAGTTAGCACGCCAGGTTAATAATTTTCATATTTTATGAAAATGAAAAACAACCGGAGATTAGCTTTACACACCTTTTCGACTCGGGCCTTCTCGCAGCGTCTACGGGCTTGTTGACGTTAGCTTCCCATGGCTCCTCTCGTTTGTGGGTGTGCGTGTGTGTGTGCCCCGTTTTCGGTGTGTTTATGCACACCGTGGCCAATGTGGGAATGTGTTGTGCGATAACCGTGCATAGCGTTAACTTGTACGTTGCACTGATTTTTCCGACCTTCCGTGGATGAATCCGATCGGGAGTTGGAGAGAAAATTAAAAACTTGTCTGAATCGACCCGAGCTGGCAGAACGGTTTGTTTACAGGAAGCAGGCAGACAGGGCTCAAAAGGATCCGGCGAGCGAAGGGGCTCAATTGTGTCCTCCCGCAACAGAGAATTGGTTGCGAAAGAAGGGATCAGGGGTGGAGAAGCGCACACATGCAATCAATGGGAAAGGCACGCCTTTTTGTTTTCGATCAAAAAATAAACCACACACCGCCTGTGTTTACCTTTGTGGTGAAAACGCTTACAAGAAAATGATGTCGCCCTGCTTTGAATAGTGGAATACAAAATGTAACATCACACAACCACACGCACCCAAAGGGATGGAAAATCAAATATTAATCAAGCACGTGAATGGAAAAACAAAATAATCCAACACACGCAATTGTGGTACACAGGGAAGGAGTGAGAAGGACTAGAAGTGGGAAGGACGTAACCTACCGGCGCAATTTAATTGTAGCTAGAGTTCAACCAGTGTCAAGAGGATATTCATTGTCCCTCCTACTATCAACAAGATGAGGAAGTGCATTGTGGTGTGCAATTATTCAGCAATCAACTGTCTGTTGCATCATTGGTTTTGTAATGGTTGGCCATTTGGTGGTATTGAATATTTTGTTTAAAGTGTTGTGAACACAAGAGATATAACAATTAATTTTGCGTTCCTTTTCAGCGATAAAATGAAATGTAAATTTTGAGTCTGAAAAATGGTAACATGAAAACTTTTTTAATTACTACGTTAATTTTTTTAATTACTTCAGAATAGACTTTACAGTATTTTTATTTTATTTTAATATTTTTAGTAGTTTTTACATTTCATTTTTTCTATTTTTATTCATTTGTAGGTTACGTACTTGTATATGACATTTATAGCTTTGTTTTGTAGATTTATGATGTTTTCACACGCATTAAGTTCGTAGCACGTTAATCTATTCGTTAAGTTAGTGTTTAAGTAAGATTATAAACCGGACCTGTTTCTCCGCGGTTATTATTGGTGAAATATTAGTCCGTTAATAGTACTAATCATATTCCCAGAAAACTCCTTTATGATGCATTAGTTAGTTCTTGTTTTGGTTGTTTTGCTGAATTTGATTTCCATTTTGAACATTTCAGGATGGGAATCTTAGTTTTTGTTTACTTTGCAGATGATCAAAACCTATCGTCGTCAACTGCTTGTATATGTAGCAATTTACTGTCTTCTCCTTTTATAGCCTTTATGATCTTGAAGTTTTATGACGAATCATAAACTTTAAGAAACAAGTAAAAAAATTATCTTACATGCCGTAGATGTTGTTGTTTTTTGGCATTATATTGCGTTGAAAATCCTCAAAAATGTTTACTTTACTTTTGTTACATTGGATAAGAACCCTTAATGTTTTCCGAATGAACTGCATATTGTAAATCATTGCGTGTTGCGTTAAGCGCAAGAAAAGTATTATTGCACTTGATGTATGGCACCATTCAATAAACTTGTCAGGGGTAATCAGAAAAGCGCAACCTCAAGTGACACATCTCGCATTCTCCCTTGTTCAGTTTAATCCCGGTAACCATTCCTTTCTAATGGCAAACGAAAAGACGTCACTCGCTTCTTAGCCAGACCAGCGCAGGCGAACACCAGCCAAACGCTTGTCCACTTTAATTGATACCAATTTACAGCCCGTGGTCCGAGCTTGGTTCCCGCTTGGCCGCCAATGGATTCGATTGTGCACTCGGGCTAAGGGATCAATTCCCAATTGACTAGCGATGGTGTGGACGATGGCGATATGGTCCACCGACGACCGGGGTGGATGCAAAAGTGTTGTTTCTCGGCGAAAGAATCCGTTCCTCAAGTGCACTTTTTGCCAAGTGAGTGCGGGCGCGCGCGCTTCACCCAACAATCGTGTTCATTGTTGCTCCGGCGAGCATTGTGGAGCACGGTCAAGACGATCTCCCGAAGAACGAAGAAGAGTACATGCAGTCTTACAGAAAAAGGGACACGCTTCAGAAGAATGGTGAAGCGAATGCCACACTTGAAGCCATCGGTCCGGTTCAGAACGCAAACACCAGCCCCCGGGAAGCTCTGGCCGTTCAATTAACTAAGATTAAATCTTGTACAATTTAATTGGCTTTTGCGCCGTCTCGGTAACTGTTGTTTGCACTTATTTGTCCCGAAAAGCTGCACGCTTGTGTGTGGTGTGGGGGGGTTAGAAGGAGATGGACCCCCGCGGGGCAGTATGTCGTCGCGCGACGTGTGTGTGCAATCAAGATCTGTTTATTTATGCACTCGATGAATGTCGATGGGAGGCGCAGATTCTGTCCACACTCGACGCAAAACCCGACGGAAAGACAAACTCCCGGGACGTCGCCCGGGACGCTGCGGACAACAGCGACAGCGACGACGACGACGTATCGACAGACGTATCGTGTTATGTTTATTGATACAGATATGTATATTTTGCAATTTACATACAATATCTCGGAATGTTTCCCGCGGACCGCGCGACTTCGCTCCGGCACCGATGCGGGTTGGCCCACGGAAAACGGAAAAGCCGGCCAGGAAATTCTTATGCCGACGGCTCGGAGTTGCCGGCTCCCAGAGGCGTTTGATCCTGTGGTAGGCGTGGTTTCTTTCCGTATGCCTGCACAGTGGTGCTGGTTCCATTAGAATAGTTTTGTTGCTTTAAAAAAGGTGCTTTCAAATTTTAGATGTAAAAGAATTAAAACTAGACAATTTTCCAGAAATAGTACCCAAAAGTACTTACTTTTGCTGCAATACGTGTTAAATAAAAACCGGTAAAAAGAATTTAACCAGGTTATTCAAAATGTGTGACCTACTTCACTTGGCGGCTCAGGATTTCAAATAAGAAGAGAAGTTTTTCCGGGTTAATTAAAATCCACTGTGTACAAATGTTTTATTCTCTGATATTATAGAAACAAAACAAACTGCATACAAATTCGTGGTGTTATAAAAAAAACCGGTGAAAGCAAGTTGTTCTAATTACTTCAGCCGATTGGGATTGTTTTGATCAAAACCCTTTTCAACTTCCAATAAATGTATGATGAACTAAATAAATTATGTCAGAAATAATGTAAGAAATTTAAACCATCCAATGATATGCTTTTTTTATATTTCATAGTAAATAAAACTTTAAATATATGAAATTTTGGCCGGAAACGAATACTGATGCTTATCAAAATAGGTGAAAACCATTTTTCTTCAAAATTTTAACAAGTATGTTGTTTTGACAATAAGTCCTAATTTCGTTGACTATAAATTCTGACAATAAGACTAAAACTGGTCAAACTCAGATTTTATAATTGATAGTTTAAAAAACTAAACCAGCAAACTCTATGTCCTTGTGTATATCCCGCTGTTCGTGGACCAGATTTCCTTTCCACAGTACAATCGGGTAGGAAATCGAATTTTGTGGCCAGCATGCCAGCATCTTCTGGGTTGCTCCAGAAAGAAGCAACCCGGACGTCCTGAGGTAGGTGAAATCTGCGAACAGCGTTACATAATCAGCGCATGTTCATCAGTACAATCGGACGGAGTGCGGGTTTCGGTCGGGAGATTTAATTAAAAGTAACGGTTTGACACACAAGTTAATCGTATCAGTATTGGACATGTTCGAGCGCGGCAGAAGTTTACTTTTACCACCCATTGAACTCGCTTTGTTTTGTGGTAGGAAAAGGGAAATTACTTTGGCTTACAAACCCCATAGGAACATTTTTGTGTGAATATCTAATGAATTTAATTTGCTTTCAAAAATATTCACCAGAACAACTAAAAAAACTATAAAGAAATTTCGTTTATGATTTTATCTAAGAAAAAAAAACTTCATACCAAGTGTTAGTGCAATACTTTGAAAACATTCTCAACTTATTCAATAAATCTGTAGTTCTTAGTTGCCAAATCATTTTAATAACATTGAACTATCAGAATTTTTCCTCAGTCTTGATAATAGTCATTTAAGATAAATTTAACTGCAGTCTAACGTATGTTTTGATACAATAACAATGAAAACACATCCATTAGAGGGTCGAAATTGTTTTCCGACACACGCTCGTTCGATGTATGGAAGCAAATAATTGCATCACGACGGAATCACTGCATGCTGTCGTCCTCCGAACATCGGCACAAAATCGAAACGCACGTCGAACGTCGTTAAAAACTCTTGGAGGACAAAAAAGCTCCCAACGCAACAGCTCTGAAGCCGACAGAAAAGCGAAAATCCTTCCAAAGACAGGCAGACAGCAATCGTCGCGTTCCCAGCCCAGCCAGTTTGTCAACATAGTGCCGGGGCGTCCGCTCCTTTGGGTCACAACACTTTTGGCACAACACAATCAACCGACAGCAGAAGCTGGGCTCAATGTAGTGCGAATAATATTCAAATTGTCGGCATAAATATGATAATCAGTTTTTGAAAGTTTTATGTTTTTCGTCGTCGATGTCGTCGTTTGCGTCGATACGCTTTCGCGTTCGCCCTTTAGTCGAGACCGGGACAGAGTTGCAAAACAAAACAAGAAAAACTGTCAGCAAGAGTCCCTGTATCCATGTCGATCGACAAGTGGGGAAAATGGTTTGGCCGTTGGCAAGTGTTTGCAAATATCTTTCCCGTTAGGTTGTTATTTCTTTTTGCGTTTCCAGTCGAGGTCCTCCGTCAAGGGTAGCGATTCTCCCTTGCAAGCAAGTGCATCCAGTTCAAAAACCTTTGGCTTTAGCCCCACAGATGGTGTACGGTGCCCACTAAACAGGGTTAAAATGATATGCGAAATCCGGTGGCAAATCCGGCGCATGGACTTGCCCGACGCCAGCAAGTCTTTTGTAGTAGTGGTTGTGGGGGTAGGAGGGCTAGCGAGAGATCTCAGGGGCGGACACATATGAGAGAGGCGCAACGCATTGGGTTGCATTTATGGGTGTAAAATATGGCCAAACTTTAGACAAGATGTGTGAAAAGTTTGTGTACTTGTTTTTCATACCAACCTCGTCCTTTGAAACGCCCCGCCCCAGGGTTTGTCACTCTTTAGCTGGAACTTCCGCTTACATTGATAGTGCAGGGGCGCAGTGATTCCCAACCATTTTCTCATCTTGGTATAATTTCCTTTTTATTTTGAAAATATTAAAAAAAAATGTTTCTCAATTAAAACTCATAATGGTAGTTATAATGTAAGCTAATTTAATGATATATTGAATATGATAACAAGCGCATTTTTTCAACAGCGCTGCAAAAACAAGTTGGAAAATATTTACTGGAGAAAAAAATGAACTTTCTCGAAATGAAGCACGGTTTTAGGTGAGCTAAATAATCAGTCTGATTGTTTTTATTTAAGTATCGAGAATAACGAATATTTAATTATACCTTTTATGGGTTGACGGCGGTCATTTGGTGATCTCATGCCAATCACATGTCTATAATTTATGCTTCTGTTATTAAACCTTAACATAAAATCAAATCAGCGTGCATTTTGACAGTTACGCGATTTTCGATTTTAACATCTCAAAAACAGCTGAATATTAAAAAAATGTTTTTCCTAAAATCATAAGCTATATCTCAAATAAAAAATTCAAATTTTTGTACTCGATCAGTTCCGAGAACCAAGTTCACTATACTAACTACGCCAAGTTGACTATAATGCTTTTTAGTGCACATTTAATTTAAATTGAAAACACCAAAAGATAGTCAACAAATTTACTAAAAAGCAGCCGTTTACGGATTTTAAAATACTTCAAAAAGGACGAAGTTATAGCGTTTTAAAAAGAGCATTCATGCAAGTTTCCAAAGCAATGTGTGCTAGTGTCCATATCCGCCCGGTAACAAGCGCCCGCCAACAAAGTGTTTATATGCTCTTTACTGTTATGCATGATTCACAAATTCGTATCCTCTGATTGAGAACCACTGCCTTTTGGAAACCGCAGGGTTAGAGGTAATAGATGAGCAGCTTGAGTAGACACCATTGAAGAGATGGGATTAAATTGCACTTTGATGACTTTGCTGGATGGATTGCGAAAGGGGTTAAGTTTTCCGGTGCCATAATCGTAAGAAAACTGGAAAGAACTCATCTTGTGGCTCGCTTGTGGCTTAATCGATTGGAATGGAACACAGCCACATTTGGGCGCATAGGACCATCTTCGTTTAATAGCGGGATGTAACAAAAATAGAAAAAAAAACAGAAACACGTCCTGGACGATAAGAGGGTGATAGCATTTCGGCTAAACCGGACGACCGCCAATTCGCTACGGTCAAACAAATTACGATACGCCGTCCGAAAGGATATAATAATATTGGTCCTTCTTTCACATGTTAGAGAGCGAAGGATCAAGAACAGAAGAATCATCTCCTACTCCAAGGCGTATATGGATGAACGTCAAGCGATGTGGAGTAATGAAGTGCTGAAAACGCCAAGGGTTAAAAGGGAAAGTAGGTCAATCGTCATCCATCACGTTTTAATCGGTCGATTGCAAAACAAGATCCTTCGACGTCGTGTGTATGTGTTGTGGAACGAGGGTTGGGTTTGGGGATATTTATTGACGTTAATAAATGACTTGGTAGTTTAGTTTCGTCCGGCAAGTGAGTCATTAAGTAGGAAGAGGGAGTCCTTTAACGCCTGCCATGTTTTGAATCCTCAACGAACGAAAATGGAATTATCTTGATGTTATATACACACGCCATCGCACTTTTCAAATGGGAGGTATCCCGAAAGAGATATCAAAGGTGGTTTCTAAACCATCCAATACTGGTCGGCAGTGTTTAACTTGTAGATAAACAAAGCTCCTAGTTGATTTTAATCTGAATTTACGTTGTAGTACGGCCTTTCAAGATACCATTTGCTTTTTGCCTTGTGTTTAAAAATTACAATTCACTAAAAGCTCGCCCCGTTTACTTTGTACCTACCCCTGCAAGTATCCGTAAATACCCTCACTAATAAGTTTCCTTCCGAACTGAGCTTCCGAGAAAATGTAATTGACCTTTCCGGGTGAGGAAAAAATATCGACGGAAATGGGTTCCCGATTCGGTAGAGTTAGTTCAGAGATTGCCGGATGCAGCGGTCCATGTGTAGAGTGGAGTTCTTTTCCCACTTTTACCTCCATCGATTTCCTCCGACTTCATCCGGAAAAGTGTACTCGTGGAATGGCGCCCGGCACTAGGCTTAAAGCAAAAAATTCACACTGCTTGGTCAAGATCGTTTTGATAAATTTAACCCAATGAATAATTAATTCGTTCAAGGTTTGCCCCTCATCGTTTACCTTGAGGTTCCGTGGCACATGGTTTTTGATGGGGAAGTAGGGGGAGGGTAACCTCGTGGAAAAAAGGGTCGAGCGACCTAACCACCGAACCCGGGGTGGATCGATCCGTAAAAGGTATGGTTTGTGAGGTCTAATCCGGTATTGGGCCAGGGCTCGTTTGCACTGCGGAAAATTGAAAGGATTCTATTTATTTGCTAAAAAATTGGCAAGTTTATTACCCCGTCCCGTGCGGGGTGGTGTTTTGGGGTGTCGGGAGTAAGGTGAACGAGTGTTTTGATGTCTGCGTTTTGTGATCAATCGATAGGAGAGCTTGCTTTTCGTATTACTTCGCTCAGTCAGCCATTGCAGTTTAGGTTGTATTTTCGAAGCGAAGTTTCAACATTTTTATGGACTAATGAACCCTAACGAGGATAATCATACTAAGTAAAAAGATCTTTTTAGATGGTCTCGGTTTAATGGTATTGATCGGATGATATTTTGATCGGTCATCTTCAAATTATGCGTTATTTGTTTTGATAACTTCTCAAGATAATAATAAACTGACCAAAACAAATAAGAGATGATTCGAAGAAACAAATTACCTTTTAAGTTTGCAATTGACAAATACTTAACAAAACAGTATCTATGTTTTATAAAAAGAACCTTTAACAACATTCTCATTTATCTTCCGGAAATCCTCATTTGGAATGTACTGCAAGCAAGTTTAATCAAGCGTTTGTATGTAAATTTATTGACTCTGAAAGCAAATCTAAAAAAAAAATAAAAATTGAATCTTGAAGAAAAACTGAATGAAGATATCATGAACAATTTCAAAACATGTAACATGGGTTGAACGAAATCGATTCTAGTTGCTATCTGCATTATCAAACATTTCTAAACACTTTCTTTCCGCACTTGAAGGAGATTACACGCCTAATTTGGGGATCGATCGAGATGACACTTTGTTAAGCTTCTACGACACAATAAGTCATCTTGGTGTGACCCAGTGTCCCACGGCTCCCTTTTGTGTAGCCAGGGACGTTTCTCGAAACAATTTAAAGCATATTCAGACGCAGTCACTCTGCAGAATGGGAGTAGCTTAAAACCTGGAGCAAACAACATGAGCGTATGAGTTTGTGTGGCCGGGTAAAACCCCGTCATCATTGTCATTGATGGGTTGAGGGCAAAGACACGGTACGTTCAGTTTTGCCAGTACCTGCCGCTGCAGCATCGTCATCATCAGCGTCAGTCAGTCACTTCTTCGCCAACCAGTTGGTGCACCGAAGCAAACAGGGCCCGGGACCACACGGACCTTCCTGCAGGGGACACTTGCACGGTGCAAGTGATATAATTTACACATCACTAGGAACCAGTAGCTCAGAACCGATCTGCCGACAAAACGGGGATGAACCGTGAAGACAGATCTGCGCCAAACTCCACGCCTTCTTCCATCCTACATTCGGTCCGTGAAAGCATCTCTGCTGCTTGCACAGTGGAACATTGATGAGGTTTATCGGGATGACGAAGACTTAATTGAGCTTCCCTTATTTTTGGAAATAAGCAGGTTGAATTTTTATATCCTAATTATTCTTATTGCTTCATAGTTAGTGTTACTCAATGTTCATGTTTACTTATTTTTTCAATCAATTAAGTTTATTTCAATTGTAGATTTTCTTTTATTTTAAACGGGAATATCATATCAGATTTTTCATTTAGAAACTTGTTTTTATTTAGATTTCTAAATATAAATTGTTTTTATTTCATTTGGAATCTTATTCGCTAACTTCTATTGAGCCTTGCTAAACTTGATAGTGTTAAACAGCTAACTTTTCGTATTTATCACATCCACTGCATTTGTTCGCATCATCTTGTCCATTTGTTAATTATTTCTTCGTTCAAACATTGTTGGCAGAAAAATTGTATTATTTCTAATTGTATAATATTTCTACTCTAATAATATGCATTCTGGTAATTTTCTTTTCCTGCCAGGTAGAATTCCACAGTGGACCTACACCACAGGGTTTGTATGTGTCGTGTATTGCTATTAGTGCCACACCATGTCTGCTGTATGATCTCAGCGCGGCACGATGCACGATGACTTTCGTTAGGTAGTTCATCGTTGGCAGAAAGGATTCCTTTCGATCCACCCCATCCCAGGAAGGTACGACGGCACAGCTTCGTAGGCATCGCTTCACTTCGATGCAGCCCAGCGCAAACGGTTACGTAAAATGCACTCGCTGCACCGACGCTGTTCGACGTCATCCGTGGGGATGCGCCTAGGGTTCGCTTGGAAAAGATTGGCCGATCGGCGAAATAGGCGTCCGGAGATCAGACCATCCGTTCCGCTATCCAAAGGCCGATGGGCAAATGGCGCTACTCCCCGAACATGGTAGGGTGGACTGCGATTTTTTTTTCTCTAATGGAGATACATAGTAGGTGGTAAATAAATTGTAAAATTTTATTTCATTTACCAGTTGAGCTGAGATGAAAGTTTATTTAATTACTTTGCAACTCAATTTATTGCACTCGGGCGCTCTCGCATCAAGGGTGGTGCATCTGGGGCGTGCTGGAACCTTTTGCACGTTGGGCGACGGTTGCAAGGCTCAATTGAGCTCGGTTGGGCCTCGGAGGGATCGGGTGTTTGCCTATATTTTGTTTTTGCTTTCATCTGCGAGCAACATGCACTTGGCAGCAGGTTATAAATTTTAGAATCATTCATTTGTACCATTCGGACGGTTTTGCAGCGAAGCCACAGAAATGTGGTTTTTACATCACATTCGCCTCACTTCGTGTCGCATGAGTTCAAACGCACACACACAAACACACACACGTGCATACAAACAGATGTGTATCATCTGGTAGGTACATATGGTATTTGTGCATGTTTGGAAGCGAAATATGGCCCGACGAAAAGCGCCACTCTGGTTTTTGGAAAGCTGTGTCCCAGTATTGGGTGTTTTCTGTGTAGGCTGCATGGATCAAATTAATCAATCTATTTTATAGATTGAAATATGGTTGTGGGGAAGATATTCTGGGCATTGGATGGTTTATCTTTTGAATTTATAGGCACGATGTATGCATCAAGTTGCGCTATTGATAAATATGTATGAAAGATTTTAATTTTAGTTTTTCTCGATTCTCGGATTACACAAAAATTGAAGGATCTTAGTGCAGATTAAATACCTTACAATCGATATGTACTAAGGATTATTTATTTATTTATTTATTTATTTATTTATTTATTTATTTATTTATTTATTTATTTATTTACTTATTTATTTATTTATTTATTTATTTATTTATTTATTTATTTTATATATTATATATTTATATTTAGATTAAGTTTGGTTAACATCTGCGTTGGGGAAACAACACATGTAACTAGTCATGAAATAAATCTTTTAGCAGAGTTTTGTAATTTTTTAATATTTAAAATCTTTTGAACAAATTTGTGGTGACAAATGACAAACGAATGTAATTAGTTTTATTCTTAATCAGTGGTGCGAATACAATTTAGTCCTAAATTTTCCCAAGATTGCTCCTTTCTTCTATAGAATGCTAATGCTTTATAATCATTTCTATTTAGCTTGCAAAACGTTAATTTTCTTATACACTATCTTGTACTGAGTACCATTATTTAGTTACATTTGGATTTTCTTTTTTAAGATTGCGTGTCTTTGAGTGTTTATTCAATGTTATTCACCGTTAATAGTTTATCACCAAGAACTACCGGTGTAATTTAAGAATGTCCCCTGCAAAATCCACATAAACAACATGAAGCTGATAAACTTAAACTCAAAGGATGCCGATAAGTTAAGTCGATAAAATTGACTTGTGTTGAGCCAATCGAATGTTACTGCGGACAGAAACTCCTCCATTCAAGGCAGAATTTCAGTTCACAACTCAAACGTTGCCACCTAACTTGTTTATAAAAGTTTCAAACAACTCGCTGATTGAATGTTTATAGTTTGTCGAACGGGAAAGAGCAGCGGATTGATCATCAGTACATAATTTGTTTCATCGATAAACGTTTCCATTTTTCCTTCTTGCCTCTTGCCAACGTATTTGGGTTGGGTTGGGTTTACTTCCGGTGAACAGTGAACCGGTGGGCTCGCAATCGGTATCGGTAGCCAAAACCTTCCGGGCCTAGTTGCTTTCTTTGATTTCGAGCTGAAGAAATGTAAGCAAACAATCTCCCATCGTTGGGGCTTAAAGAACGGGTAAAATTTATTTCCTGCGCCCCGCACTCACTTTCCACGGCACAGGGCGATGTAATTTAAGAGTTTGAGATTTTTGACTAACATTTTTCGTTTGTTTTGTACGCCGTCAGATCGACAATTTGATTTTTTTGTTTTCCCTAGAACCTTTCAAAGGCAATGGTGAGCGGAGGGTCGGAAATTCAATATATTTCCGTTCGAAGGAAACCCCGTGGAAACTGGCGACGTTTTTTCTTCTCTTCCGCTACAACCTGGAGGGAGTTTTCCAGCGGTGAATTCAATCTTGGCCAGCCCCGACCATCCTTTCGTTCACTTCGTTGTGTTGTTCCCTGATTTTCCGCAGCTCCTCCCAGTCGAAAGGTCGCAGCCGGAGGTTTCTTGCCTGCCGTGTACACAACATCTCAGTTCGGTTGAAATATTTATGATGATACACATTTCAAAAATGCTCGTCTCCCCGGCACCCACGTCCCGCGCTGGTACGGGATGAATCTGTGCCGGGAGCAGAAAAGGAATGTTTACTTACTCGTAATAAAAATATGAAAAATAGAACCAACCGGGGTACATTTTTCCCCCGAAACGGGCCGGGGGCCCGGCGCAATTGTGAAGCAAAGTACCGGAAGCCGAACCGTGCCGGCTGGGGTCGGGAGTAACGTCAGGAAGGAACCGGTTGTCCGGAAGACGACAGCGGGTGGCCCGTGTCCGGTGAATCTGGCAAGAACTGGGAGTCGGCCCGGGGTGGGAGGGCCATGCTGGTGGAGGGAAAAATTGAAGGAAATAATCGGAATTCCGGTGCACCGAAATGGGTTACGGAAGGCAAATGGCACTGTTAGGAGTGTGGAAAACCCGTTTTTCCCCAGCCGGGCCTGCTAGTGTGCAGGTAACGTGCGAAACTCACAAGAAAAACGGCTTGCGACTAGTTTTATGAATAGGAAAAATTGCCTAGCTACCAGCGAGAATCTGGCCCGGAAAATACTCTTTGGTTCCAAGACGAAGGTGAACACCGGCATCAAAAATCACACCCAGCGCTTGCGAGCGTAGTCGGTTGGAATGGGTCCGATGTTTCCATTTTCTTAACCTCGTGCGCAAATATGCGAGGGTATGAGGAAAAATTCTTTTCCAAAGCATTGCACAATAGTGGCCTCGGTGGATGAGCAAATTAATGAGTTTGCTAGTTTTTGTTCCTTTTATAATAAAACTCTTTTTTGACGTAGCATTTGTTTTTTTTTAATATTCTACATTTTCTTTGCTCGAAAGGTTTTTACTTTATTTTCATAAAGTGTTGTTCTACATATTGCGAGAGCAACTTTTACTTAATAATCGTCAAACAGTTTTTGAACTTCATACTTGCACTTGTAAATTAAAACTTCTTAGCAAATAAATGAAAAATTTGACGTTAATGTTTCTTAACAGAGTTTTGTTGAATTTATTTAGGTCCTTCTTTCTTAAAATAAGCTAATAAACATTTCAATTGGTTTTAGATTTTGTAATAAATCAAAATATTTGCGTTTGTTTTAAAGAAAATCCAATTTAATTAAACGATGAATGCTTGGAATATACAATAATAACTCCAGTGCAAAGTATAATCAATTTAGATTTCATTTGGCTATATTATGTTTACTGCCAGTTCATCAAATTTTCGTTAAAAATTAGGTATGTGTTCCATTGCATTAAATATTTTGAAACATCATCAATAACATATTCATTTATTATATTAGAAAAGTTTCAAGAAAAAAAAAGCCGGACGGATTATAAATTTAAGTGTTACACATACTTTTCATTTTTTTTATTAAATTTTTTATAAGTGATACATCACAAACATGTGTAAAAATATAACTTAGTGCTTAAAAGATCCTCCTTAAGTACCAACGTGCAGATCAACGAAAGTTCCACACAAATGGCATACCGGAGCGGCTCCCAGGAATGAAAAATAGGGAAAGCAAAACTTGTTGCATGGCGCGGCCTACGCCGTTTCCCCCTACCTTCGACGCCCAGAAACGGAATCGTCATTGGATTGGTGGGATCGTTGATGTGGCTGGTGACCGGTAGCGGGCAGTAGATGCAAGTATGCCCATTAATGCTGTTGCCGAAGAAGCGAAACTCCCTCGCAAGCAGCGAAGAGCTGGCCCGCGGACGGGAAGAAAAATGAAGACAGGAAAATGAAAAATGCATGAATGCGAAATGTTCTACATTGAGGCAGCCTTCATTCCCAACCTTCCATTGCCGGGGAAACATCCATTCCAACGTTGGCGATGGTGGGCAAGGGGGTGGAATATGGTGCCGGGGCAGAGGATTGCACCGGTAATGGCGGGTAAAACGGTTCCGACTGTGTGACGGGGAGCGAGCAGCCGGAAGGAAATCGGGAAAATGGTTACCTCCTACGCGCGTAGATTACTTTCCTTCCTTTTCCCAAGCCTAGGCTGGCCGCTCCACTACGGTGGACCAGGATGGAAAAGTATTCTTTTCCGGGCCCGAACCTTCCCCGCTCGTAAGACGCTTCTCGTACGGTTAAGGAAACGCTTTGACGAACTTGGCAGTTGGTCCAAGCGGACGACCGAGGGAAGGGTCGAACGGATGTCGAGGCTTCACACTGATTTTAATATTTTATCAACTTTACTTTAGCCGCTTCATTCCGAATGCGAGACGAAGGTATGGGATGCAGATTGCATTCAGACGATTTGTGGGGGTGAAGTAAGCAAAACGACTGAGGGCTGCGGAAAAGGGGGATAACAATGCACTTGACTTTTACACTGCGCTTTGGCGTTTGATTCAAAGAAAAGCTCCACAACACGCCGCAGTGAGCGGAAAGAAACCGAACATGACTTCGGGAAACCGCGTTCTTTGGCACCGATCTTACGACACAAATCTGAAGTGGATGGTACAGGTGATAAAAAGGGGGTTGGGTCGATCTGCAAAAGTTGGAATAAAGAGGAGAAAAGTGGAGGCGAACTGAAAGCACTACAAAATTTCCGAAGAATTGCCGCAGCTGTAATGGCTTCATTTGAGAGGCTACGTGCTAAATTGAACGAAAAGGTATGTGGAATCATCTCGCCGTTCCCGAAACACACATCGATCGTCTGATGTCTTTGCGAATGTGCATTATTTTATTCCAACATATTTTTATTCCACTCTTGATATAACAGTAATTTTCTCCAGCCAGTCATGTGTCAAAATGGCAGCGAAAAAAGGGATCGTGGAACACGTTCAAGGCTGACATGAAAGGTAACATGTAAACAGAACTTTTAAAATATTTTGATTTGTTAAATCAAGTTGACTAGCGATGTATGTTCAGAAATCACTGATAAGCGGTTAGTATTATTTGAAAACTTATATAAAAATAAAATTATTATTATAAAAATAAAATGCAAAAAAGAGCAAAAATGTTGTAGCATTGTCGTACGTTTCATGTGTTGAAAGTATTAAGTTATGGTGAAAATAGTTTTTATACACATTTTACGTTTCATAATAGATGAAAATCCCATCCGAAACCGGGCCCTCCCCTGTATGAGAGGAGTGACTATCCGCGTACATAAGGGAAAAAAAGTCATGTAAGCCCTTCATGGGGCAGGCATGACCAAAGAGGTCGTTACGCCAAGAAGAAGAATAGATGAAAATAAATAGAAAACAGATAGGAATATTCTCAAGCAAAATCGTTAAGCAAAATTTATTTTCTTGATTAACTTGCAGATCAAGGGATGCGATTCTCATTTTGTAGCTCATACGATCAAGTAAATTTTGCATGTCATCAAGTGTTAATAGACGTAGTGGCTGGTTTTTCTTACGGGGTCCCAAAACGGAAAAATGAACTGAACCCCAATGCAATGCAATTTAAAAAACATAAATTTTCATCTTGTTCACATGCTTTTCACCATATTCAATTTTGTTTGATTGAATTGATCATGATATACCTCCTATCAATCAGTTTTCTGGTGGATTTCATGAATGGATTTTATTATTTTGTCTAACAATTCTTATTCAAAACATGTAATAGAAAAATATGGAGTGGTATGCTACGTACTCAAATGATTGGCAACTTCTAGCAGGATACGTTAAAAACGCGTTGCTTAATATCAGATACAGTCCGATGTCGATTATCCGAGGCCGGATTAACCGGGGGGATTAGCCGGGAGTCTGGCAACTGACAACTACACAACCGTGTTGAAATGTTTCATTGAATATCAGATTGCTCTACAAATTAAAAACAAATTAAAAATAACAATTAAAATTGCTATTGAAAACTTTGAGTCCTACGCTTGATATTTTCCGGATCCTTGTTGTTTTGAATCAAAAACATACTTGTTTACAATTGATTTACTATAGACATTTTTACCGTTATTCTTACAATTTGCACAATTCAAACGAATGTTAAAAATCTGTTTATATTATGGCAGAAGAAACTGTAAACACACAATTTTGTTACTGGTTTCCGTTAGGTATGTTTAAACAACAATGAGAATATTTTTTTGTCCTATTACTTCTCTGGTTTAAATAAAAAAAAAGCGAATAGCCTTTTCTAGAAATATATCAAAAACTGGCCGATGTTCGATTTAGAAAATTGGAACTTGCCTTTCCGATGGACCGCTTTGCAATTTACGCTCAACTTAGACGTCTTGTTTTTTTTTACAAACCTCAAACAAATGACAAAGCACGCCACGGTAATTGATCGTCTTCCGGACGTCATCCAACACATCCCGCGCTCATTTCCAGTGTCTTTAATCTTCTTCGTGTTCCTCGTCGAACGCCGGAGCAAACTTGTTGATATGACCACCATGCCGTGCCGTCTGGTTTCGCCAACGATTCGCATCGAGAGCCCGTTTTGCCTGAGCAAATGACGCATTTTCTAATCTAATCCCGGCTCGCCAACGGAACCGCGTGTAAACCGATCGCTGATTGAGGAGGCAAAGTTTAATTTGCTTAAAGATTTTTCATGTCCATCGGGGTCCGAATGCCGGCACGCTGAAGGCCGGTAGGGTCCCGAATGAAGGGCAACCATGACTTAGAAGACAAGTCGGCATTTGCGAGAGGAGAAAGAAAGAGAAAGAGTAAAACCTTCAAATAAAATGTGCGCCTCGAAGCCCTTCTGGTTGGCTCTGGTTCTTGGACATCTCGTTCCAGCAAAGGTTTTCCCATCTTTCCCGGCTCCGCTGCCTTCCGTGGTTTCCTCCGCCACCTCCATCGGACGCAAAACACTTACGGCCAAAACAAATGTCTTACGATAAATTATCCGCTTTACAAATTGTTCGACCTCGCTTGACGGTTCGGGGGAAGAAGAACACAGGAAGGGCCATCAGGCGTTGTCTTCGTTCCTTTTGTTTCTATGCTGCTTCCTTTCTATGAAGCCGCCATCCCGATGGCGGTGTCCGGGTTCTATTGGGTTAGCGTTTTTTTTTCTTCACTCTCTCAACTTTACCAGGTTCTGTTGGATTCGTTGGGCTATTCTTTCATCATCCCTTCGGTCGCTCCCCTTCGTCACATATGCACGAGAAATCGATCCGGTGGTCAGCCGTTTCAGTTCGTTGCCGGAGGCCTCGGGAGGGCCCCACCGCTAGAACGTGCCACTCTTTCGGGAAAGAACCTTCTCAAGATCGTTTGAAAAAAAGGAACAAAACGACGTTAAAAACTCCAAGTCCCAAGGACTGTTGAACCAAAACCAAGAAACACTTGATGGACAAGTTCTAAGATCGAGCTCGTGGGAGATTGAGCACTAAACTTGTAATCTACAGGATTTGACAGAGGTCAATCGTTTGATTGAATCTCCGTTTTTCAGCTAACTTGAATTGATGCCCGTTTTTATATATAAAAAAAAGAAAAAAAAATGTAATTGAAATGAAATTGATCATTTTATATTTATAAATTCTCTGTGATAATCAAAAGTCATAGTTGTATCATCTTTCATCACATCTTTCTGATTTTAAATCAGAAAATATAATCAAATAAAAATATCAACAATTTTAAAAATTTCGAAATAGTTATATATTTGAAAACTGTTCCTCATTTTTTTTTCAATTTAATTCATTGTTTAAAAAGTTAATTTTAGTTAGAAAAAAAAAAGAATTAATTAGAAAAATATAACACGCTGAATTGGAATAGCACTTCGAAAATGTTATCGTGTTCCTTTAAACAATGTTTTCCGCTATTATAGCTATAATCTAAACTTTTCTATTAAGCAGAACATATTATCAATTATTTTGAATGAATGTGAATATTTTTATTTTGTTTTCTATGCTGATTTAAGAATTATAAACATTTTAGTAACTTTTTAAAAATATTACATGATGTGAAATAGTAGACATCGGTTTAACGGTCGTCGAGAAACTCTGTTGGTTAAAGCGCACTCTTGGGGCAATGTAAAGTAAAGCAAGCCCGTGAAAAGACCTCGGAACAAAGCAAAGGAAAGGCGAAGAGAAACAAAGCGACGAAAGCGAGTCGCGAGATCCCGCCGAACGAGAGGAAAGCGCTGCGGTGGAAACACACGGACGCGAGCAATCGAAACAAAACAAAATCCAAACAGAGGCAGCAAACAGCCGGCGGAAGCATGGACGAGAACGAGAACGGAACGGAACCATCTTGGCGTAGGGCTGCGGACCACCCAAAGGCGGCGAACGCTTATAAGCGCGAGGAGATCGTAAAACCAAGGCGGAAAAGCGATGGCGAACACGAGCACGAACACGAATCGGCCGAGGCTGGGGGCCGGCGGCCAAAACTTCATCCGCGGACAGTCGAGCGATCCGTGGAAGTGACCGCTTCGAGCCTTGTGCAGGACGGAGTTGCTCTGCCATTGGAGGGCCGACATCCCCGGGGTCGGAGAGTGTGTCCGAGTGCTGTTTGGGTGGCTGACGAGATGTGTGTTTGCACGTTGCCAAGTCCCGGAATGTCCATCACTTCGGGCATCGAGGGCCCGGGAAAGGTTCACGCCGTGCGGAGGATGGAAAACCAACAAATCGCGGTGGCAAGAAGAAAGTGCTTCACGGTGCCTTTCTGCCCAAGGGTGTTGCATGATATGGCAGCATGCCCTCTACCATCGTTCTCCGATGGCGATTCTTTTGCTCTATTAGGCCATTATCTATGGATGTTCATTGTGTGAGAGAATCACGTTCGGGAATTATGCGAAGATTTTTGTCTGTGAGGACTACACACTGTTCGCTTCAACATCTTTCTTATTTTTCCCCGACTCTTTTCCCACACACCTCCTTTCCCCTCGGTGGTAGTTTGGGCGAAGGGCGAATGGTATGCTCTGAAGCTGATTGATGCTGCACTTCGTCGATTACGTGAGCGAGCTTGGGCATCACCCAACGGCACGGAACATCAGGGAAGGCCTTTGTTAATTGATATTTTTTTTTCTCTCACACCACAAGAACGCTTCGCGGAACACAAGGGTACACATATGATGACTCGGTTGATGTCTCTTTTCAGAGGATATAAAAGCGATCTTCTTGTCTTGTTCATGTGCGAATCCGAACGCGAATATTGAACACTTCACTTTGAAGTTTACCTTCGATGTATATCCACTTTTTTTGTTTTAAATGAAAAACATTATTTTTAGGCACCTTTGAAGTAATGATTGGATCATGAGCATTAAAGATGATACATTTTATATTGTGCCAATTTATTTAGTTTGAAGAATATTAAAAAAAATTAATAGATGAAAATCTACATTAGAAATCATGAAAACATGTTTAATGCACACGATTATGTTTATTTTCTTAACAAACTTGAGAAAGATTTGGATTAACTTACCGTTTGGAAATAATGGTACAAAATTCGTATTAAAAAATATATAAAGTAACAGCAAACAACGGGGCTTGCATATATCAGTGTAGTTTTCGAATCGAACTAAATAAGTAACGCAGTGCAAATTAACGCACATAAGGCAAAGCTGACAAATCGTTAAACATCTTTTTATTCGCTATATTCATCGAATGAGGCAGTATGTTTTCGATCTTAAAAGATCTTCAAAAACCACTGTTTTACATGACTAATTTTCATTAAAAACACTCCATATAAAGAAGTTGGCTTACTCGCGAGTTTTTTCTAAGAATTTTTAAAAGTGCTGGCTAGTTAAACTTTCAAGGATATCTCTAATTGTAAAATATATGACTCACCTCATCTAAGGACTGACTCTGTTAAGATCTTTTATTGATAAAATATTATTCAATTCTCTAATTTGTTTTGACGCTGGCACACATTGCACACATTCTAGCACATCACCTGCCACAATAAAAGAGGCTCCAACACTCTCAACTCCCCGGGCGTGCGTTTCACATTAATAATACATAAATTTACGATGCTTTCCCACCCGAGGCACTCGGATATTTTTATAGCACACGCCACGGCGCACTGCATCGCACAAAGTTCGAAGTGTTCTTTTTTCCGATCCCTTAAGAGTGGCTCATCCATGCCTTTTTCCATTGGACCGCGTTTCCCAAACATTTATGCAGCACATTAATAGTTACATTGTTTCGCGCCCGATGATGGGCTATTAGGGCGGCAATAAATAGAGAATGGAATGGTTCGGTGGTCATCGGCTGTTCTGGCTGTCGAATTCCAGCGCGAATGATGCACCCGCAACGGTAGCCGGGCTAATAGCAGGGCGCATAACTCACCAACACGCGCTCCAGTATTTGTCTTCCGAAACCCAGCTGCAGCTCCGGAGGTTCAGCTCCGAAACCGGCAAAGCCTGCGTCAACGCACGTTAAAGTGGGGAGTCCACGTTACGAATTTTCTTCCCCTCGATCCTTGAGGACGAAGGACGATGGCAGGAAAAATCTCAAGAATTACACGCACGCATGCTCGCACGTCCGGAAATGGAGGATCACCGGCTGCGCAGCTCCTATTAGCAGGGTATCATTTCGTAATTTCTCTTGGGCGCAGTAATGCGCGCGCGCGCGCCTTTTTTAAAAAGGGACCCCAAAAATCACATGATGGAAAGATAGGTTGATAGTTTATTTTTTGCTCCTAAATTTAATTATTATTTAGTCCCTCGCCGGTTCGCCCTTGCCACGTTCCGATGGTTAAGGCGCAAGAGAGTTCGGGTAATGCACCCTAATATTATTATAATTAGCTGTGCGTTTCTAGTTTTCTAGGCTCAAGTACCCTGGCTGCGTGGACCATACCGAACCAAACCGATCGCACCGTTAGGCCCTTCGAGCTTGAAAACGCACACTAAACGGTGGCCAGGCTCGTCGTCAGCTCGTTCAACCGTGGAACCGCACGTTGGTCCCGATGGTGGGTAATGTACGGTGGAAGGAGACAATGAAATTACATACACGAATATCAATTTGTACCGCAGACACCCGAACCCGGCGCTGTAACGCTGGTTTGTGGTTCACAGAAGTACCCCAAAGACCTTTACTGGGAGTTTTACATGGTGTGTATTGTTTTATTTTTCACCAAGTCTTTTCTCTATCCCTACCATCGTTGGTTCCATGATTTCTGTGCAGTTCCGGCAACACCTTCTGGTGACGACGGGAGAACCGCGTGGTCCGTATTGGTTTCGTTTGTCCTACCGGTTGCCTTAATCACTATTAATTGTGATTCATGAGCAAACGACGTGCTTAAGTCGAACCGGCGTGGCTTTTTCGGAGGTCTCGAGCCCATTCTGGGGTCTGTGGTGGGAAACAAACCAGGATCGAATGACGTTTAGTGCGAGGAAAGCGAACGGAACGCAACCTCCCCCCTCGAAGGAAAAGAGATGAAAGCGAACGGGGAAAGAGATTTTTAATTGAGGGTACTTAAAAAAGGGGTTTTGGTATTCACCCGGCGTACAGTGCCGTACCGTAGTCGTAACTGTCACCGCTAGTCTTTGCTGGTGGTGGCTTTTATGTCCTCACTGTGTATGTATGTGTGTGGTTTGTTGCTGTTCTCATCGGTTTTGTCCATCAGTTCAGGCACCATATTTAAACCCTTCTTATGTTCTCTGTTTCGGCCATCTTTCATTGCCGCCATAGAATGCTTTTTGGGCCAGAAACTTGTTGGCTATCGTTAGGCGGTGTCACTGTAACTGTCATTGTAATGTTTTGTGTTGTTTCGTTCTCCACTTTATGCGGTCTGTGTGTTGTGTCATCCACCTCGTACATATCAGGACCAGGACATAATCACGTTTACGGCGTTGGTTCACACTGATGGACATCTGGAGCATAAAACACCGACTCCACCTTCTCACAGTCAAAGCCACTTAGATCAAACACTTTCAAGTCGGTTTTTGTGCAGCTGCCAGTTGTGGCATAACTCCCAGAACCGGCTGACCTTCGCGTGGCGTATTGTGATGCAGTATTGCGTCAGGGTCAACGGTTTCGAGCGATTATTTTCCCCCTTGGGTCGGTGTTATGTTCCTTGGAAGTGAGAGAGCAGATCGTCACGGAGGTATGGTTTTCCTTTTGTCTCGGTCGGTACGATCGGGCATTGGTCTCGTGGCATTATGGATCGGTATCAAGATCAATCACCGGGAAGTGAGGCGTCAAACCGCAGGGCGTATTGGCGTAACTCTTGGCCGGGTTAGCGTCATGCAAGAAACTACAGTATTGGACAAAACAAGTGCAACTCAAATCGAGCAAACATAAAAAGCATGACTAAACTTCCATGTCTCGGAATCGAAATCGAGCAAGTCACAGAAGTTGTCGGGACAGTAGTCTAGATGTTCACTACATGATTATTGCAGCGATTATGTGTCCCCAGACGGTTCACCGGCAGTGTTATGTTGCCGAGAGCCATCTTGCGCTGGTCAAAACAAGTGCAACTTCTCGCTTTCAACGACTTATTTCTCTAGAAGTGTTTAAAAAAAGGTCAAAAAAGGTGTCATTTGTTGACTAAAGTGTTCTTTCTTGCGTAATTGTACCAAAACAAGATCAATATTGCATAATAAATATTGAGAAAGGTCAATACTCATGCTTTCCTTATATTCATGTTGTGAGACACTAAAATGGCTCCTGACAGCCTTGGATAAGGGCTATGAAAAAAAATATCGATTATTACAAGACCAGAATGTCACAAAACACAATTTGTGATGGATAACCATGGTGAAAAATTGACCGTTTCAAAACTGTGCTCAAAATTTCGTTCAACCGGGAAGATTTCTGTGGGCAGTAATAGAGGAAAACAACGGTCCACCACGTTAAAAGAGGACTTTATGATCATCAGATTCATTAAGAAGGATCCTTTTATATCATCCTTCAAGGGGCAAACCGATTTACAGTTATCTGTATCGGAACGGACAATCGGACGATGTCCTGTTGATGCCTGATTATTTCCTGTGAAGAAACCTCTGATTTCACTTAGGAACCAGAAGAATAGACTCCTATTTGCTCAATCTCTGGAATGTGCCGAAATGGCGGACGGATCTGTTCAGTGATGAGTCAAAGTTAAACATCTTGGGAAGCGACAGGATTTGCCATGTACGTCGCCCTACTGGTAAATGTTTAGATACATGGTACTGCGAGAAGACGGTGAAGCATGGCAGAGGCAATGTGATCGTCTGGGGATGTTTTTCTGCGTCTGGCTTTGGTGCAATTCATCAAATCTATGGAATCATGGGTCATTTCATGCACAATAACGTCCTTAAAAATATTATGCTGCCTTATTTTGAATTGAATATGCCATAAAAATGGATATGCCAACAGGAACACGACCCCAAGCATACCGCCAAACAGATCAAACAGTGGTCTGAGGATAACCAAATTATGGTGATGGACTGGCCACCCCAATCTCCAGATCTGATCCCTATAATGAACCTGTGGGAGATCGTGAATCAGCGAATTGATCATGAAGGTGTTCAAAATAAGGATCAGTTGTTTACACAAATCCAAAAGACTTGGCCAGCAATTCTACAACACTTAATTAATAACCAGAACGACTCTTTGCCTCGCAGCTGCAAGTCCGTTATTGAAAATAAAGGATTCTCTACGAAATATTGAAAGCCAAATTGAATTTGGTATACAACACGGGAAGTTGCACTTGTTTTGTCCAGAGGAAAAACATTGATTTTTCATTATTTTATTTTTTCAGGAATACTTATGCAAGAATAATGATTTTTGTCGGTATAGTTAACATGGAAAATGCTTTTTCTACAAACTAAAAATCATTTTTCGCCAAAATTATTTTTTTATAAACCTTCAATGTAGAGTTTTAAGAATGTGATTGACTAGTTGCACTTGTTTTGTCCAATACTGTATATTTCGCTTCCCATTCTCATGGGCTTCCAAAGGTCATAAGGCATTTAGAGTTGTGGAAGTTCAAATCTGTTCTGTTTACTTTAGTTTCTCTTCAAATACTTGAGTTGACAAGTTACTGAATATCTGGTAACTCATTCCAAATGGCCTCTTCTAGGGGGAACTAACTGAAATCTCAGACCAACCCGAATATCATTCATTTGAATATATTGTACAGTACAAGTATCACTAAGAACTTTGTCACCATTGTCTTTCTTTTAACACTTACTTTAACCAATTATCGCCCCGCACAGAACCTACCGTGCCTTTGCGCACACTCGAACTGGAGCACTCCAGAATCCAGACCATCCGCGAATGGTTCCGAAGACATACGGGCGCGTTCAGAAATAGTCCCCCGGTGCAACTCCAAGAGCAGTTATGGTTTTTATGGTGTTTTGAAATCGTTAAATTTTACGATTGTTTGCGTTCGGGAACATGGCCACGCTGGATCGCTGGAAGAGTGTATGTGTGTGTGTGTGTGTATGTGTGGGACACAAAACACAGGGGCGATACGCCGGGAATGGGAATGACTTGGGCTCGCGAATGACGTACCTCCGGGACCTCCGAGGAATTATCCGACCCCGACGCACTCCTCGGGGGTACTTCGTGCGAGTTCTCAGGACCAGGTGGAAGGTGGCAGTGGCAGTGACCCTCGGACCGGTGCAGCTTCCGTTCCTTTCTGCCTTTCCTGCGCGATGCCGTCTGGCCTGAGAGTTTGCTCGTTTCGAAAGGAATGCGAGTCGGCAACCATTTCGACGATGATTTACTGACCACCCCGTGACCCAACACGTACACCATTCGGGTGTTGGTGGTTACTTCTTATAGGTTCGTGTTGGAGAATTCTGTAAACCGGACAGTTTTCTATGTTTTCACTCGCCCCGGTGAAACAATTCAAACAAACGGTCAATCGGGCGGAGGAAAGGGATTCTTTGGCGGTAAACGGGGAACCTGGATGCGGGTGTTCATTTGTTTCGCGTTGCCAATGCCATTCTGTTTAGTATCCTATCGACTTTTGTTTCCGTTGGGGCCACCTGCAGTCCCACTGAAAATCGGTTCTTGGGTGGAGTAGCAAATAAATGTAACACTCATTAAATGGAAATGCATTGGATTCGATTTCATGAAGCATTTCAGTTCTCGAGCAAACACAATGCAAATGGGGGTTTTGCATCGACGAGGCACTTGCAGACAGATGCGGTGTTTCAGGTGCCTGGTGAAAGCTGTTTCTTAGCTTGTTAAATTATCAAATCAAAAAGAAGGGAAAACCTTTACATTAGAACACTATCACGGTCGATTTGATAATGTTAAAAAATCAGCTTTAAATTTTTAAAATAAAAACTGTGCTTGAAATTAAAAGCTAAATCGAAGTTATAAATTTTGAATTTTCTTATCCTTCAGCGTAAGGCAAATATGTTATTGAAATAAGGGTTGAAGGTTGATTCGACACATGTGTGAACCTTGATAACTGACGCCACAGATTGTAAATATAATCTTACCTTAGGAAAACACTACTACTTAAAATTTATTTGTATATGTGACATGATTCTACATTTTTATTTTTCCTTTAGTCGAACGTATAACAATTTTGAATATTAGTAAAAATGCTTGTAGAATATGAATATCCACTGGAATATTTTACAATTTTATTTTTGAGGGTCTTATCTGGAAAATAAGTTGTATTAGCAAGCAAAAAAATGTTACAACTACCCATACTAACCCAGAGCTATTCCATTAGCTGCATTCAGTGAGCAAAATTAGTTCAAATGAGCGCTTAAAGCACTTACTCTGAGTTGATAAGCTGACGTTCAATAAAAATGCATTAAAAATAAAAATTCTGAAAGCATTTCCGCATTTCAATGTGACAGATACGGGTTGTGAAAAAGAAATATCAACTCCATTTGGGCCAAGAAAAATAGCGTAGGAAACAGTGAGGTGGGAAAAAAATATTTCCGGAACAAATCAGCATTATTTAAAATGCGCACTAAATACTTCCAGTGCTTTCATTTGCCGCCTTCCGTTCTACAATGTGTCCACACCTAATGGATTAGCGGTCCCGCGACCACTCCACCCGCTCGAAAGCCGCCCCTCTTTGCCCGACGATTGCAACACCTCAAATCATAACAAGTGCAAGGGGTTTTAGCGCCAAGGCAATGGCGTTGTAAAGTGTCGTAAAGTAAGTTGGAAAAATAGAATAAAATTATCACCACAAGCAAACCGCCGCCAGACTCGCGAAACATTTGCGGTTTTTCGCTGCCCTTTTTTCTCCACCAAAGTGCACCCCAGTTTATGAGCGAAGTGCAAGCAATGAAATTGTTTGCCAACCAAGCTTACAAAATCGACTTACGCTCGATATGTGCAAGTGCTCCGTTCAGTCCCTGATGTAGCGCCATGTTTTGGATAGAGGTGGCCTCGCTTTCCTCCGCTGCTTTTTAGTCCCTTTTCGAAAACAACTTTGTCCCCGTTTGTGTCTTCCGATGCGTGGAACGGTTATTTATGCGAGCCGAAGAGCCGCCCATTGACGGCGCGAAGGTGCTAGCGATGGCTAAATATCCGATTACATTTACTGCAAGCGGCTGCCAAAACATCGATCAAATAGATAGCTGCAACCGTATTCCCTTTTTACTCGTTCTGTTGCAGTCGTCGGCAAAGTTTTTCCGGTAACGTTCTGTTTTGCGGTGCATCAATAACCGTGATATTTTATTTTATTTTATTTTCTGAATCTTCCAGTTACGCCAGAGCTCTAATGTCGTTCATGAATGTAGACATCGTTAGAGAGAATCACACGCTTGGCAAACCCAAGCCATTCGTCTTTATTTCACACATGGAGTAAAAAACTGCCAACCATACAAGAAACATTTATTCACCGCTGTATCATAGAACTTTTCTATGCCTGTCTTTAAATTGCGAAATCTCCTACATTCCGGAAAACTCTAACAACTCAAGTGCATCTCATACCACCCTCCTGCTATATTGGGTGGCCCATCGGACGGTGTTAGGATTGTTATGTTTCCGTGAGAATTGTTTTCCCCATCGCGATGCCGCTCTAGAGCTAGAAAACGGAAACTTGCTTCCCTCCTTTTGTGGCAGCGGATCCCCAGCGTGTCCGTGTGTCCCTTCCGGTGTATCCGGTGCAATAAAATTAGCTAACGGACGAAGTTTCGCACTGCCACACCGGAGCCCTCCGCGGAGTTGGTTAGGTGTGGGATATTTGCAACGGTTTTACCACTGTCAGTTGTTTACGTAAAGTGAAATTGAAGGTTTCACTTGGTTTGTTGCTTAGCTTTTAGTCAGTTTTACTTCTATTTTCTCGTGTTTCGTTGCAGAAACACTCACCCGTAGGCAAAGTATGTCCTCAGGTAACTTGTGCTCAAGTTGCTTGTCGAAGGAATATTTATCTTCTGATATGAGCAACAAATGTATGTCAAAAAAGTATTTTAAGAATTATTTGCTGCCTTTTTAAATCCGGAGTGATTGTTTTACAGTTTCGAAGGATGTTATATCTCTACTAAAAAAAAAAGAAAATAAATAAATGAATGAATAGTCTAATATAAAATAGTTGACTTGGCGTGATTTGACCGTTCATGTATACTATTTTCGCGAACGAATGCTCATGTATATTTTCAAATTTTGTAGCATGAACTGTCATTTGAATCTATATCTATAAAAATGAATGTTTGTATGTTTGTGACGCTAAGGCTCAAGAACGGCTGGACCAATCTTTATGATGTCTTCGGACGATTTGTTGCTTCTTCCCCAAGGAAGGTTTAGAGATAGATAAATGTCCGAAAATTCCTAAGGAAAATCCGGAAAATCGGAAAAATCCATAAAATCAGCTTTTTCCACATAAAACAACCACATAAACAATGTACAACTAAAACTTAGAAACGGCTGAGGGAATCTTAACGATGTCTTCGGATGATTTATTTTTTTGGAGCCAAAAAAGGCTGAGGAGAAATTTTAAGTTAGAAAATTTTTAAAGAAAAACATAAAAATGGGAAAATTCGGAAAAAACGCATCTGTAACGCTAAAACTAAAAAACTGCTGGACTAATCTTCACGGTTTTTTTTCAGATGATTTGTTCTTTTTGTCCCAAAGTAGGTTTAAAGATAGATAATGGTTGGAACAATCCTAAGGAATATCCAGAAAATTGGAGGAAATCATAAAAAACAGCTTTTTTCACATAAAACAATCAAATGCACAATCTATAGCACTTCAACTCAAAAATGGTTTGATCAATCATCATGACGTCTTTGAATAATGTGCTTCTTTTGCTCCAGAAAAGGTAAATGAAAAGACGAAAGTTGAAAAATGCAGAATGAAAAGTCCCATCACCGGAAAATTCGAAAAAAAACTGCATTCTTCCATGTAAAAAATGAAAGATACAATTTACAACTAATATTTAAAAATTGCTGGGCCAATCTTAGCAATGTCTTTGATCAATTTGATCCATTTGAGCTAAGCTAGGCATTTTTCTATGTCAGGTGGAGATCCAATGTTTCATGGAGCTTGCAGACTTTACAACTCTACTCTGGTTTGTATTGTTTACAACGAACAAGTACGTCGCAGCAACTTTGCGATTTTTGGCGTTGCAGTTAATTAGACAAGCGAGAATCAAATGAACCGATACGTGAGCTGCCATGAAACACTCTTGAGAATCTTTCTTTTGGGATTGCTGCCGTTCTTTACTTTATTTGAAGAATGGCCGAAGAACGTACAAAGAACTACTAAATCAGGCGTACTTCTTCTTCTTCTTCTTAATTGGTTCAATATCCTTAAGAGGGAGAAGGCCGCTCTCCGTAGAGAGTGACTGTGACCGAAAGACGGTATATTATGATCGGTGGGCCGTTCGTAAAACCGGGAGGGCCAGCCTCGGGATTCTATCCCATACCTAACCTACGGCGTGGTTTTTCTAGCGCTACCGATGCGCTCGAACTATAGATGTAAAATTTGAACGTGAGCTTGCATCGTGAATGGGAACAGAATACCTTTGAAACAACAAGTATATGGAACTGTCCTATTAATGAATGTGCAGCAAATCTGTGCATTTGATTGATTGATGAAGGCTGTAAGTAAGAGCGCCCGGCGGAATTGGGAGATAACACTGATTTTAGAGCCGTTGAAGTTTTTTTCTAATCTTCTTATGTGGCTCAACATCCCCAAGTGGGACAAGGCCTCTCTCCGAAGAGAGTTACTGTGACCGATAGACGGTATATTATATTAGATCGGTGGTCAGCCGTTCGTAATACCGGGGGGTGCCAGACTCGGGATTTTTTCTAATAGATAGCTAAAAATTCGAAATTGACGAATTCCACCAGCTATTTGCCATTTTACTGTTACGAAAAATGAACTCCTCACAAATGATTATCTGAATTTTACCCAATAGTGTCGAAACTACAATTGGTTGCTGCAATTTAATCTGCCGAAAGTGCAATTTTAGCTGCCTTAAATATCGATGCTAATGACTCCAACTGTTCCATCGCGCTCATACAAATTTATTGATCGTTTTTAAAGCCAAGATGTAGCCGTGAATTATTCAGTGGAATTTCTTAACATTCTTGCATGATTTGCGACTAAAAGATTAACGTGTTATTGTTATGTGACGAAATCTTTATCTGATGAATCTGTGGGAGCTTACAAGGAGTAGAATGTTTTATTTTGCAAATGCCCATGTTTCAGTGCTATGTTATTTCAATATAAGCAAATAAATCATATTGGACGGGGCGAAGTTCGTCGGGTCAGCTTGTTTTAGAATAAAATTATACGGAGTATGAATGATATTACAACAATCTGTATTTTTTCATAATTTATTCATTATTACTTAATTAATCAAAACAAAAATCCGTATGCTTTTTGTGACTTTGTTTGTTATTTTTCGTTAACATTTTAAAACAATAAAAAAGGTCAGAGGATTGTGGAATCAAAAATATAAAAATGTTGGTTAATACTTTGGCGAATGTAAATTAACCCTTTAAAGTTGAGTTTCAAAATTACGAGTGATTAACCTTTACGTATGGTTTATATGTTCAGTAAACATACTTCTTATTCAATCTTAGGTATCGATATAAACTTTTTTAATCCCGGATTTCCGTTTCATAATCTACGATTGTGGATTTTTCCCATCTCCATATTCATGTTCCCGCGTCATATTCTCATAAGGAGATCAAATGCCACAATAATTCCTTCATTGAAACATCCACTACTAATCTTGGATTTTTTTAAAGCAAGAAAACATATAATACCACCATACTTCATATGCGTTTCATTTTCACATGCGGTTTTTGCTTCTCCAATCAAAATCGACCGAACGCAAAACGCTTTGGTCTATTAGAAGTCATAAATTCCACATCATATGATTTATTGAGGTGCATCTCGCTCGTGGATTAGGGATTTTTCTCCCACCCACCATCCACTTCTCAGCACATCCTCCTACCCACTTCTCCGACTCATGCGTTCCGAGCGTTAATTCTCACTCCACCGACGTTCACAAAAAAAGCAAAACAGAATCATAGAGAAGCCAAATGCACGTATGCACCGCATATAAATTGTTCACAGTGCATCACGCGGAGAAAAAAGGCCGATCCCACGGCTGCCCCGGCAGTTGCAGCATAAACGGCGGGTGCTTGGCATACGGCACCGATTAGCGAGCCGGCGGTTTGTGCAGCATAAGCGGCCGATTCGGAATGGAAAACAGATTGAGGCCTCGTTTACCACCCGCGAACATACGCCGAGCGAAAGGAGAATAATCACTATGATTTTGGACAACATTTTCGGATTATTTGTATAAAGAAATGTTATCTGAATATTGTTTTTATCAATTCAAAGCTGTCTTAATTTTAAGACTGTTTTTTTTATCTAATTCAAAGCTGTGAGGAATTTCTTGATTTTCATAAAATTAATTTAATTTGATTTTAATTAAAACTGTTTAAATAAGTTGCACAAAATCTCTTAATATACGTAGTATATTTCTATGTAAAGGTTAAAACATGTTTTTTTGTTTATGTTGCGACGGGAGAGAAAAAGGAGAATGAATTTACCTCGCTCGCGCAATGGAGGGGAAATTTGGAGAGTTCATCCGAACACGCGACGGCGGAGAGCAAACAATCAAAACAGAGAGCACATTCGAAGGAGAAACGGGAGAAAGATGGAGTTTTGATCTCACGATTCGGGGAACCGCGAACCGCGAGAGAAAGAGAGAGAACCGCGAATATTATGTTGCTTGCGTGATGCAGTTCGCGATCAAGTTTCAGTCGACCGTTGGACGTAAACAAAGGAGGACGCACCTTCGAGAAGTGATCTGCGCCGCGTCCCGCATACTCGAGCATGTGAAAGTTACGCGTATGAAGTATCGCGTACCACCCGTCAATGTCGTCGTAGTATTCGCGCGTCCCACCCGACATTTTTTCGCGCATCACGACGTTGTTTAGCCGTTTGCCGTTGGAAAGTTGATGAACGTGTGTGTTTGTGTGCAAAGGGAGGAACGCGTAACGGAAAACATCCACCCCGCTTATCAAACGCGCCTTCCCCATCCTGGGTGGGGTAGAGTGGACAGGGCAGTGTGTTGTGAAGCTTGTTTTAGGCTCCGCGTGTTTCCGCGAAAGCGAATAATTCATCGGCCATCTCGCGAGGTTGGTTTGATGGTTTGTTTTTAATGTTTCTTCGCTGCCGTGTTGGTGTCCGCGTTTCATCTGCCATTCCGTGTCGTGAGTCGTGGTAAAGCGTGAAAAAGGGAGAAGAAGAAGAAAAAAACGCACGTTCTTGCACGGCCCGTGAACATCGGTCGTGGTGTGTGACCCGGCGCGAGTGTGCCGTTGTTTGATGATGATTATTTTTAAAAGCCGTGAAGAAAACGCACCCGCCGATCGCTGGCAGCTGGGAGGAAAGTGAAAAAAGAAGTTATAAAACCCTCCACACGGTGTGTGTTTGTGTGTTTGTGCAAGTGTACGTATGTGTGCTTACTTCGACGGGGGGACCTTGGCATGCGTTCGATGTTGGGTTGAGAAAAGAAAACGGAAAGCAGCAGACGACGAACGCGGGGCTTCTCCTTCGACATAAAAATTCCACCGCCGGGACGGAACCTCCAAAAGGGGGAAAAAAGTGAAATACGAGGGACCGTGGTATTGATAGTTTAAAGCTAGAGTGTTTTTCACCCCCGGTTGGGCGTGAAGTCGGAATATCGAGTGAGTTGCACGCTGGGTGAAATTAAAGTCCGTTCGTTCCGTGGTTATTCAACCGGACCAGTGCGCCGTGTATCCTCGCCGTGTGACCTGTTGTTGCCGCACGGTCGTCAGGGAAACGGGCGCCCTGCTGCGTTGGCCTTTAGCAAGGGATGTGTATGCAGCACGAGTTGACAGCTGAAAGAAAACACAAGGAAAACCCCGGTCAGTAATTCCGAGCTTCGGTGTGTGAAATGAGTGTCGAACGATAGCGGAGGACAGATCGAGTCCCCTCAGAAGTCGGTGGGAACGAACACCGATCAACAGCGTGAAACAAAATGGCCTTTCAAGTGCGCAGCGCCTGCTACGATTGCTGTGAAGTTGACAAAAGATTGCACTGCACGGTGTGAAAACACTCCTTACCGAAACCGAAGCAAACCGAAGCCCCCCCACAAAGGGTTGGCGTTCTTGTTTACGTTGCTCCTGCGTGCGAGAGTGTGTTTGGCTGCTTTGACAGCTGGTGTCAGGGCGGGCAGTGTGGCGTGGCGTGGTGCACAATAGGACGAAGCGTGCGACCGGCATCCTGGCGTCGGCAGCACGGACGACGGCGGTGGTCCACCTGCTAACGCTAGCGCTGCTTCTGGGAGGTTGGTGCTGCCGGTCGGTGGACGGGCGGGGGAACTTCCTGCGGCACGATGACGCGCTACCGAAGGCGTGCAGCTGGACCGGTGCGGTACTGGAAGTATCGCAGGAGAAGCGCTCCGACGAGCTGCAGTGTCGGATCAAGACGATCACCAAGACGGAGAGTCTGCTAGCTAACATAAGTAGTTATCAAATTGATAGGATTAAGTCGCTCAAGCTCGAGTGCAACGACATTATGTTCTTCGAAAGTTCCTTAGAGTCGACGACGACGCCCGGCAACTTCCTGGGCAACCTGCACGGGTTGCTGCGGCTGTCGATCGAGTACTGCAAGATCAAGTACATCCCGGCGCACGCGTTCGCCAACATGAAGGTGCTGCGGAGCCTTGCGCTCAGCACGCACAACGTCGACTGGTCGGTGATGAACCTGGAGCTGCACCCGGACAGCTTCCGGGGGTTGAGCGAGCTGCGCGAGATGCATCTGGCGGACAACAACATCTGGAGCCTCCCGACGGAGGTGTTCTGTCCGCTGCAGAAGCTACGAGTGCTCAACCTTACCGGCAATCGGTTGAGCGATCTGACGCAGCTTGTCCTTTCCGACTGGGGCAAAGGCCCTACGGAACCGGGCAAGGCGTGCAATACCGGTTTGGAGGTGCTCGATCTGTCCGGCAACGATCTAACGCTGCTGCCGGACAATGGGCTGACCGCAATGCGATCACTCAACGCACTCTATCTGCAGAAGAACCTCCTGAAAGAGATCGCCGACCGGGCGTTCGTGGGCCTGGGGACTCTCGAGGTACTGAACCTTTCCGACAACAAGCTAACAGCGTTAACACCGGAACTATTTGTGTCGTCGCGCAAGATCCGTCAGGTGTACCTGCAGAACAACTCACTGTCGGTGCTGGCACCGGGTGTGTTCGAGGGACTGGACCGGCTCGAGTCGCTCGACCTGTCCCACAACCAGCTGACGTCGACGTGGATCAAGCGGGACACGTTCGCGGGACAGGTACGACTGGTAGTGCTCAACCTTGGCCACAACCAGCTTTCCAAGGTAGACCAGCACGTGTTTAAGGGCCTGTACAGCCTGCAGATTCTAAATCTCGAACATAATGCGATCGAACTGATCGCGGACGGGGCATTCGGGGACCTGAAGAACCTGCACGCCCTGTTCCTTTCGCACAATCGGCTGCGACAGATCGAACCTTACCACTTCTCCGAGCTGTACGTGCTGAACCAGCTGATTCTGGAGTCGAACCAGATTGCGTACATCCACGAGCGGGCGTTCGAGAACCTGACGCACCTGCACGACCTCAGCCTAAACGATAACCGGCTCGAGGAGATCCCGTCCGGGATGAAGAGCCTGAAGTTTCTGCAGTCGCTCGATCTCGGCAAGAACCAGATCGCCGAGATCAATAATTCCTCGTTCGAGGGCCTCGAGGAGCTGATGGGACTCCGGTTGGTTGACAACCAGATTTCGGAAATCTCCCGGGACACTTTCTTCGCGCTCTCGACGATCCACGTGCTAAACCTGGCATCGAATCGTATCCGCCACATCGACCAGTCGGCTTTCAGCTCCAACCCGACGCTGCGTGCCATCCGGCTGGACAACAACGAGCTGGAGGACGTATCGGGCGTGTTCACATCGCTCTCGTCGCTGGTCTACCTGAACATCTCGGACAACAACATCGGTTGGTTCGACTACTCGCATTATCCGCACTCGCTCGAGTGGCTCGACATCCACAAGAACAATATCAGTGAGCTCGGGAATCGGTACGACGTTGGGCCTTGGTTCTTGTTGAAAATGTTAGATGTGTCGCACAACCGACTGCGGCAGATCAACGCTAGTTCGTTTCCACGCAACATCGAAACGATCCTGTTGAACAACAATGTGATCGAGCAAATCGCTCCCGAGACGTTCATCGGCAAAGCGAACATCGTCAAGGTGGTCCTGTACGGAAATCGGTTGCGGCGGGTCGAGATGGCCGCGCTTGCCCTCACCCCCATGCCGGATACGCGCGTCCTACCGGAGTTTTACATCGGTGACAATCCGATCCATTGCGATTGCACAATGGAGTGGCTGCAGCGGATCAACGAGTTGACCTACCTACGTCAGTACCCGCAGGTGAAGGATCTCGACTCGGTGCAGTGCTCGATGGAGCACGGTCGGGGTGAGCAGCGCCGTCCGCTGATGGCGATGAAGGCGAGCGAGTTCTTGTGCCCGTACGAGAGCCACTGCTTCGCCACCTGTCACTGTTGCGACTTTGACGCGTGCGATTGCAAGATGGCGTGTCCGGATCGGTGCAGCTGCTACCACGATACGGCCTGGGAGTCCAACATCGTGGACTGTGGGTCGGCCGGGTTGTCGCTCGTGCCGTTGAAGATTCCAATGGACGCCACTGACATCTACCTGGACGGGAACAACTTTGGTGCGCTCGGAAGTCACGTGTTCATCGGGAAGAAAAAGTTGAAGGCGCTTTTCCTTAACGGCAGTCACATCGAGTCGCTGAACAACAAGACATTCGCTGGTATTCCTGCACTCGAGGTGCTGCACCTGGAGCGGAATGGGCTGGAGGCCCTCAGTGGGGCAGAATTCGAGCAGTTGCGTGAACTGCGCGAGCTCTACCTGCATCAGAACGAGCTGGCAGAGGTTGGCAATAAATCGTTCTACTACCAGAAGTCCCTGGAGGTGCTGACCCTCAGCGATAACAAGCTGGTCGATCTGAAACCGTGGGAGTTTCTACCGCTCGCCGAATCCGACGGGGAACCGGGTGGTTCCGTACGCCGCACGCTGTCCCTTGGTGGTGCGGGTAATCGGCTTGACTGCACCTGTGATCTTATGCCGAAGCTACTCGACTGGCTCGAGCGACAATTCCCGGGCAATGGGACGGATGCGGCCCAGGACCGGCAGTCACTGTTCGGGGAGTTCCATTGCACCAGCGGGAAGGTGTTGCCGGACGTGATGAAGGAGTGTGATAGTCAACGGCCGGCCGTGGTCCCCGTCGCCACGCCAACCGTCCAGCGTACGATCATCGACGATCAGTTCGTCGACTACCTGCCGCTGCTGATCGCGGTCGTTGCCGGCATCCTGCTGACGGTGTTGCTCGTGGCACTGGTGCTGTTTTTTCGGCAGGACGTCTGCCTTTGGGCGCACGCTCGCTACGGTGTGCGGCTCTGCAAGGACCCGCTGAGTGCGCTCGAGCGCTGTGAGGACAGCGAGAAGGCGTACGACGCGTACTTTGTGTACAGTGCTGCCGATGCCGACCTGGTCGCTAGTCAGATTGGCCAGGAGCTCGAGCACCACGGGTACGGGCTGTGTCTGCACTATCGAGATGTGCACGGCACGGCGAGCTTCCTCGGGGATGCGATGCATTCGGCTGCGGACGCCTCGCGTAAGCTGATCCTGTTCGTGAGCGTCAAGTTCCTGCAGCTCGAGTGGTCCCAACCGGAGTACCGGGTGGCGCTCCAGGCCGTGCTGGAGTTAATTCGACCATCGCGGCGCAAGCAAAGGCTTATCCTTATCACCTCCGTTCCTGGCGCAATGCTCGCGATGGACCCGATCATGGACATCCTGGCACGCACCTGTACTGTGATCGCGTGGGATGACCGACGGTTCTGGGATAAGCTACGCTTCGCCATGCCCGACCTCCAGGGGAAGGATGGGACCGGATCGGGAACTGTAAATAAATCGCCGCACCGGAAGAACATCAACATCCGGTACACGCCCGCTCCGACCAACAATCTGATGATGGGAGGTGCTGCCTCGGCTCCGACGGCTACCTGGCCGAAGCGGCTCAACTCAGAGGTTTCCCTTCAACAACAACAGCAGCAGCAGCAGCTTCAGTCTCATCTTCACCACCATCCTCACCATCATCAGCAACCTTACCCCGTTCCACACCCTCGATCGATCGGTGGAACCACACAGCAAGGAAGTACTTACACTGTAGACGACGAGGAGCACTCGACGACGACGGCCGGGTCATCCCCCCAGTACGAAGCACCATCGTTCCCCGGTGGAGGTCACCATCCACATTCACACCACACGCATCCACACCATCACAACCATTTGCCACCGAACGTTGTCCAGTATCAGCAACAGCAGCAGCAACAGCAGCAGCATTCCGGTGGCTCTCAGCACATTCCGTCGCAGCACTCGCCGCACCCGCAAACGATGCCCCATCCGCATCATCACCATCACCATCATCACCATCATCCGGGGACGTCCACTGGGTCCCCCTCGGGTCACCATCCGTCGACGGTCGGTGCAGCGAACTTCTCCAGCACAAACACGCTCGGCCATGTGTACTCCACCATCCCGGAGCAACCACAGTTCCATCATCAGCAGCAGCAGCAGCAGCTTCATAACCAGAATGTGATGTCTTCGCAGCTATCGCCACCGGTCGGACCGAACTCGGGCAACCTCCAGCATCACCAGGCGGCGGGCTCTCGTGCTTCAACCGGAGACGGCAGTCGTCCCTACTTTGTGTAATATTCTCCCCGTTTCCCGTCGCTTTCCCGTCGCTTCCTTTGCGCCGATTTCTACTAGGCAGCTTTACACAGGCCGTGCGCAGCTATATTTTGTACAAAAAAGCCCCCCTTCCCGCTCCTTTCCCTTTCCGTCCCTTACTTTCTAATGTCGTTATTGGACACGGGGAACTCCGTGATAGTTCGAAAGGAACCCCAACACTATCGCAACCGCAACGTAACGCATCGTATGTTTATGATTCCTACTACTGCATTTTAGGTTAGGTTTCGAATTTAAAAAATAAAACAAACGCAAAACAAAAAACAACACATTTACAAAAGACACACGTACTTGAAGATTAAACAAATTGTTTACTTTCTTTTGGGGTTGTTTCTCGGGGGGGTTTTTTTTTGGGGCGGGCGGCGTTCGTGGGTCGCAATGTTGGTTCTGTATATTAGGTTTTTAATGGGAAAGCTTTCATGCGATATGATGACTGATGCATTTTTTGTTTGTTTCGGTTATGGGTTTGCAGCGTTGAAAGAAACGAATGACACTATCGACATGGAATTGAATCGGCAAAAAGGGGAGGCGTTTGATAAGCCACCGATTCCAGCGAGTTGATGACAAGGGCCGCAACGGTTTGGAGGGAGGTTTGGGAGGTTGCGATTGAGTTCAGTGGTTTTACATCCGATTAAAGCTGTCCAACCGAACGTGCCTTTCCACCGGTCACCGTTGATAAACTTGGTTCGTCCCACAACCCCCGGGCAGTTCGTCGTCGGTTCCGAGGATTGAGTGTTGATGGAGTTCTGATTGGTCGCGTTCGGGGTTATTTTTTGTTTTGTCTTCCCCTCCCTCTTCCTCTTCTTTTTCCTCCTGTTGCCTCCGTTGTCCACCAACGTGCGTTGATTGATGAATGGAGCGATGCGATGACCGGTGATGAACGGATCAGCACTTTGATGTTCTGGTTTCATGAATTATGACCGCCTCGCGCACGACGGAGGGGCCCTCCCGACGGTGAGTTATGTGTGCAGCTGGTTCGCTGGATCATCGATGGAATTCGACTGACCCGTGGAAGGAATGCATGCATCTGTCCGAGGGACGACGTGCAGAGACGGTAAGGGAGACATTTATGTATTTTATTCCGGTATGCCCACTGGAACTCTAATCATCCGGGCAGCTTCTGGTAGACGGTGATCAAATCATCCGTGGAACCTAATTTATGAGACTTTTTCATTAACAACATTCTCTGCGCCGGCACACGTGCAATAACATTTTGATAATGGAATAGGACAAGTAGCTGAATTTTTTGTGGTATACTTTAGGACTTTCAACAGTTTGTGAAAAAAAAATGCATTTCAGATCATTAACACTTTTTACTTCACCAAAAACAAGATAACGTGTTCATTTTATTGAACAGCTATCAATTTTCACTTAATTAATGGGTATTTTTTCGTTTTTGTAAATTGATTGTTTTTGGTATTCTTTTGTATTCGATTTATTTTTCTTTGCTTTTGTGGTTTATTTCAACATTGTGATAGTGAAATTTCGTTCAAGATAAAGCCGTGAAAGATGATCCGTAAGTAAGTTAACTTACAACTGGAAATTGAAACTCAAAAAAATTACAAAAATCCAATTTCCAAACCATTTTTAACAATTGCGATTAACTATTTAGACTTATTTAATAATCGATTTATGTTGACTCGGATCTATTTCTAGCTTGTGCAATAAACCAAAACCTTTTTTGTCAAAAATTATTTTACCGTTTGAACGAAAATTAACTCCTCGCATCACTCTTTCTGCAATGGGACTGGTAAAGAAGAATGACTTAGAAAGTGTACATTATGTTATCTATTTAAGCGGGCGTTACACCATGAATACACTGTCCTTTTTTAGTTAAAAATCTGTCTAATTTTGCTTCATCCTACTTACCTGTGCATCTGTGTAATTGATTTATTGAACCAAGCTGTTTGTGGAGGAAAGAAAAGGCACATCTTCTGCAGGCCACTTTCCCGTTGAACTTTGCGCTTTGGCGAAGAAACTGGGTGACTTTTTATTTGCCTTTTCGCGCTCGCGTTCAAACGGTTCTTCGTCGTCCCCGTCCCCGTGCACTGCCCTGGGGTAATGGATATTGTCATCCATCCCGTTTGCCACCCGCACCCCGGTGCCGCCCAGCGAACGCCGAGCGTGTCGTGACATTTTTAATCTATTCTATTTGCACTCCGATGTGAAGGCGAAACGACGAAGGCAAAACGGCGCAGCACGGTTGTCGCAGCAAATTGCAACCGTTTCCGGCTGATGGCGTCCGTGGGATGATGGTGGTAAACAAGCGGGTTGGAAAAGGACGGCCTGGGAGGGATGTTTACCAGTCGCGCGGTTGTGTGGTGCTTCGTCAAAGATTAATTCAATCTCTTTTGCTGCCCCCGGCGGCGTCGATTGGAAAAAGGCAACTGAACAAACAGTGGACCACATTCTTCGCTGCTAAATAAAAACTAAACTAAGTTAAACAGAGGAAAAAACTGAAGAACTCACACAAACTAGAGAAACAACAGATGGGAAAGATGTCATGAAAAAAATTAAAATAAAGCAAAGAAATCAAACCGAAACGGCAGCCAGCGGGGCAACAAAGAGTAAAATCACCGATCCTCGACTCTAAACGGAACGATGGTCATTTTTCTTCATTTCATGTCGCTGCCAGTCGCAACTGTCCTTTCTTCCTCGTTTGCTGTGCCTTCTTGGATCAATTTGGTCGTTGGTCTTTTTTGTTTTTATTTTTGCTCCCTTCGATCCATCCCCGTTTCTCATCCCCGTTGTTCTATCTTGTGCTTCCCATTTCTTTCCACTCCTGGCCAGGAACGGGCGAACGAGCAGGGCAAACAGTGGGAAGACAAATGGAAGATACGTATTGGTACCCTCAGGTCGGGGGTTTTAAAATAATCAATGGCTAATTGTAAAAATAAATAAATCTTAAACGCTGCTAATAAATGAACGCCGGCTGGCCGGAGCGTTTCGCTGATCGCAGACACCGCAGGAGAGCAAAAATGAGTCCATGAGCGTGTGTTTGGTCTCGCTTCTCGGTTTCCTATCTCGCGCGGATCTCACTGTCCCGCTTTTGCTTGGTCTGAAACGAGCGAATTGTGTCGCCAAGGTTTGCCTCAAGGGATGGCTGCTTAGATGCTGCTTAGATGCTGCTTAGAAGCTCGCTGTTTAAAGCTGCCGATGGTTGGCGGGCGGGATTTCATTCTCAGGTCAATTTCGAGCCGGTTGGCTTGTATGTGCCTTTTTTCGTTATTTTTCTTTCAGCTTTCTACAGCTTCCTCTCCGCTTCCCTGGTCTGCGAAAACTGTAGGAACGGATCTTTAATGAAACGGGAACCTTCTCGGGCCGGTACAGGACGCGCACAGTCGTGAAGCGAGCACAAATTCATGCGGGTCTTCGGGTTCCCCTTTAGGGTCAACCGGAATGGACCCGGAGTGTTTGTCCAGGCCATGGAGTAGATGGGAAAGCCAGCAGAAGTTGCGCAGCATTATAGCACAGCCCGGCGCGGGACCGTCGGAAGCGTAAAGCAACGAAATAGCAATTTGTGAAGGAATGATGACGATCGATGGAGAGATGCTGTGAGGCACAGGCACACGCACGCACGCACGCTGTTAAACCCGAGGCGGTGGAATATTGAAGTCAAGCTCAACGTCACTCCAGTCTGGTGGTGGGTTTCCGGGGGGTTTGGTTCGTGAGGCGGTGCGTGTACCATTCTCGAGTCCAGTTGGACTGCGATGCGATCATTGAGAAGAATGCGAATAGATGGACCCGCGGCCCCAACTGTGCCAAAGGTAACAACGACGACGGCGGTGGCGGCGGAAAAGATATAAAAACAAACAGGTTTTTCGTCCGCCTTCCCGGCAGACCCTTCGCGGTGGAGCAAGGAGCCGGTGGCCATCTAAGGGAGTCAACAGACAAGACAAGAAATCAAAAGATGAGAAGAAGGGAAAAAAAGAGCGAACATTAAATACACCGTTCATTCCGCTTTGTCTCCGCCGGTTTGACGGACGGATTCCGGATGGCCCGGCCGTGTTTGTGTGTGTATGTTTGTGGGTATGTGCGAAGGTACAGGTGGACGTCATCGTCGGCGAAACCAAGGCGGTGACAACGGTCCCCGATGGTCCCTATCGGCCGTGTTCCGAATGTAGACATTAGCAATTAGACAACGAATGCTCGCACGCTTGTCGTTTTCTCCCGGGTTTTCCACCCCCCCACCTCCCTTGGCATGGTATGGGACGCCTGTTGTTGGGCGTGTGTGTGTGTGTATGTGTTGTCGATTGTCGGGGTGCCCGCGCTGGAACGGCCGGAGATCGTCCGGTGGAGATTGTTCCACCGATGGCCGGACCATCGGAGAGAAACATTTCTGATAAGCATTTTTAATGAGCCTCGAATTTTTCGGACAGTAGTTCCCGCTTCGTTTGCGTGCCCGTTTTCCGAAACCGGGTTTCCTCCCGTTCGACGGGACGGAAAGGTGTTGCGGGGCCATTTAGCGCCACGTTAGCCGCTGGTTAGTTAGCCTGGACCTCGGAATCTCCCGTTCCGGATGACGGGATCGCCTGCGGCTGAAATCGCCATTTGCCGCCACTTGGGCAGATTGTTTTGGTGTGCGTATTTCTGTACTGCTGTTTGTTTGTTGTTTTCGTTTCGTTTGATTTTTTTTCGTTCGCTCCATCTCCATCTTCCGGATGGTGGAGATTAGCATCGTGCAACATTTCCACTGCACATTTTCCAATTTACCTGTTGCGTGGCCGAGGTTACGACACCACCACGACAGGGAAAAGCCGCCACGAAAACAACAACCCTTTCTTGTTTCCGCGGCCACCACGAAGGGGTGGGGGTGTTGATTTATGCAGTAGTGGGATGCGGTGCACGCGGTGCTCTATTTATGTCGTCGTTAGACGACTATCTGCGTCGACTATCAGCCGGCGCGCGGCACTCGGCGCGTTTAATGGTGGTTGTTTTTAACAGAACATAAGATAAATTCACCCCCAAAAATGCCGTCATTATCGTTCGGCGTGTAGTGATGCTATCGTCACGGTTCTGTGCCGGGACGACGGTACGAAAAATAAAAACGAAATCGTGCGTGCGTTAAAGTGTCGCACATTTCTTGGAAGATTACAATAATGGACGCCGCGGCAGCAACAGTTCGGAAAACAGATGTTCGGAGATTTTTTCATTCCGATAACGGCTTGGGAAAACATACCAACGGCGTGGCATTGTGAGGGTAATGCAGGGAAGTCATCAGCAGGGTTGTTTTGATAAATAATTAGGAATGATAAACAAATGATAAAGCAAATGAATGGACGAAAGGTACATGGTGGATGGTTTGTATTTTTACTAACTGCTTTGCCTCTTTTGTTCTTTTGAGTAGTTTTGAGTGTTTAGTGTTGTGTGGGAATACGTGCAAATCGGTGAACAAGTCATGATTTAGTACGTAGTAAATTACAACAATAATAAGCCCCTCTGCGTTAATTTATTTTTTATTATATAGAATTGTAACTTTGTCTAATGCAAAACGTTTTTTTCTCGATTCTGAACACTTTTTGACATGGTTGTTTATCTCTCCCATAGCAAAATTAATTGGCCACACAAGGTACAATCTACCAACCGATTTTAAGAAGTATCTCATCATGTCGATAAAGTTAGGTAGTTAAGTCAATGTTGTCATATATTGCTCTATATTCTAAACTTTAAATTAATTTAAAAAATAGGTGTGAATAAAATTCATGTAATTTTTTCCCAAGTTATTGAATTCATTAATTTCTCTTTTTTGGACATCATGGTTTGAGGCACAACAAACAAACTGATTATTCCTAAAAGGTGCGATCATTTGGTCATTACTTGCCGCCATTGCAATGTCCATGCCGCCATCTCTGTGCATGGATTGGCTATTGATTTGAATAGCTCCACTACGTGATAGGTGCGTTTTGCTGAAAGCTGTTTAAGTTTCAGCAATGTGTTGGACAAATTCAATGAATCTTTACATCTTCAGTAACGCATTACGACTATTTATAATAAATCAACTAATTGAAGAAATAAATGTTTTATATCTCATGCGGATGTTCTCAGCCTTATTTTCTGCGCTTAATGGCGAGCTAAGCAAGCATTTTTTTTTAAGTTTTTAGAAAGTAAAAATTGTCAGAAAAACTTTTGCCGAAAAACTAATTTTAGCTGCTTGGCTCAAAATAGACGCCCACTTTACTCGCCAATTACTGGTTTTGGGACGCATGATTTGCCAAATTAGCTTTAATCATCGCCAGGTTGGCTTAGGTGAAGCAGTTCCGTCCGTTTTGCACAATATGAAATTCATTAAGCGTGACCCCACGTACTAATAATTATCATATTTGACTCACATTTATGGCAGAAAAAAAACAAAAAGGCACAACTACCGGAAAATCGATAAATGAGGCGTGCGAGGCATTGCTTTTCCAAAAGGCAAACATCACGCTATAGTTTTAAGGCTTTTCGGCGTACTTTCTCTGGCCTGCGTTAGCTAGAATCTAATTCAATTATTGAAAACCTCCGAAACCACGTATTCACGGCTGGTGAGGGCACGCGGCGATTTATCGCGGTCTGTCATAAAAATCCGTCCGGAAACCGACACCGCTGGTTGCAGCGGGCAAGGATCATGGTTGCGATCCATGAAATTCAATTAAAATCAATCAACACCCGTTATCGCACCACGTTACGAGGGCTGCTTCCAAGACCGGCCTTTCTTGGCGGTTTTAAATAGAGCCGCCTCCTGCCACTCCTTGGGCACTCTTTTTCCTGCCTGGTGTCGTACGGCTGATCTTTGGCATCGGTCCATCGGCGAGGTGATACGGTTGATTACCCTGGGCATAGCACATCATGATGGTCGGAAGGTTATCGAACGGGCCCAAAACCGTTTTGTCCAACGAACCCTCGGTTGCCTCGCGTTATAGCTTCATAATTACCATTAATGGTGCTTTATTTGGTCACTTGATTTAGCAATTTGTTTCGCATTGCACCGGCTAATACGGTTTTAATATCGCAATCGTGGCCCGGGATTGAGTAAACAGACCGTCGTCATAAAGAAATAAAATATCGCCCGGCCTATATTTGGCGCGGAAACGCGATTCCCTGCTTCCACGTGTACCACATCAACGATTCAGCTTTTGCCCATTTCAAGCCGGACGCAGCGGTTACGAAATTGAGATCAATCTAGTGTTCGAGTGCTCCCCCGTTCCCGTTTCGTAGGTTGCTTGCCTTCTTGGAGCCTCTTTGGCCACCTTCGATTTGTCTTCTCGTTTTCGCGTCTTCCACAGCAAACGCAGTGTTTAAAGAAGTTAACTTATGTTAACTTTGTATTGTCTTCAGAAGGAGCGAGCAAAGAAGGGTCAGTTCGGTGGTCCACAATTTCTTCGGCCTTCGGGGCAGCAACAGCAGGGAGAAAACAATGCACTGTAAGCCTCCCAATCAAAATGGTACACTATCATTATCCCTCATTAAATTACAGCGCACAGAAAGCTAAAGTTCTGCTCCAAGGAATGTACCGTAAAACATGGGTGTTGGGGATACATCGAAGAAGAATTGGCTCTGCTCCGTTAAGGCAGCTATATATTCCTGATGTATATGTTATGTAATTAAGGATGTTTTATTTAATTAGTGATTGGTACTAAATGATGTTAAGTAGAACCTTTTTCGTAGTAACAGAGTCAATAGTAGATCTCCGAGGAATAGGAGATACCATATGACGAAACTGTGTGTCTCACAACGTTCTTAAGACTTGCGATGTTATTACAGCTATCACTTCATTATAACATGTCTGAAAATATATTTGTCTGTGGTCAACCTTAAAACAAGATTTTCCCTGATTCCCATCAGTCTCAACTAAAGGCGCACTGAGAACCTGTTCACCAGAACGTGTGAACGTATTGACCAAGTGTTTTGTATTCTTTACAAGATATCACAAACTCACGACTGCCCTCAGGACTGAGGATAGAACCTCACTCGGCAAACCCAGCGTTCGCTTATCTCGCTCGTGTATACCGCTTAACACTCTGTGGTCTTCTGCTGTTCAGCTCTCCAGCGGCTCCAGCTGCAGCCTGACTTGTCCAACCTTCCGCTTTACGTCCATCCATTCTGCATTCTATTCCTGCCTTCGATTCCGCCGTAGAACCGTTCGCTCCGTTTCGGTCCGATTTGGTTCAGCGTTTTTAGACCCCTCTAGGGTTGGCTTTACAATTGCGTTTGCCTTCCCGAAGCAAACAAATCTTCCACCGTTCAATGACTGCAAAGTGGAGCGGTGTGAAGTGGGGGTTTTCACCACGAAGAAATGAACCGCGCGAAACGGCCGAGTCGGAATAATAAAAACCCTCGGCCGTCGGAACAGATCATCCGGGGCAGATCATCACCATCATCATTTAGAGCGAATGCGCGCACGCTGGCAACACTGCTGGCCCTGTAGTGGCAGGTCGAAGATCCTCCAGGACAGGAAATGAAGTTGATCCAGTTGTTGATGGGCATCGGTTCTTTTTCACCAGTTCTTTTTCCTTTCGGCCTGTGTGTGTGTGTGTGCTTTGGTTCGGTGGTTTCGGGTCAACGGGTGTCGGTGGAGTTTGTCGAGTTGCGGTTAAGCGTGTGTCTCATTTTGTTTTTGCACCGACCCCTCCGATGCTCTTCGGTCCGATCGGAACCGTGAACCTCGCAAACACAAACTGAATGGTGTTGCATTTTTTCTCATCTCATCGCTCAAAGAAACACAGTGTCAGAGGCGAGGATTCGTTTTTATGCTGGTCGGTGGATGTTTTTCCTGCGCTTCTTTTTTTTCCTTTATTTGCCCACTCTCGTCCGTGCGCTGCTTTATTTCAGCGTATTTTGCTTGTTTGTTTGCATATTTCGCGTGTCCTCACGATTAACTCGAACGCGCTCGGTTAACCGCATGCAAAATGGCACGATAATTGCGTTATGGCGGAATGCTGTCGGAGTCGCGCGCCAACCCGGTGATGGCCTCCCGCGAGAGGATTCGCTTTCGGACGGATAGGGGTGGTCGGTCATTTTTTTTGTGTTGGTATGTTTCCACCCCTGCCTCCCCCTAACAGCGGGGAGATGCAGCGAACGACCGAGATGTGCGGTTTTGTGCACTTTCCTGTACCGCTAGACTCGGAAATGTGGTATTTCAATTGACATTTCTTTCACAAACGGCACGGATGAGCAACTAGAACTGTATGTTTTTATCGTCTGTTGTTTCATTAAAGCTCTTTGTTGAAGACAAAATAAGGTTGCGGTGCTTGGTTGTTTTTTGTGAGGTCTCTGTTGAAGAGCGGCAAAAACTCTTTCGGATTCACGGTTGAATGTATCTTGTTCCGCTGCTTTACTTCCTATCAAAAAGTTGCTTTAATATCTTTAAAGGTTGAATTGTAGAATTTCTTTGGGTAGTTATAGAAATAAAAACAAAATATCACATCTTCTTTTTGGTCTCAGTTCTTGGTGAGTATTCGTATGGTTTTATCTTTACAATGTGATAACCAAAGAGTAGAATTCTTGCACCTGTTTTCAAAAATTTGGTTTTTTTTCTGTATTCCTTTAGTTTTATTTAAAATTTTAAACTTTCAAATCAACTTTTAGTAATTTTAGAACTCAACTTGTTCAGAATTTCCAATAGTATCTGCATGAAATTGTCAATGGGTTTTTAACTGCTAAAAATGGGCTCTTAAAATCTGGTTAGACTAAAAAAATAACCCAACTCTTTTTATTCCATTCTATTCGTTTTGAATTACCTTTCAAAACCTTTTTTTCCCGTTAAATTGTTTTTGGATGATTCAAGTATACCGCAACTTTCTTTGGAATTGATTTTCAATCTAGATTCTTGCATTTGTTGATATATTTAAATTGATTTCGATTAGGTGAAAAATGAATTTATATTCATTTTTTTTTTCGTTAAAGTAGAATTCAATTTTTCAATTCAAATTTCGTGTCTTACATTTTAGCATAAAGCTATAAACAGAAAGTATTTCTAAACTATTGCCCCCTTATCATATTCTTGCATATTTTCCCTTGGAGATATAAATTTGCGTCCGTAAGGCGTTGAACATGGCCTTAATTTGACATTCTATCATACGGACATGCACAAGCACACACGGTTACAGCCGCGAAAGCCTCTTGGGGATACGACTGCTAGGAAGCAGCAACCCGCAGCTTCCCGCGTGTTCTGCGTAAAGGACGAACTTTCTTCCATTGTAGGCTCATTCTTTAAAAAAAAGTGAACCCATAAACAAGCCCATACCCCTCATAGTACGGTCGTGGGTATTGCAGCAGAGCCTACGGAAGCCTACGTACACACGCGCGCACACACCTTTTGATGGCCGTGCAAATATTGACTTTCCACAAGCCGTTGGAAGTTGACGGAGGGAAAATGGTAACGGTCGCGTACGTACCGTTTTTCCACCCTCGAAGCAGGAGAGAAAGACAAGAGAAGATGATCCCGGTTCGTTGTTTCGCGGGAGGATGGCAAGTGGAGGGAGGTGACAACACACCGAAATTGCACCTTTCGACTTTTCTCCTCGCTTCTCAGGTGGTGGCAAACAAATTATTGCTCCCGAGATACCGGCGAAGGGGTGGTGAGAGGATGGAGGAAGGAAAAAAAACGGGAAAAGAAGGCTGGAGAAGGTCCAATGCTGGGGGTCCAGGAAGGGCGACAACGATGACACGTTCCCGGGAAGCAGCTGTCAGTGTGGGTATCCGGGGACATCCGGGCATCGGCGTGCGGTGGAAATCCTACGAGACTCGGGTGAAAATCGATACCATCATCAGCATAAACATCGGTCCCTTTCCGTCGGTTCCGGGTCCCTCACACCAGCAGCGTCTAACAACCTCGAAGTCAACACAGCCACGGATCGATCGCTCCCGAGCCGACGGTTTTTAGGGCGGACGGGCCAGAGAAAGGGCCAGAGAAAGCCCAGCAAGGGGCCAGCTGAGAGTTGAGAATTGGTTTCGAGCGTTCGATTTTTCGGTGAACGGCGAAAACATCACCTCAGGCCTCTTTATTTCAAAGTGTGTGTTTTGGTGTGCTTGTCGCTGCCAGCTGAACCTAGCCGAGGGACGGTGTGTTCAGTGATTGAAAGGTTCTGGCTCCGGCTCCCGACGGCAATGTTATTAACGGCGAAATGGCACCCGACGGAAAAGCCAAAGTTCGACTGTCTTTGATTATGTTGATCAACCGCCATTCAATACATTAACGGTGACACCGGTGGAGTCGGCTGCATGACGCAGGTGGTTTTTCTCCAAATAAATCATCAATTGACGAAGTAGATTTTAATACGGTTGAATGGGATGATGTGGGCCCGGGATGGGAAAAGTGATTTGCAAACTTCGGCACGCATCACCAAGACGGAGTGTGTTTTTCCGGTTTTCCTTTTTCCGTCGTCGTCGTCGTCGTCGTCGAAAAACTGACGATTCACGATCAAGGGATTTAATTTACTTGTTGCTTTGTTCAGGGTGACCTACTTTCATTTTCTTGTTGAGTGACATTTTTATTTAGGTTTTCAATGGCTCATGGCGGTATTTTTGTCAATTCGAGACACGTTAATCAAACATACGTTTTTGTCATTTTCTAAGTTCAATCATGGTTACATCTTTATCTGCAATTCATTTGCATGATTTCTTCAAGCCACCCAGAGCATATTTCTTCTCGTTTGAAACATGTAGATTATTCTCAATAGTAACATCCTACTTTGGTAAGAAAACCATACCTGAGAACTTGTAAATCTAATGAGATCAGCAAACACGTGGGATCCAGAAAATGGATTAGTTTTTGTCCTCCTTTAATATTTAAACACCAAAAACACTACCAAAACTAAAATAACGGAAAAGAATGCCGGAAACTTCATCGACAAAATCATCATGTGTGTATTAATCTTTGAACCGCCGTTCTGTTCCAAAATTGAGTCTAAATAAACCCAAAACTGTGTCGATTCGGCCCAGGGCGCCTGGAAAACCGGGTTGAAACAGTGAAATAAGTCAATGAAGAAGCATTTCCAGCCTCAGTGTTGCCAACCCTCGTATGCGTAAGGATGCGTAAGGATACAGAAGCCGCCCATGCACGATCTGCTTCGTTCCACGGTTGTATGGTTTGGCGTACGGCAAAGTTTTGCATTACGTTATGATTAGCTTTCCTGAGTAGCGAACGAGTGGTGGAGTGGTGGAATGCGGCAGAATTTAAGGGCGAACGGATGGACCAAAAAATAAAACCCAAAACTTTAGCTGTAGGCCACAGCCGTGGATTTGCTTCAGTTCTTCTTCGCGACAGGGGTGTGTTTTTCTCTCTTCTCGTCTCCCCAATAAACATCGCCGCCAGGTGAGGGAAGAAGCCAATTTCATCAAATATGTAACACTTCTGCTCCAGTTTCACCGACCGTGCGTGTATTGGTGTGTTTTGTTCATGGGAAATGGAGGCAGTTTCGATGGAGTTTGCCTTATCCTGGTCCATTTTATGTATCCTTCTTCTTTAGCCACAAATTTGGCACCTTGCACCGACACCTCAGATGGGGCCGCTGTTTTTCTATGTTTGTGTTTGGGTTTGCTGGGTATCGGGTTTATTTGTTTGGTTATCCCGTCTGATTGGATATTGCCGGTACACACGAGAAAAGATAACCTTTGCAAGAAGTAAGTAAAATCCCCATCGTCAAAGTGTTTCTCCCTTCTCGTCCGCCTCATCGGTGGCCACATATGGAAAGTCAATTCGCATTAAATTATGCTTCCACGCACGTTTGTGGAGGACTCGTTTTTTTCCTGCCTTAAGGCGTGTAAATGTTGCACATTGGGCGTCAGTGTTTGCCAAAACTTCTCTTTTCCCGCACAGAATGAACATCGATCGTGGGAAGATGAACTGCTAGAACGGAAATTGAGGAACAGGATGTGCTCGACACTGGACACTGGACGGGGTTTTAGGAGGGTTGGAAGATGTTGCTGAAACATGCGCTCAACAGACAGGGTTCGTTAGCCCGATGGTTCAGTGTTTTCTTACGCAATCAATGAATTGTAATCAATCAGGTTTCTATACAATAAATGAAGAGTAAGAATATTAGTAGATTAATATCTTATCACAATAGAAATTTGTTTTTGCGAGAAATTACATGGAAAACAATAAACTGCTCGATAGGCTTTTGTTGTACCGTCCCGAAATTACAAATTCAAAGTTTCAAACAAAAGGAATTATTTTTTACAGATGATTTCGAAAACTAGTGCAGTTTTTCCACATAATACTTGCTTTTAAACACGTGTATGGTTGAAGAAACTAAACTATTAATATTTTGAACCGAACATACTGCTTAAGGATTTTCTGAATCATGTATCATACTTCTTGCTTCGGTGTTGTTTTAGCAACAGTGATACAATTTTTAAAATTTATTTGAACTATTAGACTGATTTACTGGTTCTTTGAATTTCTAGATTATTTTTTCCTATTAGAATGTGTCCATATTGTTTATATTAATTATTTGAAGCTACATTGAACAGTTTACTCTGAGTATTTCTACCGTCTCGATTCAGTAGCAACTTTGATGTTTGGGTTGAAGAGCACTGCTGAGCCTGAGCGCATCAATTTATGGTGCCAATGGCGTTAGCGAAGGCTTGCGGAGCCGTAAATTGGCAGCAAGTTAGGGAGGAACCGAATGAAGTTATTTCTCTGTACACCGTTGGAACCAGCGCTAAACTTGCCTGGTAGGACGACTTCACGACTGGCACGAACGAATGGCAAAGCAAATGCAAAAAAGGACACCGCGTGCTCGAAGGACATTGCCAGCTGAGCCCCCGAGTCTTGTGTAACGTCGTGAGCTAACGCACCCGGATGTGCCGCGATGTGGGGCGAAAAAGTTTGTTTAATTGACTCACTCACTCCCGTGTCTCCGATTCGGCCGCACGCAAACACACTCTCCAGCTCGGCTCACATGTTGACGGAAATGATGTGCCAGTGTGTCATTGTGGCATTGTGACGGACGGACCGAGGGGGAAGTTGGCGATGGCGTAACTCTTCGAAAAGTCGCTTCCGTTAGGGGGCCGCGTGCGCTCCGTCCCATTCAACGATGATTCCTCCGTGTGTTTGTGTGTATGTGCGCGTGCGTTCCGAGGAGCCTTTTCGTCCTCTTGAGAACCATGTTTGCACATGAACATGAAAGACAAGACTTTCTTCCTGTTTGCATGGCGCCCCACGCCGGTGTCCTGGGAATTGGGCAATTTTTGGGCTGTGGAAACTCATTCGGGAGTTGGATACTTTTTTATTCCTTTCTGCTTCGTTCCAGTAACATGTAAAAGGATCGTGCCCCGACATTCAAGTCGAATTTCAGAATGGGAGTACTTTTATCTCAGCTCATGTTCACTCGTATTTGCCTTTTGAAAGCGCTGCGGTTTCTCGAAATGAAGATTTGTGGAGATGAAAAGGTTTTTTAGAGTGAAGATGGAGGAGGAGTAGTAGAGCACGTTTTATGGCACGTATGGTTTGCGCTCGGTGATGAATTAAAAAGTCGTAAAAAGCATATGTTTGACTAGCAGCGACAAAGTTTCGTCTGAAAGCGTGAAACGACGAGCCTTACAAATGTAGAAGTAAAGTTTTCACCACCAAGTGTACCGTAATGGAATTTGACATGTTTAAAAAAAACAACGCTCAAATGTGTTAGAGTGAATTTTGACAAAAAAAATCTGAAAAGATGTCATAAGGGTATTTTAACATTTCATTTCTCTCTACCTCGGTGAATACTTGAGATTTAAAAGACATTTTTAATGCAAAAAACTGCTTGTGTTGTAACTATATAACTTTCTAACCGTTTGATCTAACTTTTGAATGAAATTGAAACGAATCATTGATAATCTCTCTATTGCGGTAAAGTTGTCCTTTTTTGTTGAAAAATATGATCAATTTATGGCTACATTGACTAACTTGGATCATTGAAGGACTCGCCTAACGCTCCCCGCCTTTTTGAAAACGAGTCCATGGGAAACTACCAACTGCAGCTAATCAACTTTCCCAACCAGCCGCTCGCCGGCATACGTCGAGGCAATTAAATGTGAATAATGAAAGAAATTAAATTATCATTTGATGACTTTGCCACTGTGCGCAGCCGGTAGTACGCGCCCTCATGCGGTAGTTTATTCCTTTTAATTTCTTCAATTTAGATTCACAGGTCCGGTTCGATTGCAAGTAACACGGTATACAAGGATGAAGAAAAAACGGACCTTAGAACGATAGAATTCCCTTTCGCACAAACTGCCTCGGGGTGTACAGGCTTGCTAGCCGTTTGGTGTCTGTCACGCGAAAAGGGAGAGAGGAATTTATGAGCTTCCGAAGGCTGATTGGACACATGTAGTCTCGGGCCTTTTTCGGGACCGCGCTTTTCCATCAAACGCAATCGATTGCGAAAGGTCTGGTAATTCGAATTGTAACTTGGGATGTTTCTTTTCCTTTTTTACCTCCAGCATGCTCGACCGATTTCACAAAACCACGACGTTTTGACCATGTTCGTAGGAGGGCGCGCTTTCGATCGCGCTGGGAATTTGGAATTCGTGCTCAACACAGGCATCCGAAGGCACAGACTCTAAATGACACGGACACCTCGCGAGCCTGCTGCGGTCGCGGTTGGACGACTCCGGAGGATAATGAGTGCAAGCGGCCGTTCGCATTCGCAGGAACTATCTATCCGGCGAGTGCCAAAGTCTTAGGAAGGGGAGAAAAAAATTCGGAGCAGCTAAAAGACAGACTCGATGGACATTATTTTCCCATGGGGGATGGCAGGTATGAAATTGAATGTCCATTTCTGGTACCGGGAGAGCTCGCTTCCACCGACGAACGCACCGTGACACCTGAATGGTTTCCAGGCGCTCGCCTGCATTAGGGGCCGTAATATTGGCGTCTTCGGTCGCCAGAAAAGAAGATCTCGCAGCCGGCTCGCGCAGTAAAGATCAAATGCCACCATGAACCGAACCCTCGGGTACTCTGGTGGTTGGTACTGGACCGCGGCGTAACATGACTGGACAGAAATACCACCATTCCTTACTGCTCCAAACCTTGCCCCGATCGGACCGATCCAGACGCGGTGGCAACCGAGACGGATGAAGTGTGAAAAACAAATTCAATTCAACCGTCAAATTATTTTCCGAAATGCGTCGCATACGTCCCGGGTGCTAGGCGGGGGTCGGCGGTATCGGGGCGGGTATTTGGCGTTCGATTTTCGAACTCGCCTTGATCATTGCCGCCGATGATGAATCGGACCGTTGAAGTGCGATTTACGCGGCACTTCGTGGTCGATCCCGCCGGCTTGGGGTTTATGTGGCTTCCGAATTTGCGCCAGCGGTGTGAACACGTTCTGCATGTTCGAGTGTTCCGTTGATTAGTCAGTCGACGCGGGACGGTTTTCTTCGCACTGAATTTCCACCGCCCGGTGCGAAATGTGTCGCCCCTGGTGGACGCTTTCTTTTGCGCCTGGTTGCGTTGGAAGTTCGCGTTTTCAGGTCTGATTGAAATTTAAATTATTTTAATCAATGATTTGTAGGTCACGATTGGCACAAGCTCACTTTCGATGAACGAATCGGAGGAAAATAAAGAACTTTCGACATTCACCGCTCGGAATGCGACAGGTGTGTAAAAGGTTGCTGGAAAGCAATTTGATGAGGATTTCAATGAATGGAAGAAAGTTTTCTTGCAAGAAAAAGTTGTCGAAAAACACCGACTACAATTCTTTGTAATTTGAACTTAGATGAATTTTTCTCTCTAATTGAAGGCACGTTTTCAATATTGAGTCAAGTTATTTGGTAGAATAGATGAGACACTTTTTGAATGAATATATTTATCAATCTAGAATGAACTTCAATGTGAGGTGAAAGTGTTAACGTCAAGCATTAATTGAAATTGTTTATTAATCGTTGAAGATTAGATAACGATAGGTAATAAAAATACAGAGCTAACAAATCAGAATCCGATGAGAGTACTTAAAACAAGGACCAGGTTTTAACCAATGAGGATGCCCAGGATATATCGAGTAGTGATCTTCCAATTTTTAAGTGTATTATCGTGTTATAGTTTTTATTTGTTAATTTGAGAATGAGGTCTCTAATTTATAAAAAAAATTGCAATGCTTTTGTTTTTATCTGTCCGTTTAATTTTTTTCACTGTGAACTCGGGCATTTTTTTCCAAAATATTTTTATTTACATGAACATAAAGTGAAGGCAAAAAGGTTGGGAATAATTTAAATAATCAACCTATACTTCAGGGGATCACAAAGTTTTTAAAAGAAATGCAGGGGTGTTGCTCACGCACGAATTTAACGCTTTGCATAATTTTTATGATTACAGTGATTCCTCTTGTAATTTGACAATTCTAGCTTCCTATAACCAACTTAACGGGCCATGTTGTAGCTTTACTTTTCTTCCCTCTTGAAAGTGTAGCTGTTCGTGTTCCTCGAATAAACCAACTAATGTCGACATTCCAACTCCCAATGACCCACCGTAAGAGAATGTTGTTTGCGTGATGAAAATTAATATGAAAAAAAAGAAGAAGACAGAAGAAAAATTGAACATCACAACCGCCAACAGTTACAATGATGCATGTTGGTTAGTTTCCCTTACGGGTCCGGCAGCGCATAAATCATAATTGATTTGGCGGCAGCTGTCTATCGTCGTGGCGCATTCGGGGCGCAACTGTCAACAGATGCGGTGGGTGGGAGGGGTAGTAGTGGGTAGTTCGGCGGGTTCACTGTGGCCCATCGTGTTGGATGCACCGCGCGCCGGTGGAACTTTGATTGATATGTGGTTTGGAAACTTTCGAACATCGAGAGATAGTGATTTACCGCGTCCCATTTGTCATCGTCCGCGGAGCGAGCAACATTTTCGTTTCGTTTTACTTTTTTTTATTGTAGAGCCCGCAAACTTCATCGCATTGGAACAATGTTTAGTGGACGAACCTTGGGCAATGATGTTCGCATCGATTGATTTCGGCGACGATTCCGACGAACAGGTATCGCACGGCGGCGCTCGATGTACGCGGCCAATCGATTTAATGGGTTTATGCCAAGGTTACGGTGTGGACATCGTTGAGTAATCTCTTCAGTCCAAACGGGTGTCCATAACCATTTGTTGTGCGTCAGCAAGAAATAACCTGCTAGGTATTGACTCACTACAGGAAATTGTTTAGGTTGATTAGAAAGCTGTGCAAATTAATTGTTTGATGTAATCAAAGTAATGACTATTTTAATTAATTATAGAAAACCTTTTTATACAAGTCGTCAAATATAAAAAGTTCGTTTTCGAGCAAGTAAACAAAGAGTTGTAAATGGTTCTGTGTGTTAATATGCTTACTCTGCAAATTCAATTTCATTAGATATTCTGAAAGCTGCCTCACACTGTTGAACTTTTTAAATGGATCTTCCATTTGCGCGGAACAGTTCCTGTCTTTAACGGGCCTTTTTTAAAAATTCAAAAACCGGTAACAAATACCAAGTTGCAAGTTGCACATCGTTAGTGTGATTGATGCTCTGCCTATTTTTTCCTTCTTCGCCGTTTCAAGAGTGCACAGATGAGTGTTTGTAGCAGGTTTTTTCCATCCTGTTTTTTTCCTATTTATGTTAGTCTCGCGTTTGTTCGTACCAGAATTCCTTGCGAAGACAATTAGTCTACCGTTATCTCCGCTACCGGAGGGGTCGGTTGGCCAAGGCACAGTAGTTAACGAGCGTTTTAATGCGACTGCCTACAGGTCGGCATCCGAGAGCCGACCGATGACGGCATCTTTCACTGACAGTTTCATACGTCGACTTTGGCTGCAAAATTTGCGCATCATTAACTCTCAAACTCCTTCAGAAACGGTAGCAACAGACGCATCCATGGACGTTTCCGTGGGGGGATCTACTGGAAAATGGCAAGGAATGGGAGCTGTCTACTACTTAAAGGCGCTTGACCATCAGAGAGTGTGAGTTTACTGCTCGGATGAACTATGGGATCACATTAATGGTGTTTCTAAAATTTTCAATCGTTTTGAAAATGAATCAATATTTAAGATTTACTATCACT